>RXID01021599.1:0-336166 GCA_005019695.1 Trichopus zeylanicus subsp. travancoricus
TCCGTAATTCCCCCCACCTCCCTCAAATTCGCCCATATTTACCCACAGCCCCTGATTGTTATTTAATCAAAATTTTACCCAAAAATTCCGATTTTACCCCCATTATTTTTACACATACACCCCTAAAAACTTATTTTTTTATATTTAACACCCCGGATTTCGGATTTTTTAAATAACACCCCAAAAGAACTCCGATTTACAAAAAGGTCCTCAAAATTCGAATTTTTGCAAATAAACCCCCGAAATTATTCTGATTTACAGAAAAGTCCCCAAAATTCGGATTTTTGCAAATAACACCCCGTCGGGCGGGCGGGAGCGGATGAGGAGGCCGGCCGGCCGGAGGCGGAGCGGAGGCGGCGGCAGGCGGCGGGAGCGGAGCCGGAGGCCGGCGGGCGGGAGCGGAGCCGGAGGCCGGGGCGCCGGCGCGCCGAAACGCGGGCGCGGACGGCCACGGCCGAGGCCGTTCCGCCCCCGCGTGCCGGGGACGGAGGCCGAGACCGGCGCGCCCGCACGCGGAGGCCGAGGCCGAGGCCGTTCCGCCCCCGCGTGCCGGGGACGGAGGCCGAGGCCGGCGCGCCCGCACGCGGGGGCGGAACGCTCTCGGCCTTGGCCTTCCGCGCCCGCGTGCCGGCGCGCCGGCCTAGGCCTCCGTCCCCGGCACGCGGGGGCGGAACGGCCTCAGCGTCCGCCTCCGCTCCCGCCGCCGGCTCGCCGGCGCCCCGGCCTCCACCTCCTTCTCCTGCACGCGGGGGCGGATTTTTGCAAACAACACCCCGAAATATTTAAATTTGCAGAAGAGTCCCCAACATTTTAATTTTTGCAAATAACACCCCGAAGTTAAATTTGTAATTTATAAATATTAAATTTGTAATTATAAATATAAAAAACACTAATGTCTTTTTTGTAAAATTTTATTTAAAATATGATTAAAAATATAGACTCATTTATAAAAAAAATATTGAAAGGGTCTATTTGTAAATATACAATATGAAACTTGTAATTTTAAAATTAATTTTTAATATTTTTTTCATTTAAAAATAGACCACCTTTAATATTTTTCTCTATAAATATTCCAAATTTTATTTATTTTATCAATAAATTTTACAAATAAGTCATCGAAGGTTTCAAAGATTAAAATTTAAAATTACAAGTTTCATATTATACATTTACAAATAGACCCCTTCAATATTTTTTTTTATAAATAAGTCTATATTTTTAATCATATTTTAAATAAAATTTTACAAAAAAGACATTAGTGTTTTTTATATTTATAATTACAAATTTAATATTTATAAATTACAAAATAGACCCACAGATTTTTTTTAAAAAATAATTGTAAAATTATTTTAAAATTAATTTTTAATATTTTTTACATTTAAAAATAGACCACCTTTAATATTTTTCTCTATAAATATGTCCAAATTTTATTTATTTTATCAATAAATTTTACAAATAAGTCATCGAAGGTTTCAAAGATTAAAATTTAAAATTACAAGTTTCATATTATACATTTACAAATAAACCCCTTCAATATTTTTTTTATAAATAAGTCTATATTTTTAATCATATTTTAAATAAAATTTTACAAAAAAGACATTAGTATTTTTTATATTTATAATTACAAATTTAATATTTATAAATTACAAATTTAACTTCGGGGTGTTATTTGCAAAAATCAAAATTTCGGGGACTTTTCTGTAAATTTGAATATTTCGGGGTGTTATTTGCAAAAATCCCGCCCCCGCGCGCCGGAGAAGGAGGCGGAGGCCGGGGCGCCGGCGTGCCGGCAGCGGGAGCGGAGGCGGACGCCGAGGCCGTTCCGCCTCCGCGTGCCGGGGACGGAGGCCGAGGCCGGCGCGCCGGCACGCGGGCGCGGACGGCCAAGGCCGAGACCGTTCCGCCCCCGCGTGCAGGCGCGCCGGCCTCGGCCTCCGTCCCCGGCACGCGGGGGCGGAACGGCCTCGGCCTCGGCCTCCGCGTGCGGGCGCGCCGGCCTCGGCCTCCGTCCCCGGCACGCGGTGGCGGAACGGCCTCGGCCGTGGCCGTTCGCGCCCGCGTTTCGGCGCGCCTGCGCCCCGGCCTCCGCCTCCGCTCCCGCCCGCCCGGCCTCCGGCTCTGCCCCCGCCGCCTGCCGCCGGCCGGCCGGCCTCCTCCTCCGCTCCCGCCCGCGCGACGGGATGTTATTTGCAAAAATCCGAATTTTGGGGACTTTTCTGTAAATCGGAATAATGTCGGGGTTTATTTGCAAAAAATTCGAATTTCGATGACTTTTTTGTAAATCGAAGTTCTCTTGGGGTGTTATTTGAAAAATCCGAAATCCGGGGATTAAATATAAAAAAATAAGTTTTTAGGGGTGTATGTGTAAAAATAACGGGGTAAAATCGGAATTTTTGGGTAAAATTTTGATTAAATAACAATCAGGGCTGGGCTGTGGGTAAATACGGGCGAATTTGAAGGGTGGGGGTAATTACGGAAATTACGGGGGATTAGCGGTAATTATCCTAAATTACGGGAGTCACCGGTAATTATCCCAATTAAAAATCCAAATCATATCAGTTTATTTCAAAAATTAATTTTTTAATATAATTCTCAATCGATATACTCTAATATATTGATTTTTTGATTTTTTTACTCGACCTGTATAGAAATTGAGGCTCCCAAAAAAAAGTTACCAATTAACATAATATAAAAATATAAATTATATACTTTAGAACATCGAAACTAAAATTTTGGCCATAATGAATTATATAGACATATATTTTTTAAAAATATCAAATACGTATTTTTTTAAAAAAATACTTAAAAGATGAAAAAATAAAATAAAGAAAAAAGAATTTGCCCTTTTCTACTCAGCCAAGAGAATAATATAATAAAAAAAATATAATTTTAAAACTATAATTTTTTAAATTTGAAATCAAAATTTAGATCAAATTATTGTGAAATAAATCGAAGTAAATGCTTAGACCGAAATTTAAAATTTTGATTAAAACTAAATTAATTTTAATTTTAAAAAAATAGAATTAGAATCGTGTCAATCGTTTTCATACCAGTAGTCATTTCATCACATATGTTTGGATTTGAATTACCAAATTTGTTGACGTAATTTATGTAAAATTAATTCGATAAATATTTTATAAACGAAGTTATTTTATAAAATAATTATAAAGTTAAGACAAATTAGACAAATACTTTATTTTTATTTTTTTAAAAATAAAATTGTTTTAGAAAATTAGTCAAAATTATAACTGTTACTCTTTCCTAATTCTTTACCGAGCAAGAGAAATTTCCGATGTGACTCACGCTTTACGTTGGATCTATTTATTTTTGACATGTCGTTAGTCCGAGCCCGACCCAAACCCCGAAAAAGTCCAACATGTCTCATTTTTTTATTTTTTCATATTTTAAATAATTTTTACCCAAAAATTAATTTAATGATTTTACAAGAATGTATGTATATAAATTTTTGCCGTATTTTTAAATATTTTTAAATTTAAAGTTAAAATTTAGTTAAATAAAAATAAAAAATAATTTGATCGAATTAATTTCGTTCGAAACAAAACAATTTTTTGATAGGTGCTGAGACATAACAATTTTTGTACATGATCTCTGACATGTCAAACATGTAAGAAATTCACGGAATGTATGTCAAAACAATCCAGAAACATTCATTTCAGATCATTGAAAAAAATAAAGATCACGGAAGCGTACATGATTTCATTGGGATAAGACTGACACCCAATCAAGCCCACTGCGCTCCGGCGACCGGCAGTGGAGATGGCGGCGTGCGGTGCTCCAACAATCGGCAGGGAGACGGCAGAGTGCGGTGCTCCGGCGACCGACAGCGAAGACGGCGGCGTGCGGTGCGGCGGCGTGCGTCGCTGCTGTGCGCAGGCGTCGTGCGCAGACAGCACGGGACCCGACGGCTCGGCGTCGTGCACAGGCAAGCGTCGTGCGGCAGCCGTCGTGCGCAGGCTGCTCGGGCTGCGGCGGCGCCTGCTTCGGCCCGATGGCTCGGGGTGACGACGACCAGAGGCGCAGGAGAGCACGGATCTGACGATGCCGGACGGCGTCACGGCCTGGCAGCTGTGGCCCAGCAGAGACGACGGCGTGGCAGTGAGGAGGCCGGACGGCGTCACGGCGTGGCAGCGCGGCGGCCTGGCGGCGGAGCTGAGGGAGAAGATGGCGGCGCTGGAGGAGTTAGGGTTTGGGAGGAGGTCTTCTGACTATTTGGAATTTTCCCCGTTGATGGATCTAGGGTTTCTTTTCCTTTTATATCAAATTTCACAGTCAGGGATCAGACTCATAAATCTTAATGGGTTAATTATTAATTAGTCCATCAATAATTAACAATTAAACCCCATGAATTCTACACATTCACAATTTAGCCACCACACTTATATTTTAGATGACAAAAATCCTAAATTAAATAGATCACCTCAATGGGGTCCTTATACCATATAATAGAAATATATACACAATAATTTCATGCAATACATGTACGTCTACATGTCCTTATGCATAAATGTACATGATTTATAGTCCAAATTCTAACAATCTCCCACTTGGACTATATATATAACAATGTACATATAACTTCTATTGCATATACATCTCTACATCTTTAATGTGTACACAACTAGAAAAGTCATCTAAACCGATTCCGTCCATTAGTCTCACTAACACAAGGACTAAAGAGGCAGTCGTTGCTACTGTTTGCAACTAGACCCACATTAATCTCATGCATCAATTTAACTAAATGACATAAATCACGTGTGGATGTGTAGCATGAAAATTACATGTAATGTGATCTGCACATGCCTATTTCCAACTGGTCCAACTTTAACCAAATGACATAAAAATTCAGATTAAACAATGAAAACTGAAAATAACCGAATAATTTATTAATGTCATGACATTAAGTACAGTACCAAGCATAAATAAAAACACAAACTCCCACTAAATCAAATGGCATTAAATGTAACAACACCCATATTTATAACATGATCATGAAAGGTCTTGGGTGCTAATGCCTTAGTGAGCGGATCTGCAATCATAGAGTTTGTTCCTACATGCTTAATACTAATTAACCCACCCATATTCTAGTTAATAGCAACCACTGATGGGAACTATTATCATATCAATTTCGGGAACTTGCTCTAGCAGCTCCAACGATATGGTTCCCTGCCCACTGCCAGACACTTGACCAAATCAGACTCCCTGGATTTATTGCCCATGGAACTAATGGAGAATAATCAGAAGAAAATACATCAGATACAATTGAACAACATACCTTATGATACGATTATCATTGAATGGATGAACCAAAACTGCACCTGTTTCTTCTTGTACCTTCCTAGCAGTGATCTCCCTCGAGTGCACTGTGGGTTCACTCCAAATAATCTGACCACCATAGCGCCTGACATTTTCAACCTTACATGTTGGGGCATTTTTTGGGATAACAACATATGCAGGAATTCCACGTAGTTTTGCAGCCAAAGCCACTGCTGCAGCATGGTTGCCACTAAACAGTACATATATGATGTATCAGATCTCTCTATCAATGATATCAATTGACACATGTATGATGCAGATGCAGGACATCTATTTTTTCCCACAAAAAATCAACAGAGTGCAGAACCTGCTATGTGTCACAACTCCTTTAGCAGCTTCATGGTCTTCAAGCGAGAATATTGCATTAGATGCACCTCTTATTTTGAAAGCCCCTCTGTGCAGCCATGCAGAGCATATATCAACAGATTTGCGATGAATTAAGTTGTTGCTGCCAAATTATACATACTAACATGAAATCAATGTACAAATTTTATTTTTAGTGGAGAGTTAAGGTCACACCCCTTTTGGAAACATTCACATTTTAAGAACAGTTCTTTCCCAGCTAAGGAATTTAGAGATCTTGAGGTCAGAACAGGAGTTTTATGAATATAGCTGCGAATACGGAGATGAGCTTCTTTTATGGATTCTATATCAGCTGCATATTTTTGGCATATTGTATTGTATCTTCTGTCCATTGATGCAATTGCCTGCCCATAACAACAAGTATTCATGTGAATAATACAATTACCGATCACAAATGCAAATAATTTAGACCAGGTGGATGTATACCCATAAGTGCAACATGTAAATGTACGTTACATTGGAATATATTAAATCACAATTTAGAAGTTCTTCAATTTTCCAATCACTTCATGGGCAATTTACTAATGTGAGAAGCTGTGAATGATGTCCAATTTTGAGGAGTTAGAACATGTCACTCTACATAAAGGTTTAAAACCCACAATCAAAAAGCATGCAGGCTAGTCCTCAATGTTTTGTAAGATCGAAATATTTAATTTTGAACTTGATCATAAAATGTTCTATTGAGCTACAAAGTTTAACTTGACTGCTTTTGACTTTCCAGTACAAAAATTCATGATTGTTGTATGCACTCCTTCATTAGACAACAAATGAAACAAGTAACGGGTTTGCAAGTTTCCATTCTTTTTCTTCTTACCTAGCTATTTTTGAGATCTCATTCATGTTACAATTTGATTCTCCGCAAAATTCTGAAGCAGCAGTGTATAACAAACTTCCCAAACCAATAACAAAAAATTAAGAATGTTAACAAATACAGAAATGCATGTGAATCTACAGCCACCATCCCTCTACGATCATGTGCAGCAGCGACATAAAAAGGGTCTAGTATCATAATAAAAGAAGACAAAAGCCATAAAAAATTGGTATTTCAAATATTGTCTTGATTGAACTATCAACAAGCAATTCAACTAAAAGCAAAGTCAACAAGATTGCTCATTTACGTAGGAGATGTCCGGTATTGCCTTGATACATCGCTAAAATTCATAAATGCGAAAAAAAAATCATTTCGACATCCAGGAACATATGTTACACCATTGACTTTCAAGATGGAAATCTTCCCTCACATGCACCACTAAAGATCACAATTTTGACATTCCAGCTTCCAACAGTACAAAGTGCACGAACACAAAAATCAAATGACACAAACAACCAAAGACTTCGAAGGAAGTAGTTTTCAAGAACAAAGATTGCCTCTTGTTGTCAAATTCATGAGCAAAACATAAACAACTGCTGGCATCAAACCCAGAAATTAGCATCCCCAAATAGAACATCTGAGAGTTACTATTCGAGCGACAAAAGACGCAACAAAATAAAAGCAACCAGCGAATTGAAGATTCAGAGAACAATAACAAGTGATCAGAGCCGAATCCATACCAGATTCAAAGAACAGTTCCAAAATTAGGGTTTCCAGGACACAAAGCCGAGTAAGAGGCTAGGGCAAGCAGATGGTGGAGCTCTTGTTCTTTCTGCGCTCTTCAGTTGGCACTGGGATTACAGAAAATTTGCCGTCCCAGTTCCTTTACATTGAAGACCACATCTCCATTAGCTTAAAAAAAAATCCATTTTGAGACATAAACATAATTTTGGTGATTAATTTTTTAAGTAAAAACTATAAAACAAAAAAAATGATCTACATTTTTTTTGAGGAGCTGAGAGCTCAGTGCATTTGTACAAAACAAAAAGAACTTTCCAATTTGGAAAATACAAAGGATTACAATCAGTCCATATGGAATTAGAGTGAACAAAATTGATTTATCTATCCATTTTGTATGCTTTAAAATTAAAGTCAGATTTTAGTTCTTAAAAAATAAAAAACTGAAATCGTATTGCTTTGAATTAGGGACGATTTTTCGGTTCACATTCTCAACCAATTGTAAATTGGTTTTAAAACTAATATACTGATTTTTAATTATTTATTTTAAAATTTTTTATTTTATATTAAAATTCTATAAAAAATAATTTTAAATATACTAATACACAAATTACCTAAAAAATTTATTTTATTCATTATAATCCTATAAAGATATAATTTTAAATATATTAATATGCATATAACATAAAAAAAAAATTTATTTTAAAATTTTAAATTATATATAATTATATATATATATATTTAATAATTAGTATGATTTCGATATACCAGTTTTTCATAAAATATAGAAAAACTAGATTTCTAATTCTATTAAAATTAAAAAGGGGTAATTACCGGTGACTCCTGTAATTTGGGATAATTACCGCTAACCCCCGTAATTTCCGTAATTACCCCCCACTCCTCAAATTCGCCCATATTTACCCACAGCCCCTGATTGTTATTTAATCAAAATTTTATCCAAAAATTCCGATTTTACCCCCATTATTTTTACACATACACCCCTAAAAACTTATTTTTTTATATTTAACACCCCGGATTTTCGGATTTTTTAAATAACACCCCAAAAGAACTCCGATTTACAAAAAGGTCCTCAAAATTCGAATTTTTGCAAATAAACCCCCGAAATTATTCTGATTTACAGAAAAGTCCCCAAAATTCGGATTTTTGCAAATAACACCCCGTCGGGCGGGCGGGAGCGGATGAGGAGGCCGGCCGGCCGGAGGCGGAGCGGAGGCGGCGGCAGGCGGCGGGAGCGGAGCCGGAGGCCGGGCGGGCGGGAGCGGAGCCGGAGGCCGGGGCGCCGGCGATCCGAAACGCGGGCGCGGACAGCCACGGCCGAGGCCGTTCCGCCCCCGCGTGCCGGGGACGGAGGCCGAGACCGGCGCGCCCGCACGCGGAGGCCGAGGCCGAGGCCGTTCCGCCCCGCGTGCCGGGGACGGAGGCCGAGGCCGGCGCGCCCGCACGCGGGGGCGGAACGCTCTCGGCCTTGGCCTTCCGCGCCCGCGTTCCGGCGCGCCGGCCTAGGCCTCCGTCCCCGGAACGCGGGGGCGGAACGGCCTCGGCGTCCGCCTCCGCTCCCGCCGCTGGCTCGCCGGCGCCCCGGCCTCCGCCTCCTTCTCCGGCACGCGGGGGCGGATTTTTGCAAACAACACCCCGAAATATTTAAATTTACAGAAGAGTCCCCAAAATTTTAATTTTTGCAAATAACACCCCGAAGTTAAATTTGTAATTTATAAATATATAATTTGTAATTATAAATATAAAAAACACTAATGTCTTTTTTGTAAAATTTTATTTAAAATATGATTAAAAATATAGACTTATTTATAAAAAAAATATTGAAGGGGTTTATTTGTAAATATACAATATGAAACTTGTAATTTTAAAATTAATTTTTAATATTTTTTTCATTTAAAAATAGACCACCTTTAATATTTTTCTCTATAAATATGTCCAAATTTTATTTATTTTATCAATAAATTTTACAAATAAGTCATCGAAGGTTTTAAAGATTAAAATTTAAAATTACAAGTTTCATATTATACATTTACAAATAGACCCCTTCAATATTTTTTTTTATATATGTCTATATTTTTAATCATATTTTAAATAAAATTTTACAAAAAAGACATTAGTGTTTTTTATATTTATAATTACAAATTTAATATTTATAAATTACAAAATAGACCCTCAGATTTTTTAAAAAAATAATTGTAAAATTATTTTAAAATTAATTTTTAATATTTTTTACATTTAAAAATAGACCACCTTTAATATTTGTCTCTATAAATATGTCCAAATTTTATTTATTTTATCAATAAATTTTACAAATAAGTCATCGAAGGTTTCAAAGATTAAAATTTAAAATTACAAGTTTCATATTATACATTTACAAATAGACCCTTTCAATATTTTTTTTATAAATAAGTCTATATTTTTAATCATATTTTAAATAAAATTTTACAAAAAAGACATTAGTATTTTTTATATTTATAATTACAAATTTAATATTTATAAATTACAAATTTAACTTCGGGGTGTTATTTGCAAAAATCAAAATTTCGGGGACTTTTCTGTAAATTTGAATATGTCGGGGTGTTATTTGCAAAAATCCCGCCCCCGCGCGCCGGAGAAGGAGGCGGAGGCCGGGGCGCCGGCGTGCCGGCAGCGGGAGCGGAGGCGGACGCCGAGGCCGTTCCGCCTCCGCGTGCCTGGGACGGAGGCCGAGGCCGGCGCGCCGGCACGCGGGCGCGGACGGCCAAGGCCGAGACCGTTCCGCCCCCGCGTGCAGGCGCGCCGGCCTCGGCCTCCGTCCCCGGCACGCGGGGACGGAACGGCCTCGGCCTCGGCCTCCGCGTGCGGGCGCGCCGGCCTCGGCCTCCGTCCCCGGCACGCTGTGGCGGAACGGCCTCGGCCGTGGCCGTTCGCGCCCGCGTTTCGGCGCGCCTGCGCCCCGGCCTCCGCCTCCGCTCCCGCCCGCCCGGCCTCCGGCTCTGCCCCCGCCGCCTGCCGCCGGCCGGCCGGCCTCCTCCTCCGCTCCCGCCCGCGCGACGGGATGTTATTTGCAAAAATCCGAATTTTGGGGACTTTTCTGTAAATCGGAATAATGTCGGGGTTTATTTGCAAAAAATTCGAATTTCGATGACTTTTTTGTAAATCGAAGTTCTCTTGGGGTGTTATTTGAAAAATCCGAAATCCGGGGATTAAATATAAAAAAATAAGTTTTTAGGGGTGTATGTGTAAAAATAACGGGGTAAAATCGGAATTTTTGGGTAAAATTTTGATTAAATAACAATCAGGGGGCTGGGCTGTGGGTAAATACGGGCGAATTTGAGGGGTGAAGGTAATTACGGAAATTACGGGGGATTAGCGGTAATTATCCTAAATTACGGGGGTCACCGGTAATTATCCCAATTAAAAATCCAAATCATATCAGTTTATTTCAAAAATTAATTTTTTAATATAATTCTCAATCGATATACTCTAATATATTGATTTTTTGATTTTTTTACTCGACCTGTATAGAAATTGAGGCTCCCAAAAAAAAGTTACCAATTAACATAATATAAAAATATAAATTATATACTTTAGAACATCGAAACTAAAATTTTGGCCATAATGAATTATATAGACATATATTTTTTAAAAATATCAAATACGTATTTTTTTAAAAAAATACTTAAAAGATGAAAAAATAAAATAAAGAAAAAAGAATTTGCCCTTTTCTACTCAGCCAAGAGAATAATATAATAAAAAAAATATAATTTTAAAACTATAATTTTTTAAATTTGAAATCAAAATTTAGATCAAATTATTGTGAAATAAATCGAAGTAAATGCTTAGACCGAAATTTAAAATTTTGATTAAAACTAAATTAATTTTAATTTTAAAAAAATAGAATTAGAATCGTGTCAATCGTTTTCATACCAGTAGTCATTTCATCACATATGTTTGGATTTGAATTACCAAATTTGTTGACGTAATTTATGTAAAATTAATTCGATAAATATTTTATAAACGAAGTTATTTTATAAAATAATTATAAAGTTAAGACAAATTAGACAAATACTTTATTTTTATTTTTTTAAAAATAAAATTGTTTTAGAAAATTAGTCAAAATTATAACTGTTACTCTTTCCTAATTCTTTACCGAGCAAGAGAAATTTCCGATGTGACTCACGCTTTACGTTGGATCTATTTATTTTTGACATGTCGTTAGTCCGAGCCCGACCCAAACCCCGAAAAAGTCCAACATGTCTCATTTTTTTATTTTTTCATATTTTAAATAATTTTTACCCAAAAATTAATTTAATGATTTTACAAGAATGTATGTATATAAATTTTTGCCGTATTTTTAAATATTTTTAAATTTAAAGTTAAAATTTAGTTAAATAAAAATAAAAAATAATTTGATCGAATTAATTTCGTTCGAAACAAAACAATTTTTTGATAGGTGCTGAGACATAACAATTTTTGTACATGATCTCTGACATGTCAAACATGTAAGAAATTCACGGAATGTATGTCAAAACAATCCAGAAACATTCATTTCAGATCATTGAAAAAAATAAAGATCACGGAAGCGTACATGATTTCATTGGGATAAGACTGACACCCAATCAAGCCCACTGCGCTTCGGCGACCGGCAGTGGAGATGGCGGCGTGCGGTGCTCCAGCAACCGGCAGGGAGACGGCAGAGTGCGGTGCTCCGGCGACCGACAGCGAAGACGGCGGCGTGCGGTGCGGCGGCGTGCGTCGCTGCTGTGCGCAGGCGTCGTGCGCAGACAGCACGGGACCCGACGGCTCGGCGTCGTGCACAGGCAAGCGTCGTGCGGCAGCCGTCGTGCGCAGGCTGCTCGGGCTGCGGCGGCGCCTGCTTCGGCCCGATGGCTCGGGGTGACGACGACCAGAGGCGCAGGAGAGCAAGGATCTGACGATGCCGGACGGCGTCACGGCCTGGCAGCTGTGGCCCAGCAGAGACGACGGCGTGGCAGTGAGGAGGCCGGACGGCGTCACGGCGTGGCAGTGCGGCGGCCTGGCGGCGGAGCTGAGGGAGAAGATGGCGGCGCTGGAGGAGTTAGGGTTTGGGAGGAGGTCTTCTGACTATTTGGAATTTTCCCCGTTGATGGATCTAGGGTTTCTTTTCCTTTTATATCAAATTTCACAGTCAGGGATCACACTCATAAATCTTAATGGGTTAATTATTAATTAGTCCATCAATAATTAACAATTAAACCCCATGAATTCTACACATTCACAATTTAGCCACCACACTTATATTTTAGATGACAAAAATCCTAAATTAAATAGATCACCTCAATGGGGTCCTTATACCATATAATAGAAATATATACACAATAATTTCATGCAATACATGTACGTCTACATGTCCTTATGCATAAATGTACATGATTTATAGTCCAAATTCTAACAATCTCCCACTTGGACTATATATATAACAATGTACATATAACTTCTATTGCATATACATCTCTACATCTTTAATGTGTACACAACTAGAAAAGTCATCTAAACCGATTCCGTCCATTAGTCTCACTAACACAAGGACTAAAGAGGCAGTCGTTGCTACTGTTTGCAACTAGACCCACATTAATCTCATGCATCAATTTAACTAAATGACATAAATCACGTGTGGATGTGTAGCATGAAAATTACATGTAATGTGATCTGCACATGCCTATTTCCAACTGGTCCAACTTTAACCAAATGACATAAAAATTCAGATTAAACAATGAAAACTGAAAATAACCGAATAATTTATTAATGTCATGACATTAAGTACAGTACCAAGCATAAATAAAAACACAAACTCCCACTAAATCAAATGGCATTAAATGTAACAACACCCATATTTATAACATGATCATGAAAGGTCTTGGGTGCTAATGCCTTAGTGAGCGGATCTGCAATCATAGAGTTTGTTCCTACATGCTTAATACTAATTAACCCACTCTGAATTCTTTCCTTCACAACAAGGAACTTAATATCTATATGCTTAGATTTTGAAGAGCTCCTGTTGTTATTTGAGTACAAGACTGCTGCTCTACTGTCACAGTGCAACTTAAGTGGCCTTTCAATACCATTAACTATTTGCAGTCCTGAAACAAAGTTTCGCAGCCACATAGCTTGATTAGATGCCTCATGACAAGCTACAAATTCAGCCTCCATAGTGGAAGATGCAACGAGTGTTTGTTTGGCACTCTTCCATGAAACTGCACCTCCAGTTAGCAGAAAAAGATAACCAGATGTCGATTTACGACTATCTTGGCATCCAGCAAAATCGGAATCAGAAAACCCAATGATGTCAAGTCTATCCGACTTCCCATATGTGAGCATTAAATCCTTTGTGCTTTGTAAGTATCTGAAGACTCTTTTGGCTGCTACCCAATGTTCTCTTCCTGGATTAGCTTGATATCTACCAAGCATTCCAACAATATATGCGAGGTCCGGACGAGTGCAAACCTGCGCATACATAAAGCTCCCTACCGCTGATGCGTAAGGAATATTTTCCATAAACTTGGAATCAATATCAGTTTTGGGACACTGGTTTAAACTAAATTTATCTCCTTTAGATACGGGGGTATCATGTGGCCTGCAATTTTGCATGCTAAATCGTTTTAATAGACTTTCGATGTAACCCTTCTGTGATAATCCTAAAACTCCTCGTGAACGATCACGATGAATTTGGATCCCTAATACGAAGGATGCTTCACCAAGATCTTTCATTTTAAATTGTTCCGAAAGAAATTTCTTGGTTTCTCGAAGCAGTTCTACATCACTACTAGCAAGCAAAATATCATCCACATATAAGATTAAGAAAATAAATCTACTCCCACTGAACTTATGGTATACACAATATTCAACAGGGTTCACTTTAAACCCAAATGAGAGAACAACCTGATGAAACTTTTGATACCATTGACGGGAAGCTTGCTTAAGCCCATAGATGGATTTCTTAAGTTTACAAACCAATTGGCTAGATTCGTTGGAATCCAACCCCTCCGGTTGTAACATATAAATTGTTTCCTCAATGTCTCCATTAAGAAAAGCGGTCTTTACATCCATCTGATGTAACTCAAGATCAAAATGCGCTACAAGTGCCATGATGATCCTAAAAGAGTCTTTCGAAGAAACTGGAGAGAAAGTCTCTTTATAGTCAATGCCTTCCTTTTGGGTGAATCCTTTGGCGACAAGACGAGCTTTATATCTTTCTACATTACCTTGTGAATCCCTTTTGGTTTTAAAAATCCATTTACAACCAATAGGTTTCACACCTTCAGGCAATGAAATAAGATCCCAAACGTCATTGTCTTTCATGGATTGCATTTCCTCATCCATGGCATTAATCCACTTTTGAGAGTTGGAACCATTGACTGCTTCATGGAAGGTGAGTGGATCCTCTCCCTCTAAGTCAATGTTATTCTCATGTTCCTGAAGAAAAACAACATAATCATCTGAAATTGCTTTTCTCCTTTCTCTAGTGGATCTTCTTAAAGGCACAGGCTCTTCTTGAATTTGAGTATGTTGAGTTTGATCCACATTTTCCTCATGAATAATGGTTGAGGAATAACTGGATGATCTTGATGAGTTGGAAGTTCAGCATTGTCTTGGATTTGTACCGGATGTTGTTGAATCATGTTAGGAATGAAAGCTTGATCATGATCAACAACTACTGTAGGAAAAGGAATATTTTCCAACTCCTCCTCAAACACAAAACCTTTAACATTATCTTCCCCCCCAAACTCAACATCCTCAAAGAACCGAGCATTTCCCGTCTCAAAAAATGTTCTTGTTTTAGGATCGTAGAATTTAAATCCCCGTGATCTTTCAGCATATCCTACAAAATAACTACTAACAGTTCTTGCATCCAGTTTCTTTTCATTTGGCTTATAAGGCCTTGCTTCAGCTGGACATCCCCAAACTCGTAAGTGCTTTAAGACAGGTTTCTTACCCGTCCATAACTCATAAGGGGTTTTGTTAGCAGCTTTTGTAGGAACTCTATTGAGAATATACATTGCGGTCTTTAATGCATCTCCCCATAGTGAGTGAGGTAAAGTTGTACGACAAATCATACTTCGTACCATATCCTTAAGGGTTCTATTTCGTCTCTCAGCTACACCATTCATGTTCGGAGAACCCGGCATGGTGTATTGAGGAACGATCCCACACTCACTAAGAAATCTAGCAAATGGACCTGGACGTTGTTCACCTGATCCGTCGTACCTTCCGTAGTATTCACCACCACGATCAGATCTTATAGCCTTAATTGATATACCATGTTGGTTTTCAACTTCGGCTTTGAACAACTTAAAAACATCCAATGCTTGTGATTTCTCATGAATTAAATATAGGTAGCCATATCGAGAGTAATCATCTATGAATGTGATAAAATATTGTTGACCATTCTAAGAAGCTGTAGGGAACGGTCCACAAATATCTGTATGTATCAAGTCTAAGACTTCCTTAGCTCTCTCAGCTCCTACTTTGCTCTTATTTGTGGTTTTTCCCTTTATACATTCAACACAAATATTATGATATGAATCATCAAATTTTTCAAGAATTTCTTCTGACACAAGTCTGTCAATTCTCCTTTTAGAGATATAACCCAAACGCTTATGCCATAATGTAAAGAAATTTTCATTTGAAAATTTGCGTTTAGTGCCTTTTGTTTCAGTATTATGGGACTCACTGTATGAACTTTCTATATGAAACAAATAAAGGTTGTCATTATCAGTTAAATGACTGGTTCCATACAACACAGAATTAAAATAAATATCACATTTTCTATTACCAAATGAACAAACAAATCCTTCTTTGTCCAAAATAGAAATGGATATCAAATTTCGTCTAAAAGACAGAACAATAAATGTATTATTTAATTCTAAATAAAAATTAGTACGTAATAACAACCGAAAAGTCCCAATGCCCACGACTTCAACCCCTTTTCCAGCCCCCATATAGATGTACTTCTCGTCATCATCAGGCAACCCTGCATAGATATACTTATGTGAGTTGTGGTAGCCGAATCCAACCACCAAGTATATCTATGTACTAAAACTAAATTAACATCAAAATTAACAAGAGTAAAAGATGTACCTTTCTTCACAAGCGTGAAATTTGGCACAACCTTTCTTAAAATGGGAAGAGTCCTTGAAAAAGAAGCATTTCTTTTCCTTATGTCCCTCGGACGTATTTTGCTGCTTCTTTTCCAGTTCCTTCACTGCAACATCTTTAGTTTTTCTCTTCTTGCCTTGTCCGTAAGAAGATGATGCCAAATAAGCACTCTCAATTTTATGGTGTTTCATCCTGTCTTCCTCTTGCACTAAATGAGAAATGAGCTCATTCATTGTCCATTTCTCCTTCTACCAATTATAGCTCACTTCAAATTGACTGAATTGTGGAGGAAGAGAAATCAACACTAAATGAATGAGCAAGTCTTCCGAAAGCTCTAATTTTAGTATTTTTAATTTTCCTGCAAAATTAAACATTTCGAGAATATACTCCCTTATGTTCCCGTTACCCTTGTACCTCATGGAAACAAGTTTTCTTAAGGCTGCACTTGTTTCCGCCTTATCGCTTTTCATATAGCGCTTTTCAAGGGTTTCAAGGAACCTTTTAACATTAGTCTCCTCAGACATAGTGTCCAAAAACGTCTCTGGGATAGCATTTTTCATTATCATAAGACTCAAGCGGTTAGAGCGTTCCCACCTCTCAAAAGCTCTCCTATCATTAGCAGAGCTTTCATCTGTAAGAGGTGCAGGACGTGGCTCCCTCAATGCTAAGTCAAGTTCCATACATCCCAAGACTATAGTTACCTTATTTTTTTCAAGTCTTAAAATTGCTCCCATTGAGCACTGGAATGCCATTGATATTGGCAGTGACAGTAGAAGCATTCACAAAATCAACTGAAAGAGAACAAAAATTCAAAACACAATCAGCTCACAAAAAGAAATTAAATCCCATCTCAAGATACCTAGCACAACATTGAAATTAAGTCTTTGGACAAAATTCAATTTGTAAGTGGTACTCTTGGTGTGGCAATCAAATATTGACAATAAAGTCCTGTCAAATAATAAGCCTTTCTTTGGACCGACTTATTACCCACATGGATAAAACCAAATAATTGTCACATATTTATTACCACAAATATGCTTTGATTTCGGCTAAATAATAACCTTCCTTTGGGCCGGTTATTACCTGCATGAAACTTCAAGCATGTAATGCCTTCCTAATATTTTTAGTTTAATTCAATCTACACAATAGAGGTTACTTTGGCAACATATTACTTGAACCAAATTAAATTAAAATATTAGTAACTGAATCTATGAAAACATGCATTCTCAAAAATCCAATATGAAATCTGGCTCTGATGCCAATTGTAAGAAATTCACGGAATGTATGCCAAAACAATCCAGAAACATTCATGTCAGATCATTGAGAAAAATAAAGATCACGGAAGCGTACCTGATTCCATTTGGATAAGACTGACACCCAATCAAGCCCACTGCGCTCCGGCGACCGGCAGGGAGACGGCGGAGTGCGGTGCTCCGGCAACCGGCAGGGAGACGGCGGAGTGCGGTGCTCCGGCGATCGGAGCGGAGACGGCGGCGTGCGGTGCGGCGGCGTGCGTCGCTGCTGTGCGCAGGCGTCGTGCGCAGACAGCACAGGACCCGACGGCTCGGCGTCGTGCACAGGCAGGCGTCGTGCGGCAGCCGTCGCGCGCAGGCTGCTCGGGCTGAGGCGGCGCCTGCTTCGGCCTGATGGCTCGGGGTGACGACGACCGGAGGCGCGGGAGAGCGCGGATCTGACGATGTCGGACGGCGTGACGGCCTGGCAGCCGTGGCCCAGCGGAGACGACGGCGTGGCAGCGAGGAGGCCGGACGGCGTCACGGCGTGGCAGCGCGGCGGCTTGGTGGTAGCGGCGGCAGCGGCGGAGCTGAGGGAGAAGATGGCGGCGCTGGAGGAGTTAGGGTTTGGGAGGAGGTCTTCTAACTGTTTGGAATTTTCCCCGTTGATGGATCTAGGATTTCTTTTTCTTTTATATCAAATTCCACAGTCAGGGACCACACCCATAAATCTTAATGGGTTAATTGTTAATTAGTCCATCAATAATTAACAATTAAACCCCAGGAATTCTACACATTCACAATTTAGTCACAACACTTATATTTTAGATGACAAAGACTCTAAATTAAATAGATCACCTCAATGGGGTCTTTATACCATATAATAGAAATATATACGCAATAATTTTATGTAATACATGTACGTCTACATATCCTTATACATAAATATACATGATTTATAGTCCAAATTCTAATAAAACAAACCCACGGCCGGCGGATCGGCCAGAAACGGCACCACACGGTCCGTAGCAGGAATTCGTCGAAGTAAAACTCAACTTTGCTTTTGATTTCTATTCCTTTCTTTTTCCCAACTAATTTTTTTCTCCACATAAATCCAGATAATTACGAATTGAAAACATGTGCTTGAATGATTGGACAATGGTGGCCGCAAAGGTTCATGTCTTAAAAATCGTCTTTAAAGCCGCCAAAACCTTACCCCTGTAAATCATCACAATAGTTTCCTTGCAGAGACGAAGAGAGAAAGAAGAAATGGCTAAGGTGATAGATGCGAAGAAGCAGGAAACCAAGGTTCCGATTGCATTGGAAGAACAGAGACAGAGTACGTACTCCGGTGACGACTCAGTGTTCGAGCAAGGCAATCTTAGCGTCGAAAAGATCCATGTGGATAGCCGCCAAGACGCTTCAATTCCGAAGCCCATCTTCGTAGTTTCTCCGACACAGAAGGGGCAGTACCCTCTCATCCTCTTCCTCCATGGCTTCTTCCTTCTCAACACTGACTACACTGATCTCTTCTCTCAGATCGCCTCGTATGGGTTTATAGTCGTCGCCCCACAGGTATATAAGCACTTGTTTTTTCTTTTCATTAAATGCAAATAATACGCATAGATTAGCAATGCAAATGATAAAAAAATACATGTGGTTTTTTATAATAAAATGATAAAAATGTGTAGTTTACTGGGAAAAAACCAAAACTGAGATCCTGAGTAAAATTCCAACAAAAGGTTGTTACTTAATCCATACGATTTTTTATTGATAGAATAATATACACTATGAATCCTTATTATCTTCATTTCGAGCAAGAAAACCCCAACACACATCTTTGCCCTTCAGTTGTATCGTGTGATCGGGCCGTGCTCCACCGGCGACGTCACCTCCGCCGGCGAGGTCGCCGACTGGATGCTCACCGGCCTCCAACCCTTCCTCCCAAAGGGCGTCGAAACCCACCTCTCCAAGCTCGTCCTAGCAGGCCACAGCCGAGGCGGCCACGCCGCCTTCTCCCTCGCCCTCGGGCACGCCAAAACCAGGGCAAACTTCTCCGTTCTCCTAGGCGTCGACCCTGTTGGCGGAATGACTTCGTTGCTTCAGACACCCCCCAAGATCCTCACCTACAAGCCCTCCTCATTTGAACTCGGCGTTCCCGTTCTGGTACACCGTGATCTCTACAGTAGGCTTCTATTATATTAATGGCATTCAGCTCCAATAAGACTAACGTTTTCCACAGGTTTTTGGGTCGGGGCTGCGCTCGTGCTGTGCACCGCCGCGGGTGAACCACGAGGAGTTCTACTCCGAGTGTAAGCCGCCCAAGTGCCATGTCGTCGTCGAGAATTTCGGCCATTTGGATATGTTGGATGATGGAGCTTCAAAGCTGGCGAAGTGTGTGTGCAAGAAGGGGAGGAAGAAGGAGCTCATGAGGAAGAGCATTGCAGGATTTGTTGTTGCTTTCTTGAGAGCTTTCTTGCATGGCAATTATGCAGATCTCGAGGACTTGGTTCACAACCATCAGTCTGCTCCTACTCCATGCAAGATGGAGTATTCTTGGGAGTAAATTTAGGGCAATGCTACCATAGTACGATATCCGATATCTGTTCCCGGAAATTTATACCGTAAGAATCCATCATGCGCCGATGGGTGCTATTGTGGGCAGCATTTCCAAAAAAGTTATATGATAAAGGTATGAGTAGCGGATTTGGGAGCGTGTAGAATTTCTAAAAAATTTATTTGCTGTGTGTTGTGTGCAATAAATGGTTTGTCGAAGCCGTGAATATGAAGTCTATTATGAGCTCAAACCTAGTTTGTGGAGTTCAATCTACTGAAGCCAAGCAAAAAATGAAAAGATAAAATGAGAAAATTATCCAAATTAATTTACAATCTAAGAGTTCATATGTTACATTCTATAGACATTAAATCGTGAGAAATAGATCTGATAACTAAACTCAATTTATGCATTCGAACAAAATAAAATCCTAACCAAACCACAGAAATGGAAGGCCAATACAAATTATAGTGGTTTATGCACAACAATGAGCAGGTTTTTTCTTGGAATGATCAAAGCTTTTCGAAGGCATCAGCTAATCTTGCGCTTTCTTGTAGCTCAGACTATCCAAAAGTCAATCAACTGTGAAAAAAAATGAGAAAACCCAAGTTTAGATATATGCGGACAGAACCTATCCAACAGAAAGCTGAGCGGAAGAATAAGAAATACCAATCACAAGAGTTGAGAAGTCGTACCCGATTTATCCATGAAATCTTCGAGGCCAAACTCGCCATGAAATTCTCGTAAGACACTCGAAAGATCAGTGTCAAACTGATTTCTGCAGTATTGATTACCAAGGTTCAATCCAAAGCTTTGCAACTGTGATGTTTCCACTGTCAAAGAACTGGAGCTTAGTGTGAGATCCATGTGTTGGTTCTGCTGAACTGATGGAAGATCATACGTTTGCATGAAGTCCATGTTCTGCTGGTTCGGTTGGAAACTATATCTCTGGTAGGATTCTGGAAATTGAGTGGTTTGCTTCTTCGGAAAACTATAGTCTGGTATTTGCTGCACATGGTTGTTGTTTTCATTAAATGAAGATAACCCATAACTCGATGATTCCCTGAACTGCTTAGCTTGATGACCATCCCCATTTGTCGAATTATAGCCGCAGTCTGTCATCAGCTGCATGAGATGAATGTCCTCTTCAACTGATGCTGATCTGCAACTCAATGACATTTCTTCCATGATTTTCAATGGTTCCATTGTTTGTCGCTGGAAACCGTCAAAATCATCCAGAGTTGCCAAATTCTCATGTACCAATGCTTTCGATGTTGGCGTTTGGTTTGCTGCCTCTGAAGAACCCCCTAAATTGATCTCTTCTTCAGCAGCCTCATTATTTTCAGACTTATTATCAGCCAGCTGGTTGTGATATATCTTGCATAGGACCCAATCATCCAACTACAAGAAGAAAAACATCAAAGATACATAAACATGAAATTGAATATTACGAAAAAAATTAACTGAAGTATGAGACCAAGAGATTATGAATGCTCACCAGCATGTTATGGTTTTCAGTATCAACAGGCCTTGCAGAGTCCCCAACTCTGTACTCCAGCATCATCCACTCGGTTTTCAATCGTTCCCTTGGCTTCCCTAGATAGTAAGCCAAGGATTTCCTGACTCCCAGGACTTCGCCTTCGCTGTTGCAGATTGGCTTGTCTGCTCCGGTAGCCTTCCAGTATCCCTGTCCAGCGGCGCGGTTTGGTCTACTCCCATTCGGATATTTCCGATCTCTCGAAGTAAAGAAGTACCATGCATCATCTCTGTTTCTCTCAGGTGTACCTTGAAATTTTGTAAAAAGACAGACATACATACAAAAATTAGAGTTAGTATCAGAATCAATATGCTTCTTCGAAAGCCATTAACAGAAATGTTTTTAAGTTTTAAAATCCCCGATTTTGGTTAGGGCTTCAAACTTTATAATAAGCACAAGGAAGTTTCACGGGGTTTAAATTTTATTTTTTAAAAAAGATGATATTAAGCTAGCAATAAAAACTACCACCATAATCTCTGCAACTATTTCAATAATGCAACGAGAAAACTCGAAGAAAATCAAGTAATTCTTGAAGAAACTCTAAATAGAAAACAAAAAGGTTCATAGATTGAAGCAGAAAAAAAAATCATATTCCAAGAAAAAAAATATGCTGGTCATCTTTCATCAAGAAAAAAGATAATAACAACAAAAAAACGAAGCAAGCAACTTATTCAGTGTATTTAATTTTTTCTGTTTTAAAAAGCCGTTTTTAGAATGAAACAAAACTACCATAATCACTACAATAGTAAGATGAGGAACAGCAAAGAAGAATTGAAGAAAATCAAGTAAACCGTGAAGAAACTCTGAATTAAAGAAAGATTGATAGATTCAAGCAAAATATATATATATATATATATTATATATATATTTATAAGTCAAAAAATGACAATATGGAAAAGGAAAGAATCGCTTCTACATGTTCAATTTAATTTTTTTATTATTTTAAAAAATGATGTTAGGAAAGCCATAAAAACGACTACCAGGATCAAATCAGTCATCCAAAATTGAGAGAAAACTTAATGAACATCAAGAAAATCTTGCAGAAACGCTGCATTAACAAAACTAATAGATTCAAATCACCAAGCAAGCAAGCAAGAAATCATTCATACAGACGAGTTCCCGAGGATGGTGTTGGGCCAAATTGACTTCCCTGACGAGGTTGCAGGGGAGCGGATCGCCTCGGAGCTTCCTTGCGAGGTAGAGCTCTATGAGCTCAGCGTCGGTCGGCGAAAACCGAATCCCGGAGGGGAGAACGTGCAAGGCAACCTCTTCTTCTTCGTCTTCCTCCTCTTCCTCCTCTCTTTTCGCCTCTACTATCGCAGGTTTGCTACTCGGATCCATTGCTGTCGTCTGTAGGTACAACAGAGTTCGGAAGTAGGGTTTAAGCGAACAAGGTTCTACGTGGTTTAGGGATAAACAGGCTCGAGGATGAGAAGTTTATCTAATAATGTGATTCCACGTGGCCGTTCCTGCTTATCCGAAGAGTAGATTTTCTGATATTGATCGGTGTTATGAAAATGGACCAGTTTTAAATGGAAATGTGGATTGCATAGTAGTTTCGTAATTCATCCTTGGTTCCTTTATGTCAACAGGCAATTTGACATGCTTGGCAAGAGAATGAGTTGTCTGTGCCGATCCCAAAGTTTTTGGTTTTGGAATTTATTTTTTTAAAATTTTTTGTTCAAATCATTTTTTTTTTTTTTATATTTTTGCTTTTAAACAGAACTAGGGGAATGATTTATATAGTGAAAAATCGATTTGAGTGCAAAATCATTTATTTCAAAATAAATTTAAATTAAAAAAATGGACTCATTACGAAAATAATCTCGCTCTCCGGCATTTTCCATGCCCCTTTCACCTTATCTCAGTTGAATTAATTGACCAAGATTTTGATTTTTATTCCTCTCATATTTATTAATTATTTTAAATCAAAAGCAATGAACTTTACACGATAGAGTTCAAACTTTTTGTTTAATCCAAGGTTTTTAAATTTCAATTTCCGAAAGGTTTCGATATTTAAAAAAATCAATAAGTTTGATTTAAAATTATTTTCGTTTCAATTTTGATAAAAATATTTTATTTATTTGTTAATTATGTATATAGTAGAGTTTGATTATATTTTGATTATACTTTGACTTTAAATTTAAAATATAATAATTTTTTAAATTTTTTTGAAAAATTTAGAAAAATTTTTTAAAAATGTAAAATTAATTTTATCGTAATATTAAATACTATTTAAATTAATTTAGATAATTAATTACTTGTATAACAAGATGTTGTGTTCCTTGTCATTATCAAATAAAGCACATAAAACCCTAAGCTAAGTGGCAACCTGTTCAAATCACGATGATGGAAAAAAACAAACGAGTCCAAGAGAGGAATAGGATCCAGATGGTTCCACATGTATCAAGCCTTGATGATCTCCAAGCACTTCGCCCCGATCTCGAGCGCCTTGAATGCATCCATCGTGGCACGCTTCACCTTAGGATTGTATTCTTCCGGTCGGTGCTGGCGCCTCCAATAGCGTCGACTCCCCCATTGAGCTTTGGCCTCGAACATTGTAAGCTTCTTCTCTACAACGATCCTGCCAAGCACCACCTGTGCCATCTCCTCTAGCCCCATATTCTTCCTAAACTTGGCCGTCAGATCCCTCTCGAAGACCACCTCCACCACCAACCTTAGCTCGGTCGGGTTCTCGATGTGCACGCCCCAATCGTTTTTCATCTTCCGTGTGACGCTCTCGATTTCGTTCCCTACCACCGCGACATTCCGCTCCGCGATGAGACCTCGAAGGGGCTTGCCGAGGCCGAGGGAGCCGCATGTGTCGATGTACTTGAAGAGGCAGTGGAAACCACCGGCGCAGATGGAGCCGAGGGAAATGGGGCGCTCCGCGGGGTCTTTTTCCCGTCATTGCAGTAGTAGTCGTGCGGATCGCTGCAGGTGTAGACACCGATGAAGATCAGCTCGGCAGAGCCGCCTAAGCGCCGGCGAGAGATGTGTCTGACGTCGCGGATCCACTGCTGAATGATGGAGTCGGAGTCAGTAAAAGTGCTCTCGACGAGGCTGTCGCCGAAGAGGATGGTGTAGATCTCATGGTCGTATTGGGACTTGTTGTCGTGCCTCTTCAGCACAATCTCCCCGGCAACGGGTGTCATCATTTCCGCTATTGCAAGCCTCGCCTCTCCGGTTTGAGCTCCTCTCCAACAAATGGGATTAGCGTCTGCACCTCCATGCGCTGTTGCGGGCCTTGCGGTAAAACCCTAACCGCCAAAATCGATTCAAACTGAAACATTTTAGTAACAGTCAAAATCGAAATATTTGAGTCGATTCTCATCGAAATCAAAATATTTTGATGGAAATTTTAAAAACAATGAATATCATGGACTTGTATGATAGTTTGCAAACATTGGATGTCACAGGAGGGAGTAAAAAACAAAATTATTTTATTTTAAAATAACATATTTCTTCATTTAATTTTACTTTAAATAGAGACTAATTAACAAAGAAAAATAAGATAATTTTAAACCAAATCGTATATACTAACAATAATATCGTCACTTTACTGGCTGCTAAAATTTTTTGGGAGGAAAGCAGAAACAAATTCATTGAGTTTAAATCTACTTCAAAAGGTAATTTTAACTCTGGGTTTTACATGTAAGTTTTGGGGGTTTTTAAGAGCATGCACACAAATATCAAATTGTCAGGGATATACATGTAAAAATCACTAAAAAAACCCAAATGTAACAGTTAATGTTGTGAAAAAAAACAGTCATTCCGATTTACTCATCGATATATTGTGGTGCAAATTATTTTCTGTTAATTTCAATATAATGGTCGGCATCTCCTTTTCTCAAAAATTTATAAAGAAGCGCTTATTTTTTAAAAGTTTATAAAAAATTCTACTTTTCATAAATTTTTATAGAAAAGTCATTAATTTCTTAAAATTCGTAGAAAAGCTCTTATTTTCTTAAAAATCTATACTCTTATTTTCTTTAATATTTTAAAAAGAGTTTTCATTTTTTAAAAACTTCAATAATAAATTGTTTTTTTCTTAAAAAATGTAGAAGCCTTTGAATTTTCAAATTTGCAGAAACATTCCAAAAAATTTGCAAAATCTCCATTCTCTTAAAAATTTTCAGAAAAGCCTTCAATTTAAAAATTTACAGAAAAATACTCATTTCTCAAAAATTTATAAAAATCCTCATTTTTAAAAATGTATAAAAAAAGCCCTTAATTTCTTAAAAATGGAAAAAAAATCCTGTCCTAATAATTTATAGAAAATTCCTTATGTTCTTAAATTTTTATAAATATAATTGTTACAAAAATGTCATTTAAAAATATTTATGTTTTTTATATCTATCATACAAAATATAACCAAAATATTTACCTGCAAAATTAATCATTTATTTTAACAAATACCTTAGGTTATACAGAATAATTTCTTATTTATTACAAAAAATAAAAAGAACATTACAAGTATAATATGTATAATAAAATAAAAAATGAGGGCTTTCCAACAAATTTATAAAAAAGTGAGGACTTTTCCATAAATTTTTAAGAACATGAAAACGTTTCTACAAATTTTCAAGTAAACAATGATTTTTTGTAAATTTTTAAGAAAATAAGAATTTTTTTTATTCTTTTAAAAAAAGAGGTCTTTTGTATAAATTTTTCAAAAACCAAGAGCTTTTGTGTAAATTTTAAAGAATGATATTTTTTGTGAATGTTTAAGAAAATGAGGAATTTTTAAAAAAATTTCAAGAAAATGAGCACTTTTTGTGAATTTTTAAGAAAACATTAATTTTTTTGTAATTTTTAAGAAAATAAGAACTTTCTATACATCTTTAAAAAATTGAGTTTTTTTTCAAATTTCTAAGAAGTCGGTTTTTTTTATAATTTTTTTAGTAAAGTGAGATTTTTTTATAATTTTTTAAGAAAAGTAGGCTTTTATGTAAAAATTTAAATAATTTGATGAATTTTCTGCATTTTTTTTAAAATAAGGGCTTTTCTATAAATTTTGAATAAAATGAGGACTTTCTGTAAATATTTAATAAAATGTGCGTTTTTCTACAAATATTTAAGAAAATTAAGTTTTTTAAGTTATAATAATATTATAATATAAGGAAAAAAATGAGAACTTGTGCGAAGATGGGCTTAAAAATAAATAAATAATTAAAATTTGATTAAAATTTAATGAGGAGATTGTAAATTATAAAATAA
Organism: Trichopus zeylanicus subsp. travancoricus; assembly: GCA_005019695.1. NCBI lineage: Eukaryota > Viridiplantae > Streptophyta > Magnoliopsida > Dioscoreales > Dioscoreaceae > Trichopus > Trichopus zeylanicus. The sequence goes on from RXID01021599.1 coordinate 26,922, forward strand.
AAAAGGAGATTAATTGTGGATCAATACCGAAATCAGGGGGTTGTTCATCAATAAAGCATATTTCAGAAGTTATAGAGAAAAAAATTCTTAATTAAATTTATGTTATTTTAAAAATATGTGTATCTGTAGATGCCTATTTGCCAGTCATCTATTATACACATGATTACTAATTGCTTGAGGAGGCTCAACCAATAGACATCCAATCACGTTTATTGTTTTATTTAAATAAACCAATTTTAGTTTTTTATTTGTCATTTTCTCTGATTTTTAAAACATGAATATTTCTCCCTCCTATCCAATTAATAGAAATGGTATAGATATAAATATAAAATTAATTTAATTATAATTAAAATAAAATAAATATTGTTTAGCCATAATTAACTTTTTTATTTGAACAAATTGCAAATAATTTGTCATTTATCTGACATTTTAACATCTCTTCTTCAATTTGATTTGCTTTGCAATGCTAGTTCTTAAAATTTCTAATTATCAAATTGTAAATAGAAATTGTACAGTAAAATAAATGTTTTGCTTATTGCTACTATAATTAGAATTTTGGAAGAAATTGCAAAAAAAATGGCAATAGTGATAATTTTGGAAATACTTGATAAAAAAATTTTATTGATAATTTGATTTTGGGATTTTTGCTTATACAACCCTAGAAAATTCCTAATTGCATCTATGTGCCTAGTGGTGTAAACAAGTTGAGCCATGTCGAGCTAACCCTAATTTGAGCTCGGCTCAATTGAGCTTGTATGCTAAAAAGAGTTGAGCTTGGCTCAAATTTAAAATTTTAAAAATAATTTTAATAATTATTTTTAACTAATTTATATTAAAATAATTTTTTAAAATTTAAAATTAAAATAATAAATTAAACTGGTAATATTTAAATATAAAAAAAATACTTCAATTATAATATCACAACTAAATAATTGATTATATGTAATATGTTATATGACTTGAATGTCATTTCATATATTTTAAAAATTATATTTTTATATATTAAAAATAAATGAGTTTTCGAAATAAAAGCAAGTGAATTGGATTCAGCTCAAGCTCAACTCGTTACAAAATAAACTGAGTCTTTAAGTTTGAGCTTGAGATTAAACTGAACTTGAGTTGCTCGTGAGCTATGAGCCAAATCAATACGCATATACTAAAAAATATTGTAATTATTCTTAAATATATTAAATTCAAAAAATTACATAGATACCCCTACCACTAGTCCTATTAGTCTCAATTTTGATTAAGGCAAAATTAGGTTGTTAAATTTTGACCAGACCACTGAAATACTATTTTACTCTCCCATAAATCATGAAATAAAGATAAAATCAAAATTTTGTGGAGTTTAAGGTTGTTGTGAAATTCAAAATGCTACTTAAATAAAAGGTAAAAATGACTTTTCAACTTATTCAGTATTATAAATAGCTTCAGAAATTTTGAATTTTGAGGGAGATGGAGAAATTACAATATTTTTAGAAGCATTTGTGCAATTAGGGATGTTTTCAGGGGTATGCGAGCAAAAAAACCTTTATATTTCTAACATTTCTTATTTTTTATTTTACTGGGAACAAACAATAAATTTGTAAAAATAAACTTTTAAATTATAAAAAAAATATAAAATGTTTTTTTATAATCTAGTAGGGGAAATTGCCCCCACTACCCTTTAAGTTGCGTTCGTCGTTGGGGAGAACAAAGCCTATGGGCAATTCATCAAAACATGTGAACCTGTACGAGCATCATCCAAGAGATCTTCAAGCTATGAGCAGTGTCGATTCTTGATCATATCTTGTTGGTTTTTCTAAATCATGTTTCTGTTCAGTTGAGATCTTAGATTTAGTTCTTAATTTGAAGTTTTTTTCTGGGTAAATGGTTTCTTTGCATGTTTAGCTTCACGGAATTTCCTTGAAGAATTGACTTCTTGTTGAATTGACCGCATTATGTCCGCATGAGATCATGTACGAATATAAGTTTTAAAAATCAAGTTAAAAATATTGTAAAAGTTGTATTTTTATTATTTTGTTTTATTATATTTATTTATTGGTGCATATTTTATTATATTTACTAAAAAATTTCATAATAATTCAACAATTTGATGTTACATTGAACAAGAATATATTTGATTATTTTGCTAGATTAATATTTTATTTCTTGTTACATTAATGTAAGCTAAACATTGGAAAAGAAAGTTAATTAATTTTTCAGTAATATTTTTAAATTCTTTCAAACAAAATTTTAAAATTTGTACCAATTTAAATTCCATGAATTCACGTTATTAAGAATAACATTCTTAAAATCAGTTTAATTTTTTGTCAATCAAATCGGGGCCTAAAAGCATCTTATGAAGATTTGACAAATAAATTTGATTCTTTGCATAGACCAACAGGAGACATATAGTGGAGCAAAAGTAACTGTCATATTAACAACTCATTATTTGCTGCTACAGACACAGTAGGCTATTCATTCTTCGATCCGTACAAAAGAAGATGCGTAACTATGCATATTAACAACTACATATTCTACTCATTATTTGCCGCTACAGTCATAGGAGGCTCTTCATTCTTTGACCTGTTGAATGATTTCTGAGTTTCGAGTTCTTCATTCTTCGACCTGTTGAATGATTTCTGAGTTTCGAGTTCTTCATTCTTCGATCTGTTGAATGATTTCTGAGTTTCGAGTTCTTCATTTTTCGACCTGTTGAATGATTTCTGAGTTTCGAGTTCTTCATTCTTCGATCTGTTGAATGATTTCTGAGTTTCGAGCTCTTCATTCTTCGATCTGTTGAATGATTTCTGAGTTTCGAGTTCTTCATTCTTCGATCTGTTGAATGATTTCTGAGTTTCGAGGTCTTCATTCTTCGATCTGTTGAATGATTTCTGAGTTTCAAGCTCTTCATTCTTCGATCTGTTGAATGATTTCTGAGTTTCGAGTACAGGCATATACAGCACTGTTGACTTGTGCAATGCATCAGCAGCTGGCTTTTGGGATTCACGTGGACTGACAAGCTTTTTCGCTACATTTTCAAATTTAGTTGTGGCCCATGGTGCGGTCCCCACATTCCCAACAACATTGGGTGAATCTATTGTCAAGGAAGAGATCGCGTCCCGTGATGCATACCATGAGTGGCCACATGCAATGCACTCCAGCTGAATTTTGTTGGCCAGAAAGAAAAAGAACAAAAAAAAATGGAGATTCAGTGATCAAGGAGAAAGAACTCAATTTGTGATAATACATAAAAATTCCTTTCTTCGCATGTATATAGCCAAAGCATTGATAGTGTAGGAATTAATAAAAATCAGAATTAGCTCTCTTCAGATAGCATTGATACTTCGAGATATGATAACTGATGAAGAAAGAATACTGACATAAGAAGCATTTTAGGAGAAAAAGTTCTTCCTCGACTTGAGAATTCCTAGGGTTGTAAACTGTTCTTCCTCAAATGAAACATAAAGATTTCTACTAGATGACACAAATCTATATCATCTTGGCCAAAATCCACAAACAGTACACAAACATCACTCATTGAGGAAAGAGGTTAAGATAAACCAAATAAAACTATCAAGCGATGCTTTCTCACAGCTAAAACAAGACTCAGCCAATGACAAATCGAAAAAAGTGGCTCTACATTCTTTGAAAATAATAAGTGATTTCAGCAGAAGGGAAAAGGAATAACATTTTCACACCTGATAACGATCACCGTGTCCTCCAGCCTGGATAATATCAGCAACACCGACTTTCTTCTCCATGCATCTCGAACATCGAGCATCTGTCATCTGGTTGCATGAGCCAAGAATATGCTTACGACGAGTATGTAATTGAGTTATGTTGTAATTAAAATGCAAAATTTTCAATCGAAATAGAAGAGTATAACTATTTGTCAAAAATTTTATGTTGCTGTCCTTTGGATATTGAATAATCTTAGGACTCAAACTACAATACACGGGACTCAGGCTTGTATGCCTGAGCATGTGCCTCCCAAAAAATGTATTGTATGATAAGAAAATTGTGTTGATGTATGATGAAAAAATTGTGTAACCTGCATTTGGTCTGACTTTTCAGGTTCCTTGGTTGCTTTTTCATCAGCAGTTAAACCTTCCTGCAATGCAAGTTTCAGCTATTAGTTGACAGGAAATCATCTAGACATTGGAATATAACAGTACGCTAGTGATAGAAGGATGGCCATTGTTTTCAACCACCTCATCCAAACAAACTAGCATTGTGTCTAAACAATAAGGGACCCATTTGGTAACAGGATAAGATAGGGATGGGTTTGGGGTTTTCTCAAAAATTTACCCTTCTACCCCTTATTGTTTCTATCTAACTGTAATAAAAGTGTGAGGGCAAAAAGATCATATTTCTCCTTTTCAACACAAACCTTATCCCAACTCCAACCCCCCCATCCCATTACCAAACAAATCCTAAGGGAGCTATTTGGACTTCTGAACAAGGACACCAATTAGACTGGGGCATGAGGTTAGTGGCAAGGCTTTCAATTTTAATGAATGATTTTCAAGGAGATTTGACATACAGCAGTAAGCTAAGATTAATGTAAAAGGAAACACGATACAATTCTAGATACAAGCTAGCAAAAGGGCGACATACCTTTAGCTCACTCGGAGACATGTTCACAATCACTGAAGGTTCCAATTCTTTATTCAGTAAACGCCTAGCCAACACTGCATTATTCTGCGTGAATTCAGGGATTTCATCAGCAACAAAACCGGCACCTCAGAAAGCATGTACTTTGACATAATAGTCCCAAACACAGTTTTAATAACAAAGATCAATGTAGTAAATCACATACATACTTCATAATTGTGAAGAACTGAAGAACAAACAACCATAATTAGAAAAAGAGATTGGTGCACAATTGAAGCAAGATATCATAGTTGTTGTATGAAAAACAGAAGCTGTATATATACTAAACAGAAAAAATCACATACACAAGATTGTTCAGAAAGCAACATAAAAGCTGATGTGAAGAACATCCTTACCTTAAGATTAAAATCCAACTGCCGCATTTTCTGATTATACTTCTGAAAATCTGCACCAAGGGCTTCAAATGCAACTTTCTCCAGTGGAGTGATTGCTAGTATGGCAGCATCTGGCCAACCAATTCTGTCACTAGTCTAAGAAAATAACACTAGTAAATCATCACTCAACCAAACTTAACTTCATTTACACGATTAAAATGTTCTGTTCGCACACCAATACAAGCAATGGCACATACAGACAAGGAAAAAGATTTTTGGGTAATGGAAAGGAAAAAAATAAAAAATAAAGGAATGCATATCCATATCTTGGGGATAATGACAACAGTCAAATCCTACAATTTCATCAACTTCAACAGTAAAAGAAGCATATGACATTGCATAATACATAAATAAGCAGAAACTACAGGCTTTTCAACACAAACGTAAGCCCAAAAAGTAGCCACATGGAAAATGGTTAGATCGATCAACAAAAGAGCAAGCTGGTAAAAAAAGAGTTCCCATTTACAAATGAAAACCAGTGAAACATAACATTTATTAACTTATCCCTGGTCATGACTAAAAAGAGTTCCCATTTACAAATGAATACCAGTGAAACAAAACATTTATTAACTTATCCCTGGTCATGACCTAACTAAAGAATCAAACAAAGGGAATGAATCGAAAGAAAGCAAACATCACTTACATCTGAATCGTCATCTTTAGAGTCCCCAACATTTTTTGAAATAACAGCCACACTTTTTTGTCTCTCCATTGCCACTGGATCATACTTGGAATTGCACACAAATTGAATTCCTTGAAGAAGCTTTTCTAACCATTTATCTCGATAAGAGTCACCAGTTAAAGCTTTGAACTTTGACAAAATTGCATGATACTCTGAAACATCACTTGTACAGCTCCCAGGTGTTTCTGCTTTTGTTGATTGCTCAGATTTTGCAGTTGTGTCATCTCTTGAAACATCAATTGGATTTATGTTCTTCCTCCTAAGGTTCCATTTATTTTTCAGCTGATCATCCTGATGACCAGAAGTCTCCTCACTTGGAACATCCGGAATCTCTCCCAATCTCTCTCGTGTTTTCTGAACAAGCACATCAATCTCTTGTTGCTTGTTGTCCTCATAATCCTTATCTGTTAATTTCCACAATCTTTTCTGAATAACATCATAAACTTTTTGCACAATAAAACCTGGATGTTGTGAGCGCAATGGCAATTGCTTGTGCAGCGGAATAAAATGAACAACACATTTGTGCATCACAGATTCAGCTGGCACTTCATCAAAGTGAAAGCTGTAAAAGAGCTCTCTAGTATCTCGAGTTTGCCAGCTCCCACCACCTTTTTTCTCTGCTTCCTCAGGACGGTAAAACCATTGCCCAGTAACCATCATATTGCCATCAAGATCTTGTGTTATGTCCTGCAACAATGATGTCAAATTTTATGCTCAAGACCTACCCAAAAAAGACAGCTTAGCAAGTCAACATTGGAAAAGAAAATATTGAGGATAACCCTAACAACAATTTCTTACCTCTGGTGGCTAGTCAATAACAAAAGAATCGGTAGACATAAAAAAGCGAATTCTGCTAAAGGTCATATGGTCAGAGTTCCGACATCTACATGAACAATCCAAAAGCTTCATGTGTAAGCCTCATCACAGCCCCATGAACCAGGATTAACTTTTTGATAGTGCCATTCCTACAAAACTATTGTCGTATTGGTTGAGAGTGGCTGTGGCCTAAAGAGTTAGTCTCACTCACCTGAGACATTTCTGCTGTTTTGCCTATGCAGACGGCTAATTGACCCGAACTGGGCAGCTATAGCTTACATCATAGGTCTCAAGTTTCCAACTTAAATTAATTTCAATATCTTTATTCTCCCAGTTCCATCCAATATGGAACTACCCAAGAAACCCTACCCAAACCCTAATTGATATCTTAACCTCAATCACAGTGATCTGAGAAGATAAGCACTCATTCTCACCAAGAAATAAAAAAATTTGAATTTTGTCAACAATCCTGCTGAGGAATCACATATCCCCATAATGATGTAACAACAAATTGAAGTGCACCATCAATAATTCCTCTAAATTCTATTTCACATACACCAAATTCCTCGAGATCTTACCTTAATGATCGCAACATACGGCTTCTGCCCCTTGTCTTCCGGCGACAGAAGCACCGAATCCTCCTGCAATCAAAAACCAAATCAAATCCGCAATCCCTAAAACCCAAAAACCAAACCTTTCCCCGGTAACCGAGACCTACGAGCTCGAAGACGTTCCCATCATACTCGAAGGAAGCATAGTGGTTCTTCTTCCTCCTACCCTTGCCAGAAACCCTAACCACGTCGCCGATCGGCTTCGCCTCCTCCTCCTGAGCGGGCTCCTCCTCCACCTCCTCCTCGTGTCGGGCGACGGACTTCTTTCCGCTATCGGGCTTTTCAGCGGCTTCTTCATAGTCGGCATCATCGCGGAGAGTTCTTGTCTTCTTCCTCTTGTTGCGGTCGTCGTCTTCGTCCTCGCTCGAGCTCGCCACCAGCGCGAACCGGCGCTTCCCCATCGCGGATGTTCGAGTTCTGACCCGACCCGATAATCCAGCTCCAATTTGAGTTAAAACCGATAGCCTACCGGGTCGGGTCGGATTTTTTAAAATCCGAATCCGATCTAGTAATGAAAATAATTTTGTTTTTTCGATGCGATGAAAGTATAACTTCAAATAATTAAAAAAAAAAAAAAAGAAAGGCACGTTTTGTTTTTTTATTTTTTCACATTCTAAGATGGTCTAGTTTTGATAAATAGTGAACCAAAACCTTTGCCAAATAATCCCTTCAAAGGGTTGTTCGTTTGGAGGAATTTTATTTTCCTAAAATATTTGATGCTTGGTGTGATTTGGAAGTCCTGTATTTGTAGTGACAGAAATCTTGGAGCATCACAAAATTTGAATAATTTATCTACAACTTTCTAGGATTCTTTAATTTGACTATAAATTAAAATCAATCATTTGGAAGATTTGAAATTCACTTGGTTTAAACAAATAATGAAAATGTCCAGTCTAAATCATGTCAAATAAACAAACCTTAATAAAATCATAAAATAATTATTGCATATAATTTTTAACATTTATCACATTTATCTATAATTTTTATATTTTAAAAATAACATATAACCCACCGTGCTTTAACAAAAAATACTGACAACCTCTTGAGTTCATTAGATTTATCAGACACCATTTGGTTTGATATCAGGATCAGGATCAAGACTAGTAAACTATTTTTGTAAACTAATATTTTTTTTATCAAAACTAACGCTACAATAATTTAAAGTTCAAAAAAATATTTAATTTTTTTATAATAATTTAAATTAATAACAGTATAAAATAAATAATATTAATTTTGTAAGAAAAAAATAATAATTCTAAAAAAATACTGATTTTGATCTCCAACCAAACAATACCTCGAGTTCTAAGTTATTTGGCCAAATAGGAACTAAGTCAAGATTTGAAAAATTTATATACCTTCAAAGTAAATGTCAAAAGAAAAGGTTGCATTTAAATATTCTAAAATTAGATGTAAGAAAATTAAAATGCAAAAAAAACATAACATATTTGGAAGGATGGTGTTTATATTCTGGAACTCAAAATGCAGATTTAGTTAGGAAATTTTTTTTTTATCTCCCTAAATTTCTCATCCATCCAATCCAAGTCCAATTTTCTTATTTGATTCAGTCCGTACTTGTCTACGTTTTATCCAGTTTAGCACTTTTTTGCTATCTAGCATTGATTGGATAATTTTTTCAATTTTGTTGTTGGTTACACAAAAAAAGTCGAGAGAAATTAGGGCTTCAATTTAAACACTAATTATTCATCATCTTTAATCTTTCTCTCAAGTTTGATTCCATCAACAATAAACATATTTCCAATCATATTTCCCTTTGTGCCAACCACCTATTCCATGAGTGCTCCTCCTCTAATTTATGTGATTTTTTGGATTTAAAGCCCTTCAATTTGGGCAATGTAATGCAATTTAGGATTTAGTTTGGATATATTTTCATATTTATTTGATAATTATATTAAATCCCCAAATGATGTGAAACTCATTGTGTTGATGTTGATTTTGTCTATAAAAATATCAACATTATGCTCTCAATTATTGATTTCGATATTCGTATTAATATGCAATATATTCCATATTTAGTGAATTAGTATTCATTATTTTGTGTGATTATATTTATTCACTATTAATGTACCTACTTTTTTATGTATTATATTCACTTTTTAGTACCGATGTACTCATTTTTATATTATTTATAGTCGCTCATCTTTGTATAGATATAGTAATTTGCAAAGCACCGAATGACTATTTGCATATCTAATTACATATTGTGTTTAGGATTTTTAATTTTCTATTTTTATTGTATTAGGGGCATGATACGGGTATGTGAACAAAAATTATAATTTGGTAATTTATATCTTTAATTACTAAAAATTATTTGTCTGTTATAGGTCTATCAATTATACTATCTTTATAATATATTTGTTTATTTATTGGATATTAGATAAATATAGTTCAATATATATAGTGGAAATGACTCATATCTCATGAGCTTAAACTTTTGAGATGGTTTAGTTTTCGACCCATTATATTATTCCGATTTGATACTCTTTTGACTCTCCTAATAAGTGGTATTAGAGCTATAGGTTTGCAACTGTGCAAACTCTTAAGATCGAAATTACTGTGATGAGACGATTAGATTGAGTCGCATGTTAGTCTCTCTTTAAAAAAAAAAATCAAAAATTGAGACAAAAACTTATTAGTATGAGTCATACGGTAGAATTGGTCAAGTAAAAGAATATTGTGATAATGCGACTGAGTCAAGTCGCATGTTAGTCTCTCTTAAAAAAAATTTAAAATGAGATAAAAAATCAGTTAGTATAGGCCACACGGTGGAACTGGTCGAGTAAAAGAATTTTTTATTAAAAGTGTTAAAATTAATGTGGTCAAATCACACATGAAGAGAGAGATTGTTAAATGCCATGTGTGATGAATTAATATCCTATCAGATATTAGATAAATAAAGCCTAATCAATATATATAGTGAAAAAGACTTATATCCCATGAGTTTAGATTTTTTGGATGATTTGGTTTCTGTCCCACTATATTATTCTGATTCGACACTTTTTCGACTCTCCTAACAAGTGGTATCAGAGATTCAGATTCGAAACTGTGCAAACTCTTAAGATCGAAATTGCCGTGATGATGGACTGAATTGAATCACATGTTAGTCTCTTTTTAAAAAAATCAAAAATTGAGATAAAAACTTATTAGTATGGGTCACACGGTGGAATTGGTTAAGTAAAAGAATACCGTAATGATGCGACTGAGTCGAGTTGCATGTTAGTCTTTCAAAAATATTATACATCATAAGATATCATTCGCAAATATTATACATCATAAGACATACGCTACAGTGCTGACACCCACATAGCAAGTCATTTACAAATATTTAAATAAAAATCGAAAAATCACAACATTACAACCCAAAAATCACATGGAAGATATCGTCCAACATCTGATGAACTTTATATAAAAAAGTATAGTGACATATTTTATTCTTTGAGTATGTCCAACTTTCTTTCAATATCCTCCATAACGAAACACTAATTTTACGAGATTCCTTGAATCAGACATTTATAAAATATATAACAATATGAGTAGAATATAAGTAAATAAATAACATCAAAAACTAATTCAAATTTAATTCAAAATCAATAAAAATTGAGAAATCACATAGAGAGGTTCCATAGTCATATCTTCAGCATCTACAGTGGCATCTCTAGAACATTGACCATACACAACTGCCTACCATAGTCCAATCCATGGGGGGGGGACGCCAGAGGCCGGTGATCCATTTTGGTGGGGTGTGGTGGGGGTGTGGGGGCGGGGGGGGGGGGGGGGGGGGATGGTGGTTTGATGCCAGTGTGAGCGCGGGCCCCAAGCTGGCGAGGGTGTGAGCGCGGACACACCCAACCTAGGGCTTGCACTTGTGTCGGTCTCTGGCGTCCAGAGACGCGCGAAAGGGGGGGCCAAGTGGACTCCAGAGGCCGGTGCGAGGCCGCCACGTGGGCGCCGATGCTGGAGGCCGCCACGTGGGCGCCGATGCCAGAGACTGGCGCAAGGGAGCACGAGTGCGTGGGCGTGGACGTCCAAGGCCGGTGTGAGCTCAAGCCCCAAGCCGACGAGGGTGCGGGCATAACCAACGAGGGCGTGTGAGCGGATTTGGTTCGCACTCGAGCGCTCGCGCACCCTCGCTGACCGTGCCCACAACCTCATCGGCCTGGGGCTTGCGCTCACGCCGGCCTCAGCTGTTCGTGCCCACGCACTCGTGCTCCCTTGCGCCCGCCTCTGGCGTCGGCACTTGTATACCGACCTCAGGCGTCCATGCTCACGCGCCCTCACCGGATGGCGCCCACGCCCGTGCTCGCGGAAGAGAGAGGGGAGGGGGGGGATCTGCTCATGGCGAGAGAGGTCGACATGGATCTGCTTGCCGGTGGGGCTGGTGGAGGCCTATTTGCTCACGGGGGGGGGTGGCGCGGATTTGCTAGCGACGGGAGAGGCGGATGCGGATCAGCTTGCGGAGGGGCAAGAGGAGAGAGGAGGGGGAGGAGAGAGGAGGAGGGGAGGGGGGGGGGAATGCGGACGCGGATCTGCTCGCCGATGGGGCAGGCAAAGGCCAATATGCTCGCGGGATAGTGCGGATTTGCTCGCAAGGGAGTGACGGCATGGGGGACCGGCAGAGCAGCGGTGCGGGACTGGGTAGCGCAACAACGAAAGAGAAGATAAGGTTTAATTATAAATATTGGAGGTTTTTGTAAATAGGACTAATTTTAGGGTATTGTATGTAAATATCTGAAAGTTATATATATAATAAATAATAAAATTTTAAGAGATTTAATTGTAAAATTACGGAGGGTAAAAGTAGAATTTTTGAAAAAAATTTGATTAAATAACAATCAAGGGGGTTATAAGTAAATATTTTCAAAAAGAGGAGAGTGTAGGTAATTATGAAAATTTTGAGAGATTTTTAATAATTAAAAAAAATTTCACAGGGTGTACGTAATTAGTCCTTGATTTTATTGATTTTTTATTTTTTAAAATTGTATTATTTCTTTTGCTCCATAGCATCTAGAAAGTTGTTATCGCAACCTAAATCCATTGCTCGTCACCTTGCATAAATTGGTGTTCCAACATCCAACAAAGTGGACTTCCAACCTCTTGGCATACAACGAGTGTGGAAAAAAGTTCACACTGTTTGAACAACATCGCTCTTTATTGTTGACCAACAATGTTCGTATAACCTTGCACAAAAATCCTATTTAGAGATAATTTGATTGGCTAAAAATAAATGAAAGTGTAAACAAAATTATTTATCTCTATTTTTGATGTACTTCTAAAAGTAATTGAAAGTGGTCTACTTCTAACGTTTACAAAAATATATTTCGAAAGAGTAATTATTAATTAAAAAATTATTTTATTTATTTTTTTATAAATAATTTTTTTTGAATATATATTATTATTGTATGTAAAATTATAAATATTATTATTATAAAAGAATATTAGATTTGATTTCTCAAAATAGTATTATAGTTATTCGCACTAACCCAAAAATCGCATAATTATATAATAAGAAGAAGAATAAAATAGAGATAATACTAAACTTAATTTAACATTAATAATGATAAAACATATATGAATATATAATTTGGGAAGTTTGCTATTACGATACTGTCGATATTTATAATAAATTGTAAGAAAAAGTTATGAGAAGTTGGAGAAAAATAAGGAAAGTTATTTCCTATAGTAACTTCTAAAGAAAATAACTTATTCTAAAAAATCTAACTAAAATTAATGCTAATAAGTCTACAAAGTTTACTTTAATTATTTAACACTCTCTCTTAAAGTAAATATTTGGAAACTAATTCAAGCTTAGTCAAAAAAAAAAAATACTCCAATGAGAGTTTAAAGAGTGATTTTGTGAAGACTTCAGTGATATTATTCTTGTTTCATATCTCCAAGACTTCAATGGTTCCTTCAAGTACCCTTTTATGAATAAAATAATGCTAAATTTAATATGTTTGATTCTGCCATGACATACTGGATTTGTTACTAGCTTGAGAGCACTTTGATTGTTACCTTGAATGATATAGGTTTGTGAATAGATAAATTAACATCCTCTATTAATTTTCTTAACCAAACACCCTCTTGGACTGCTAAAGAAGAAGCATTGTACTATGCTTCTATTGTAGAAAGAGAAACAGAATCTTATTTTTTGCTACACCAAGAAACACATACTGAACTATATATAAAAACATAGCCTAATGTACAGCATCAACCATCCAATTCTCCACCCAAATCAACATCCATATAACCATGTATAATAAATGGAATATTTTTTTTGTATAGCAAGCCAAAATTATGAGTAGAGTTGACATACTTTAAGATTCTCTTTGCTACATCATGATGTAGCTTCCTTGGTGTTTGTATAAAATGGCTAATAAGCCCAACAAAAAAAAATATTAAGCCTTGTGATAGTTAAGTAGATAAGACTCCTAACAAAAGTATGATAAGGTTGAGGATCAAGAAAAAGTTTATGTTCCTTCCTTTTCAATATAACATTTACATTAAGTGGAGCAAAACACTATTTGTCCTATTTTTTGTAAAATTTTTCAACAATCTTCTTTGCATAGTCCCTTTGGGATACTAAAATTCTATCATTTACTTTCTCCACTTCCAAACCAAGGGAGTGATTCAATTGATCCAAGTCCTTCGTCTTGAATCGAATGGAGAGTTGGGCTTGAAGTTTTGTAAATTTTTCATCATCATTACTCGTGATGATCATATCATTAATATATAGAGCACAAGAATATGCATTCTTTTTTACTTCTTGATAAATAGACTTGAATTTGAATTAGAAGTAAAATAACTATAAAACTATAAATATTGGGCTATTTTACTATACTATGCTCTTGAGGCTTGCTTTAACCCATAAAGAGCCTCTTCAGCTTGCAAACATGTTCAGGATGGGAACCTGAAACATATCTGCTAGTTACTCTATAAATATATCTTTATCAATCTCTCCATAAATGAAGGTATTCTTGATATCAAGTTGCCATATCTTCCATCTTCAGCTAGCTGCCAAAGAGATCACCACTTTAACAAAAGTCATCTTCACCACAGGATTGAATGTTTCTTCATAGTTCTCCATATTTTTGAAAGAACCCTCGAGTAACAAGTCTTACTTTATGTCATTCAATACTCCCATCTGCCTTTCACTTCAACTTATATACTTATTTGTAAGAAATGAGTTGCATCCTTGGGTTTAGAAATAAGAACCCGAGTCTTATTCTTGATTAGTACTTTTATTTATTTATTCATGACCTCCTCCCATTCTTTGATGCCTTTAGCTTCATCATAGAATAATGGTTTATTCTCATCAAGAGGACCTGTGAAGAAACATGAACTTGGAGTGACTAAGTTTCCATAACCATAGCGAACTAGCTTGACAATTCCTTATGGATCTTCATAATGGTTGCATATTCACCATCTTTTGGTGCTTATGAACTTAATGAGTATTGTTGCTTCCCCTTTCATGATTCTCCATTATTGGTGAAGAAGATGAAATTATTAAAGAACTACGAGCATTTGAAGATATTGAAAGAGATGTCTCCATCGTTGGTACATCAATACTAGTGTTTCCACCTATATCACCAAGAGAACTATTTTGAGAAAAATAAAATGAAGACATATTATCAAACACCACATCCCTTGAAACTACATATTTATGAGTTTTGAGATTCATATACTTTCATCCTTTTTTTTTCTTTCGTCATATCCAATAAATATGCATTTATTGGCTTAGCATCCAACTTGCTTCTCTTGGAATATAGTACATGATTGTAGTATAGTGAGCCAAAAACTTTGAAGTTCTTCACATTAGGATTCCCTTCCCACATCAACTCCTATGGGGATTTCATATAGGTTGGATTAAGAGGAAGTTAATTGATGATAAAAGTTGCACAAGCCATACCCTCTGACCACAAGTCTTTTAGTAAGTTCTTTGCATGGAACTAACATTTGCAAGTCTCCATGAGATGACGAATCTTTCTCTTGGTCACCCCCTTTTTGCTCTAGAGTATATGCAAAGGATAATTCCCTCATAATGTCATGCTTTTGACAGAAAGAGAAGAACTTATTTGATGTGAATTCTCCCCTATTGTCAGTTCTTCATTTTCGTATCTTTCAACAAAGAACACCTTTAATGGTTATCTTGAACTCCTTGAATTTGGAGAAGACTTCAGACTTATCGTTTACAAAATACACCCAAGTAAACCTGGTAAAATCATTAACAAAAATCACAACATAAAGAGAGCTTGAATGGAAAGGTGTGGTACATGGTCCCATTAAGTCACTATGGATTCACTTCAAAGGTGTTTTCGCTACTTGATGTGAGTGATTTGTCAAATGAAAGTCGATGTATCTTTCCATATTGACAACCTTCACAAATATTGCCACAACCAAAAAAGCTAATGTTGGGAAATCCATTAACTAATTTCTTCACTACCATTGCTTTTAACTTTTCATATTACAATGGCTCAACCGAGTATTAGAAGTGCCTTCATTTTTGCTCATCTTATTGATAAAACAAAGAGATCTTTAATTCTCTTACTAGCATGTGTTACATCTGCCTTCAAGTGAGAAATATTTTAGAGAAACTTCATGTCTTTGGGGCTAAATAAGACATAGTGGCCAACATCCATAGCATTAGCCACCAAGAAGAGATTCTTTTTCATTTCAGAAACATAAGACACATGCTTGAGAGTAAGAGGATCACCACCATTATTTTGCAGTGTCATGATGGATGGTGTAGTCTACCATGATGACAGCCTCATTGACATCATATTGTTGAAGATGTGAGAATTTCAAGTCGTTACTAGCAAGGTAATGTCCACAACCAAAATTCACAATCCAATTTTCATCAAAGTTGACGGATGCCAAGGCATCTACTGAAATGGTATTTGCAATAAAATATTTACCATTCCAATCTTCAGTATCTTCTCTTACAACATCCTCATTTTTAGCAATATTTTCACTCCTCAATTTAGCATGCCAATTTCATTTAATATGTCCCGGTTTACCACATTTAAAATATTTCACAACTCTTTTCTTTTTAGTTTTATTTTCACTAGACCCCTCATATTTTCTTATTTTCATTATCTTTCTCCTTCTCCTTTTTCTGAAATTTTTTCTTGCTAGAAAATAAAACATTATTATCATTAAAATGAAGAGAGCTTCCTGTCATTTGTTTTACCAAGGATTCTTGAGAAGTAAGGAGGTTCTCAAATTCCACTAATGAAGGTTGTATCTCCCAATCTTTAATAGAAATAACATAAGAATGATACTCCTTATTAAGATCACCAATGATATAATGTGTTATAATGTCAGGTATGATAAATTAGTTCTACATCAGATATTAGATAGATATGGTCCAATATATATAGTGAAAAAGACCCATATTCCATGAGTTTAAGTTTTTGGGATGGTTTAATGTCTGACTTACTATATTATTCCGATTCGACACTTTTTCGACTCCCCTAACAAATGGTATTAGAGCTTCAGGTTTAAAACTGTGCAAACTCTTAAGACCAAAATTACCGTAATGATGCGATTAAATTGAATCGCATATTAGTTTCTCTTAAAAAATCAAAAGAATGAGATAAAAATCTATTGGTATAGGTCACACGGTAGAATTGGTTAAGTAAAAGAGTTTTTGATTAAGAGTGTTAAAATTGATGTGGTCAAATCACACCTGAAGGGGGAGATTGTCATAATGTCAGGTGTGATAAATTAGTCTCACATCGGATATTGGATAGATATGATCCAATATATATAGTGAAAAAGACTCGTATCCCATGAGCTTAAGTTTTTGGGATAGTTTGGTGTCTGACCCACTATATTATTCCGGTTCGACACTCTTTCAGCTCTCTCAACAATAATGCTTCTTACGTGCCTTTGAGATTGGCTCCTCTAGGTCCAAGACTAAAATTTTTGAGCACAAGTTCTTGACCTTTAAAAAATATTGAGAAATAGAGAGATCACCTTACTTTGTATTAACTAATTCATTTTGTAGCAACTAAAGGCGAGCAGTATTCTTCTTGTTCATCAGCCCATCAAGAGTTCATTAAATCTCATTTGCTCCATAATGTATTAAAAAATATCACACGAAATGGACTTCTTCAACACAAACTTAGCCATAACATTAGCCATCCTCCATCTCTTACAAGGTTGAGCATTCTCGAGTGTGTTTGCCAGAGGCACCCGATCATTTCCACTAACAATTTCCCATAAGTCTTATCCGATTAGAAAAGACTCCATATATGTCCTCCAAATTTTATAATCGGAGAAGTTTAGTAACTCTATATCAAGTCCACTAACTCAATTACCAAACTCCATTGTCAATACAATGAATGAACTTTTTCTCTAAAGAAACGCTTCCACATATGAAATATATTTCTTCAGCACAAACTCAGCGATGGCATTAGCCATCTTCCATCTCTTATAAGGTTGAGCATTCTCGGTGTGTTTGCTGGAGCCCCCCGATCATTGCTACAAACATTCTCTCACAAGTCTTCTCCGATCAAAAAAGACTCCATGCATGTCCTCCAAATTTTATAATTGAAGAAGTTTAGTAACTCTATATCGAGTCTACCAATTTGATCACCAAACTCCATCATCGATGCACTAAATAAACTTCTTGGCCAAAGAAATACTTCCAAGAATGCATAATTTTATCCTTGAGGCTCTGATACTATGTAAAGAAATATTAGATTTGATTTCTTAAGATACTATGTAAAGAAATATTAGATTTGATTTCTTAAGATATTGTTATAGTTATTCACACTAGCTCTAGAATCACATAACAATATAATAAGAATATGAACAAAATGGAGGGTAATACTAAACTTAATTTATTAATAATAATAATAATAATATATATATGAATACATAATCTAGGATGTCTGCTATTACAATAATATTGATATTTATAGTAGACGTAAGAAAGTTATGAGAAATTGGAAAAAAAGTAAGGAAAGTTATTTTCTACAATAACTTCTTATGGAGATAACTTCATCTGAAAAATCTAACTAGAATTAATGCTAATAAGTCTATAAAGTTCACTTTAATTGTTTAACAATTATAATTTAAAATATTAGATTTTCTTGTAAAAATAACTTAAATAAAAAATACGGAAGTAAAATTTAATTTATTTTTTATCTTTGTATCACAAGTGATTGAAAGCATACTAACTTCTGAGGAGTCATATTTAGACAATCAAATACTAGAAGTGAATAAAAGTGATCTTATCTTTAATTACTTTTTTTCACTTCCTCACGTCCAAATAAATTCTTATCCAAATCCATAGACTAGACCCCTCTTCTATCTTACCCTACATAATATGTCTTATTAGGAATAGAAATTTTTATGTATAATCCCCTAAAATTATATTTTATTATGAAAAATTCTCACAATCTCCATATCTACCTAGAATCCTTTTTTTTTATTATTTCATAAACTACTACTCACTATTGAATTTTAGTAAATTGCAATTCATTGTTGAGTTTTAATCAAATTTTAAGTCAAAAAAAACTTTTTCTTATCCTTAATTTTTAAATTTTTAATACCTAATTTTTTTTAAAAAGAAGAAAAGTCTTCGTTTTAAAAAAATATAAAAAACTATCATTTTATTAAAACTTACAAAAACATCTTTGTTTTATTAAAATATTATCGAAAAGCTAATATTTTATTAAACATTTTTAAAAACCCTTAATTTCACCAAAATTTGCAAGAAAATATCGAATTCTTTCAAAATTTACAGAGAAATCATCATTTTTTAAAAATGCAAAAAATCTACATTTTCCACAAAATTTAAAAAACATTCATTTTATAAAATTTGAAAAAGCCTTCAATTTTCAAAAATGTGCAAAAATTTCTAGTTTCTTAATATTTTGCATAAAGCTCCTTATTCATCTTAAAATTTTACATAAAAGCACTAGTTTTCTTAAAAATTTTACAAAAAACTCTTATTTTTAAAAATTTACAATTCAAATTTTTTAAAAAATATAAAAACCATAATTTTCATCAAAATAATACAAAAAATTTTAATTTCTAAAATTGTATAGAAATTTTTTCATTTTATTAAAATTTATAGAAAATCTTATTTCTTAAAAAAATGGAAAAATATGTATTTTTTAAATTCTATAGAAAACTCTCATTTTCTTAAAAATTTATAGAAAAGCCTTTATTTTTAAAAAATATAGAAATTCCCATGTTTTTAAAAAATTATAAAAGTCCCTCATTTTCTTAAAAATTTTAAAACTATTAATTCTACAAATTTTTATTTAAAATATTTGTGTTTCTCTTTCATACAAAATATAGGAAAAAAATTTACTTTCAAAATTAATTGTTTATTTTAACAAATGTATCAAGAGGTTATGGGGCTATTTGGATAAAATCCAAACAGCCCGAATTAAGTGAATTGGGGGATTTGGAGATCCAATTCTCTAATTTTATTATTTTGTTACAATAATATTGTTCGGAATCATTGGAATTGAAGTTTTCAACAATTTCGCAGGTGACATTAATGGAAAGGAATTCACAATTTTGAACTAAAATTACGTGAGATCTACGTTCATGTGGGTGGGTTAATTTTGGTTTGGAATTGGCATTTTCTATAATTTCTTTTGATTCAAACATTAACATTATTTTTTTAAAAAATAAATTTTTATTTAAACTTGTATGAAAATTTTTTTCCTCTGCTCATTAATTTTTTACATATTTTTGTAAATATTAATACCCATTAATTTAAAATATATTTTATTGTTTGAATAAATATTTAAAATTTATTTTATATTTTTCATATATATATTTTTAACCACAAAAATATGTTTTATTAATATATTAATTAAATATTTATATTTTATAAAAAAATAAATATGAATAAAATAAAAGGAGTAATTTTAATTATTTGGAATTAATTGATTTTTATTTGCAATCCAAACATCAAAATTCACGAAATTGACAAAATTGATAATTCCTCAACTTTACTTCAAAAGTGTATTCAAACATTAAAATTTACCAATTCGGCCAATTTCTCCAATTCCTTAGAATTGACTGAAATAATAAATCATTTAATTTCAAATCGGAATTAATCCAAACTATGTAATAATCTCTCATTTATTTCAAAAAATAGAAAAGATACTACAATTGAAATGTGTTTAATGTAATAGAAAATAAATACTACTCTATAGCTTTTTATTTAAATAAGGGTTTTCTTTAAATATTTAAAAAATGAAAGTTTTTCTGTATTTTTAGAGAAAATAATAATTTTCTACAAATTTTTTTTTAAAATAAGGTCTTCTTTTATTTGCAAACAAACTCAAATCTTATTCAAAAAGTACCTTGAAAATTTTAAAATTTTTACCAATATGTCATTTTTACAAAAAACCCTCAAAATTTGCAAAATCACATTTTGATTCAATTTTTATGAAAAATTTACAAATACCTCAAAAAATTTTATTTGCAAATAAGTTCAAATTTTATTCAAAAAGGACTTTGAAAATTTTAGAACTTTTACAAATGTATCCTTTTTTGTAAAAAGTCCCTAAGATTTATAAAATTATATTTTGTCCCAATTTTTCAAAAAATTTGCAAATAACCCCCCTCAAAATTTTTATTTACAAATACATCTAAATTTTATTAAAAAATGACCCTAAAAATTTTAAAATTTTTACAGATATGTCATTTTTGCAAAGAAGCTCATGTAATTTGTAAAATTATACTTTGATCCAATTTTTTAGAAAAATCTGAAATAACCTCCCAAAAATTCAACATTCCGAAAACGGTATAAAATCTCAATTTTTTTATCAAGGAAGCAAATCTCTATCAATTAATTACATACAATCACAGGATTTTGGAAATAAATTCAAATATAATTTTGTTATAAATTGGGATTCAATATTATTCCAAATTAGGCCACTCAAGGATTTAATTCTGATTTTCTTCAAAGCGTATGAAAAACTAGAAGTGAAAAAAAAATATAAAGAAAGTAGAAAAGTTTGTGCCAAAAAAAGAGGGACTTTCTCTTGTCCCAATTTCTTCTTTCGGCAAACCTTGCGAACCTTTCGATGCTACTGTGGTCACCAATGGCCCCTTGAAGATGGTAGTGAAAATGGTGGACCCTGTGACCTCGTTGCAATCACCCATGATCCTCTCAAAAATGACGATAAAAACAGTGAATCAATAATCTTGTTATACCCACCTATGGTTCCTCGAAGATGATGGTGAATACGGTTGACCTACAGCCTTGCCACAGCCACCTTAGCCCCTCGAAGATACTGATGAAAACGGTGGACCTACGATCTCACTGCAGCCACCCATAGTCCCTCAAAGACGGCGATAAAAATGACAAATCCATGATCTCGCTATGCTGCGACCACCTATAACCCCCTTAAAGATGGTGATAAAGATGACGAATCCATAATCTTACCATGGCCACTCACGACCCCCTTCGAAGATGATGGATCCTCACACTAAGCCAACTTTCGGGCTCGCAGTTAACTAGTTTTTGGGCTTGCACCCAAGCTAGCCTTTAGGTTCAGACCAAGCAAGCCTTCGAACTCTCATCTAAGTCAGGATTCAAGCTCGCACTTAAGCCAACCTTCGGGCTTGCACCCAGCCAGCCATCGAACTTACATTCAAGTTAGTATTTGAGTTTGCATTCAGCCAAACTTCGGGCTTGCATTTAAGCTAACATTTGGGCTTGCACTTAGTCAACTTAGAGCTTGCATCCAATCTAGTTTTCGGGATCACACTTAACTAGCCTTCAGATTTGCATTGCAACTAGTCTTTGGGCTTATATCCAGCAAGTCTTCGACTCGCATCTTAGCTAGCCGTTAGATTTGCACTCAACTAGCCTTTGGGATTACACTCAAGTTAGCCTTCGGACTCGCATCTCAGCCAATCTTCGAACTCGCACTTGCTAGCCTTTGAATTCGCATCTAAGCCAACCTTTGGGCTCACATTCAAGCCAGTCTTCGGATTTACACCAGCCAATCTTCGGGCTTACATCTAAGCCAGTTTTCAGGCTCGCACTTAACCAATTTTCGAGCTCGCATCTAAGTCACCCTTCAAGCTGGCTCGCATTAGCCAGCCTTTAAGCTTATATCAAAGTTAGCCTTCGGGCTCACATCCAAGTCAGCTTTTAGACTCACACACAGCCAGCCATTGAGTTCGCACTTAGTCAATATTCAGACTCACATCCAAGCTAGTCTTCAGACTTACACTCAGCGAAACTTCAAGCTCGTATCTAAGCCAGTCTTCGAACTCTCACCCAATTAGTCCTCGAACTCATACTAAACCAGCTTTTGAGCTTGCGAACTAAGCTAACCTTTAGGTTCGCATATTTTAAGTTGGGCTACGGGTCTACTTAAAATAATCATAAACAATCAAGGACCCTCAAATCAAAATATTTAATATAAAGTAACACAATCACGTTGAAATTAAACTCAGCCAAAACAAATAGATAAAGATCAAGTTGACTCAAATGAATCTAAATTGATCAAACAAATGGACTAAACCAAAATTGAGCTAGACTCCAAAAATCTAAATTAAGTTAATCTAAATCAATTCAAAATCAAGTTGAAATCAAACCCTGACTAGGTCATATTAAGTTCAAACTACGAGGATAAACTCAAAGTCTAACTATAACCGGGTTAGGCTGAGCCTAAATTGAAATTAAGTTGAATTAAATTGACTTGAACTTGAGTCATAGTCCAATAGGCCCGGATCCTATAGAAGTCTAACACGAGGCCAAACTTAACTCAAGTTAAATAAAATCAAACTCAGACTCGAGTCATGTTAGTCTTGATGGAACTAATTATGATCAAACTGAGTTTCACTGAATATGCTGATCTTTTGGCAATACTCTAAGACTATAAACAAAAGGTAATATTACTACCCTAACTTGAATCCAAATTAGTTTGAGTAAAACTAAATAAGATCAAACTGAATTTTGTTGAGTGTACTATAAAAGGCTTCAGCAATATTTTAAAGCTATATCCAATGCCGTAAGCCGTTGATGATACTACTAAACTAAATAAATTAATCGCCAACATGCTCTAAACTATTAGCAATAGGGGTGAACAAAAAAATTAAAAAATCGATATACTGAATCGTACCGGTTGAGAACTGTATCAAAAAATTGGTTTTCAAAGCAAACTGGTATGGTTCTAGTTCTTAATTTTAATAGAATCAAAAGTCCGGTTCCGGTTCTAATTTTATATTTTGTGAAAAATCGGTATACCGAAACCGTACCGGTTATTAAAATATATAATTATATATAATATAAAATTTTTAAATATATATTTTTCTGTTATATATATGTATTAATATATTTAAAATTATATCTTTATAGGATTATAATGAATAAAATAAAATTTTTGGATAATTTGTGTATTACTATATTTAAAATTAAATCTTTATAGGATTTTAATATAAAATAAAATATTTTAAAATAAATAATTAAAAAATTGATATACTAATTTTAGAATCAATTTAGAATCGGTTCAAAACTAGAACAAAAAAATCGATTCTTAACTCAAATCGGTACGATTTTGGTTCTCAATTTTTTAAGAATCAAAATCCGGTTTTGGTTCTAAAACATGCAAAACTGATACAGTAAACCAATTTTGCTTACCCCTAGTTAGCAACACTTCAAAGCTATATCCAATTTCTTAAGCTATTGGTGATGTTATCAAATTAAGGAAGTTAATTGCTAATATGCTCAAAGTCGCTAGTAACACTTTAAGTTAGTCAACCCTAAAAGTCATTGACGATGCATCTTCTAAGCTAAGTTAATCCTAAAATATTGGCAACACTTCAAATTAAACCGAATTAAGATAGACTTGAACTAGCTTAGTCAGTCAGTCACGACGTCTTGTTCAAACGAAGTCAACCAACAACACACTCCAAGTTGTCAATCACACTTTATAGCTATATCCAATCCCCTAAGCCGTTGGTAATGTTATCGAATCAATGAAGTCAACTAACAATGCGCTCAAAGCTGTTGGCCACACTTCAAAGCTAATCAGTTAACTCCAAAAGCTGTTGACGATGTATTTTTCAAGCTATATCTAATCTCATAAGTAATTGTTAACGCTATTAAATCAAAAAAGTTAATTGTCAACATGCTTTAAGTTGTTGGCCACACTTTAAAACTATATTCAACCCCCTAAGTCATTTGTGACGCTATCAATCCAAAGAAACTAATCACCAATACGCTCGAAACTATTGGACACACTTCAAAACTATATCCGATCTCCCTAAATCGTCGGTGACATTACCAAATTAAAGCTCTCATTTCTTAAAAATCTACAAAAAAACTCTTAGTTTTTAAAATTTACAATTCAAATTTTTAAAAATTATAAAAATCATAATTTTCTTAAAAATAATAATAATAATTTTAATTTCTTACAATATATAGGAAAATTCTTATTTTATTAAAAATTTATAAAAAAACTCTCATTTTAAAAAAATTTATAGAAAAGTCTTTATTTTAAAAAATAGAAATTCCCATGTTTTTTTAAAATTATTAAAAAATCCCTCATTTTCTTAAAAATTTTAAAAATATTAATTTTACAAATTTTTATTTAAAATATTTGTGTTTGTCTTTCATACAAAATATAGCAAAAAAATTTACTTAAAAAAATTAATTATTTATTTTATCAAATGTGTCAGAAGGAGGTTATACGTAATAATCTCTCATTTATTTTAAAAAGTAGAAAAGATACTACAATCGAAATGTGTAGAATGTAAATAAAAAATAAGTACTCCTCTATAAATTTTTATTTAAATGAAAGTTTTCTTTAAAAAAATGAGAGCTTTTCTGTTTTTTAAAGACAATCATATTTTTTTTTATAAATTTTTTTAAAAAGAAGGGCTTCTCTTTGAATTTTTCTATTTTTTAAAAAATTGGGGCTTTTTTTACAAATTTCAAAGAAGAAAAGCATCTTGTTTTAATTTTTTTGCAAAATGAGAATTTTTGTATGAATATTTAAGAAATGAGGCTTTTATGAAAAATTTTAGAAATTTTGATTGGTTTTCTGTAAATCAATCTTTTTTATATATTTTTTTAAAATATGTGGGATTTTTTGAGAATTTTCAATAAAGTGAGGAATTTTTTATAATTTTTAATTAAATATTAATTTTTTTGGAAATATTTATGAAAATTAGGATTTTTCGTAAATTGTATCAATATTATAATATAAATTAAAAAATAGAATTTATGTGAAAATTTTCTCAAAGGTGAAAGAAAAATTTTTGGCTTAAAATCTAATTAAAATTTAATCAGAGAATTATAGGTTACAAAATAAAAATTAGAGACAAAAACTAAAATAGGTACAGCATATATTTTGAAATTATTAGTAAAAAGCTATTAATAATACCGGTGGTTTTGAAATGAGATTGTTTTGAGCAATAAAAGAAAAATATGGGGGGTTTCATGCAAAAGACGGAAAAACCTAAATTTGAACGCCACCGTCGCTGCCAACCGGCCACATGGTAGCTTAGCACGAAAAAATATATTCTAATAACCAACATCAGACATCAGCAAATCACCCCAATCCACAAAACGACGACCATTCAGAATCCAGCAGTTATCAGCAAATCACTCCAAATTTCTCTGCACCATTAGTTCGGCTGAACAATTTAGATCTTTTTTATGAATATCTTGGACGATAAAATAAAATATTTACAAGTCAACGGATCTTTCAGTCCTTGTTTGACTTTTCTTTCCCCTGCAACCTGCCGCTGGTGCCGTCCGCCTGCGCCGCGGCAATTTTAAAATTTAGATTTGAATTTTTGCAGATTATTTGGTTCATTAAGAAACCATACGGAAGAAGCCACCGGAACGCTGGGCCGGAAATCGGGGAAGAAGACGGCAATTAGAGGGTGAGGGAATTGACCAAATCCTAATCATTTTTTAATCATATGGGTGCCCTATGATGTGGGCCCCACTAATTTTTTTTTTCGCGATTTCGGAATTCGAAATTGCTGAAATTTCAAAATTTTTAATTAAAAATTCCTAAATATATTTATACCTCTCCAAAAAAATTTTACACTCGTATTTTTCAAATTAAAATGAAATTTATTTTTCTAAGATAAACTAATAAAAGGATTGTAAAACGACAGTTTCAAGCAATATTCATTCCTTCAAAACTACATTTTGCTGAGCAAGAAAACTGAAACAAGGGAAGTTATTTATGAATAAGTGAAATTGGAGGACAAATTTGTAAAGTTACTTCCCCTTTATATTGAGCTCCGCCTCCGTCTCTCCACCATCAACATCAACGATGGAAGCAAACCTTGCTGACAAAGCCCTGGTCTTCAACCTCATCTGCAGCGTCGTGGACTCCATGGTCCTCAAGGCGGTTATCGACCTCGACATCCTCGACATCCTCCACCGCCGCCGGAGCCCGCTCACTCTCCCCGAGTTCCTCCCTGAGCTCCCCTCACCCTGCACCAACCTCGCCGCCCTCCGCCGCATCCTCCGCTACCTCGTCCACCTTCGCCTCCTCTCCGTCCACCCAGCTGCGGAAGAGTCCTACTCCCTCACCCCCGCGGCGACACTCCTTGTCAAGTAAAGCTCCATCGGAGAAAGCATACATGAAAATATGAAACCACTAGAATTTACGTAAAATTTCGATGCTTTCAGGGCCAACCACCGAAGTCTGGCGCCGTATGCGAGGTACCGGCTCAGCGAGCACTACCTTCCCGCCATGTACGCTTTGCCGGCGTGCCTCACCGGCGACGCGGACAAGCCAGCGTTCCAGTGGTTCACCGGCAACACGCTGTGGGGGCACGCCGCGGCGAACGCGGGGGACAACGAGCTTTTCAACCTGGCGATGGCTAGCGTGGCAAGGATGACGGCTCCGGCGATAGTGGAGGCGTGCAGCGAGGTGTTTGAGACGGCGGAGACCGTGGTGGACGTCGGCGGCGGAACCGGGACGGCAGCGAGGACAATTGCGGCGGCGTTTCCGCACTTGAAGTGCACTGTATTTGAACTGCCGCACGTCGTTGAAACAGTGGCGGAGTGTGGCGTGGTGAAGTTCGTCGGCGGCGACATGTTCCGGTCGGTGCCTCGTGCTGACGTTGTCCTGCTGATGGTTAGTTTCCGGTTCATTTCGGGATTCTTCCATACATACCCCAGCCAAATTTATGAATCACAAAAACTATTATTATCCCTGCAAGATCCATATTTGCCTTTACACCTCGAAAGTCAAATTTATTTGCATTTATGAGAATAAATGTTTTTATAAATAAAAAATTCTACGGTGGATCATATCCCATGCCGTATACCCCCTAGTCCATACTCCTGACTTAGATCAATTTTGACCCTTCATTTAAAATGAATGTTGATAATTGATCTAGATTAAATCAAATCTCCACCTTCATTATTAATATACGATCATGATTTGATTTACTCTTGGGTATCAGGGTATGATTCACTCCAGACTAATTTTAAAATAAAATATCATAATTTTGTGATATATATAAAAAATTCTTACTTACTAAATACAGATTAAAGAGAGTATAGTTGAAAAAAATTATAATTTTAGATAAGGCCACGTTTGGTTGGATAGAAATTAATGAAAATAACTAATAGTGAAATAACTTTTGATCACTTTTATTGTTTAGTTGTATAAAAGTGATTTTTTCGAAAATCAACTCACTTTTGACCTTTTGATTCAGAAATAAAAATAAAATAAATTTTATTTTATATTTTTTTGTCCAAAATAATTTATAAAGATAGATCTAATAATTTGTATTTGAATTATAATAATATTAATTATTTTCGCATATAATATTAATATTAATATTTTATGTTTTTTATCTATCAAAAAAATTAAATTAATAATATTTTACATATTAATAATTATACTTCAAAATACATTTTCATGGAACAAAAAAGAAAAAGTAAATCGCTTCTAGACACTTCTAAAAATAAACTGAAAGTAAAAATAAAAAAAAAATTCTCTGTATTTTCATCCAATTCCACCTAACCCAACAACTAGTAAATACAAATCACAAATGTCTATAGAAAGTTATTCTTCCTAATGCCAATCTCTATAACTTGTAACGTATGAAGCATTAACTTAATGGTTATATACACTTCTTGTATAAAATGGCCCTTATTATTCAAAAATAAAAAATTAAAAATGTCATTTCTAGAAGAAAACATTTTTTTTTGAAGATACCCTTCTAAAGTTTAATTTTAATGCAAATAAATTCTTCAGATTACCTAGGAGTTTTTGCATGTGTGCTCTTGAGAAGTTGAGAAATTATCCTACTTGCAAACATAGAAAGGTTGGGCTCTATTCTCAACATTTTCATTACAAACTAGTGGATCCTGCATGACTGGAGCGACGAGAAGTGCCTGCAAATTCTGGAGAAATGCAAGGAAGCAGTTCTGAAAGACGGAGGACGGATAATCATTGTAGAAGCCGTGCTCGATGATGAAGAAGAACCCGAGCTAGAGCATGCAAGAATGGCCATGGACATGGCAATGATGGCATTCACCGGCGGAAAGGAGAGGAGCAAGAAGGAATGGGAGGAGCTGTTGAAGCAAGCTGGCTTTATCAACTACAAGATTAAACCTATAATGTCATTGCAACATGTAATAGAGGTGTATCTTTGATAGCATGCTCTGTTTGTTGAACCACTCTTTAACACAGAGAGGGTCACCGCTCTCTGAAGAATAAAGTATGCTATAGCAGGGTGTAGATTCGGATTTCAAATTTTTCAAATGTTAGCACAAACATTTCAGTATTGATACTTCCCCGCATCCAAATTGATGCTTCCACCAAGTTTTAATTTTTTTTTAATATCAAAATAATGCTTTAACAGTTTAGGTGAAAGATGATAGAAGGAAGAATCAAAACCTGAATATTCTCACAGAAGATCAATTTGGAAGTTACAAGAAAAGCTTCAATCACAACCCACAATGAAGGAATCAAGAAACTGTACTTCCCTTTCAAAGACAAAGCAGAAAAAAAATACTCTAGAGTTGGCTATACCACATATTTACAGAGTCCCACAATGAATGACAAGGAACACATGCAACTGTGCCTGGCATCAGTTTTGAAAATTCTCGGAAGCTTAGTATTGGGAAGATCATGGCATTCGGACCAGCCGGTTCACTGCCACATCAAGTGCATCAACTTTTCTGCTCAGGACCTTTCTTTAACATGAGTTAAGATACAAACATCAATAAAGAAACACAATATTCACAAATATACAAAGTAGTATACAATGTTGCATTAGTGAACTTTAATCTCTGAAAACAATGCAGCCAGTCATGCATTGTTAGTTTTCACCAACTTGGCCAAAATAATTGAATATTGAGGAGGAAAAAGACACTACACCATTGATTTACATTCCGATGGAGAGGATATCAATATGTGAACTCACGAAGAAATTTGGTATGTTTGCTTCATCGCCACTTTGGAATAATGTTAAGCACTAAAGCTGGGATTTCAGAACCATTGAATATTTAGAAAAGAACACGGATTTCAAGTGCCATCAGCCTCTGGGATTTTGTCATAGAAACTCATCCTACTAGCATTTGAATACCTACTGGTGATGTTTGAAGGCAAACAAAGCAGAAAAGATTCAAACCAATTAGAGATTATACCAAATTTGTCCTCTCTTATTGCACGAGAGAAGAAACTAAATCATGGAATCTCAGAGATGGGGATGCTGAAAAGGTGCGGGTAACATTGTTGTGCACCCTACTAGAAGAGACATACTTATTCATAGTCTATCGGTTTTTTTTTCCCACAAAATAAATTCAAAGCAAAAGCATTTTCAATGACCTCACAATTTAGACCAATAAAAAGAAAAAAGAAGCATTTCTAATATTTACAATAAAAAAACCTGGAAGGATACAATTGCACAGCAAGACTTTCCATACCCTTCATTTCTTCATTCAATCTGTGGTGAGACACATAGAATATATTTTATGGAAGTTCTGTAGAAGATTAATTATTAAAAAATGCCATAGCCTACTATTACAAGGTATTATCAGAAATATGGAAGAAAGGAAATCTCATAGTTAGTTACTGCAACAAACAAAAGAAAAATGCAAGAAGCAAATTTACCCCAATTCACAAGACAAAAAACAGAAGGAATATCATGCAGCAGTGTGACAAATGCACTATGCAATAGCAGAACACATTATGGTACACCGTGCATTCAGCTAGGTTTATTAGTTGGTCAAATCTCACCCCTTCAGTTATTTGGCTTTATTCAGAATTTTACTTGACAGTTGACAAAGATATATGGTTTTAATAAATCAGAAAGAAAAATAATTTCCCCCCGGATGCTGATCAAACAGTATGGATCATGGAATAGCCACATGGAGCCAAATGGAAACAAACAACACTGTTTGAACTGAAATCCAACTTCACTCAAATACGAAGCATTAAGAATCATTGGAACTCACAAGACAACCTAGAGTGCATTCTTGAAAATAAACCATCTAAATTTGAAATATAGTTTAGAAACAAATTGCGTATCGCACAGTGTTGCAGAGAATGTTAAATGGCGTGCAAAGGAGTGCCTCAATTCCATCAAGTACTTCCTTGAGTTGCATTTTCGTATAATGATAATAGTCTACTCTATATAAGTTGCACAAAAACAGAAAATTGTGACAAGATCTATAGCTCAGGACCATTATATTCAGTTGAAGACAGAGTCTCACAAGTAGGATAAAGACAACAAGCAGAAAAAATATGAAAAGTTCTCTAAAATTAGAGGAAGAAAACAACACGGTACAAACCATTTCAAAGACATGCTAACATTGCATAATTTTGCCCAGGGTTATCCAAAAATTTGCCAAGCACCATAATATACTTGCAAATATCCTCCAAAACTGAAAAGAATTTCAAAATAAAATATTTTATGATATTGAAAGTTTACTCCAGTAATGGGTTTCTTCCCTGAAGTTTTCCTTGATTTTGCATCAACATAAACAGGCCATATGTAAACCAGCAAGAAACAAAGAGTAACAAACCTCAAGCATGAATTTATGTATCGGTTTCCTTTGGTTGCCGCATCAAGCACTGCAAACGATGTGTAAATCAACATCAAAGTTTATTTTAAATTACAGGAAGCAAATCCAGTAATGCAGTATGAATTTACTTTCTCCAAAGACCTACTAATGCATCAGTGTAGAGGGGTGAGTCAATCTATCTTGAGGAGGAAATAAGGACTAAGAAAAGGCTCAAAGCTAAAAACAAAAAAGAACTGAAAACAGGGCTGATATGAAGCAATATAGGGCAAAACAAATGTTAAAGATGAGCTAATGTTGGTTGGAGATGCCTGAAGTTATACAATTCAATTGACCCCAAAATAGTCAATTTGGAAGACCTCATATGCATTGAGATTTAGGTTTAGTCAGTGCCGTTGCAGTTGTTGTTTGGAAGGAAATTAACTGCAATACCACAGGTTAACATACCATGCTTTCAGATTTGAAATTCATAAGAGCAGGCAATTCATGGGAAATGAAACATTATGTGTGGGACATAACTGCAAGTCACCTAATGATAGAAGAGTACCACATAAAAGGCTACATATTGTTTCTTTTGCTTCTGTTTCTGTTATTCTGTCAAGGAAATCATATCTTTACCAATCTGTGTATACATTTGGAGAGCGGCTTCTCTCCCTCTATGCTACCATTAGCTTGATGTATCTCTACGAATACTGAAAAAAAAAAGAAACTAGATTGTGGATCCATATCAACATGTGAAGTATTATGCAATAAAAAGCCCTAGAAATCATTGACGGTAGGGTCATATTATTACATCTACTTCCCATGCCATAGAGACGAAGCTTAGAAGGAAAAAAGAAATCAACAATTAAACATTCCACATGTCACTGATGGAAATTCCTCAGAATAATAACGCTAATGGAGTTCATTACCAGATTCTTGCAGCCGACCAACAACGTCACTATAGCACTGCATGTTCTCCACCGATGTAGTCGTGGCCTATAGGGGGAAAAGTTGCTCTTTGGTATGCGAAAACCAAATAATCACAAAAATTTGCTCTAAATTATACAGTTTGACTCTTAACGACTCGAGAATGGAAGAGAAGGGAAGGAGCGACCTTGGAGAGAGCGAGGCGGAGGGAGGAGAAGAGGGCGGCGAAGCTATCGGCGATGGCGGCTGAGTCCCGCTCGACGACCTCCAAGGCCTTCAGGATCTCGCCGTGGTCCATCGGGATCCCGGCGTCCGGCGAGCTCTCCGCCATCCGAGAACTTTCCGTCGACGTCTAGGGCTTATGGGCTTGTCGAAGAAGACAGCCTGATTTAGCCCAAACAGCTGGTTGCGAGGATGTTTTTGCACATAAACCCCTACAATCACAAAATTGCATATTTGCTACATTCGCACTAATTTACAAATATATTTTTTGACAAAGACAAGACTCTTGCTTGCAAGGGTTCTATCCATGTGTATATATATATAGATGGATGTGTCAACGGAGCTTGGTCCATGACTGACTTTGGTTGAGAGATTTATTAAAATCTTGATCTATTAAATTAATTCGTCTCATCAAAATATAAGAAAAAAATAATTATAAAGAAATTTGTGAGGAATTTTTCAATAATGATTATTTGGACATTCAAATTAATTACTATAATTTTAATAAGAGAATAGTACATTACCCCTATTTTTATTGGATATTTCTCTATTTATAATTAATCCAAAGGATTTGACTAGTCTAATCCTTTAATCTCAAATAAGATATTTGTCGAATTTCACATTATTATCTTCATTACAGATTTTGAATTTCTGAGGTTATTTTATGTATAAAAAATATCTAGTATTTTTTAGATTACTCAAACTTAGTATAGTATATGTGCACCGAAGCCCTTGAGTCTAGTGTGTCATTCTTTAGCGATGCACTACAAACCCATTGAATTTTAATTACCAAGTTTACTATTTTGCCTGTGAATGCCCTTATTTTACAAGGTCGATCATGCATAAAAAATAAACGGGATATTATTACTAAATTTATTACTAAATCAATATTTGATGCACATCTCTTTAACCAAGATTTTAACTTTCGGTTGTTTTAGTTTTGGATTAACTCGAAATGTTTCGGTCTAAAATTCGATTTTGAATTTTAAAAATCTATTATTTAATATTTTATATTATTTTTACATCACAAAAGATTCTTAATCTAGGTATTAAGTCTTTAATATTGGGTCATATGACTTAGTGTTGATTTCCTCTCGAAGCATTTTTGGTTTTCTGCATATATTAAATAAATTTTAACCAAAAAATTTTTATTCAACAATTATAAAAGAATATATGTATAAATTTTTTCTACATTTTTCAAAAATTTTTAAATATTTTTAAATCTAAAATTAAATTTTGATAAAAAAATTTAAAAGATTTAATCAAAACCAAAACATATCAATTTTGAGGATGCGGAAACTAATTCTGAAATTTCAAAAACTCAACTTATAGTAATTATATTTATTCTGCAAACAAATTATTAGTAATTACGTAGCGAAGTAATGATTTGTAATAAATGTAGTGATGATCTTTGAGAGTGTTGACACGATGGTCTCTCATTAATGCACCAAATTCATTTTGCCTGAGTAATTTGGGGACTAGACCATGCTAAATCGGATGACGTACAGTTCATGAAATTGTATTCAGTCAACAAACGATAAATTGATATATTCAATTATAATTTTTTTACTACAGATAATTAA
Organism: Trichopus zeylanicus subsp. travancoricus; assembly: GCA_005019695.1. Taxonomy (NCBI): domain Eukaryota; kingdom Viridiplantae; phylum Streptophyta; class Magnoliopsida; order Dioscoreales; family Dioscoreaceae; genus Trichopus; species Trichopus zeylanicus. The sequence goes on from RXID01021599.1 coordinate 60,797, forward strand.
AATGCGATCGCATATCGCGCGAGGTATGCAACCGATCTGCATGGTAAATGTCCAAATTTTATGAACTAGATCAGTTTGCATATCTCATATCCGGGGTAATTTTTTTCCCTTCCAATCTCCACCCATAATCCCATGGGTGATGTTCACGTGGTGAAATTTATTGGGCTGGTCCAGTCCCGTGATTGGTCGAGTGAAGCACGTGAAGCGGTCAGTCCAATCATTGTCCTGTCTTCATCACCGTCTCGACACGTGATCGCTCCGAATAACTACAAACACGTTTCGTATTCCCAATTTAAAACTAGTAGGAGTTTTGCGCAAAAATTACTTGATGGAAAGGGCATCTTTAACGCAAATAAGAAATATTACCAGGTGGTATCTGCAAAACTAAAATCTAGAACAGTTCATTTCTCCCTTGCCAACCAGTTGGAGCGCCAAAAGTCTCTCTTTTCTATTTCTGAAATTCAAGGATAAAAAAGATGTTAAAAAACCCGCGGAAAAGGAAGAAAAATTCGCGGCTCTGGGCCCTTGTGTTCCATGAAAACAATGCTGTGAATCGAGGACGGAGAGGAGATCCAAGGAGGATTGGGAGATGATTCCAGTTCGAGAAAATCTGGTCCCTTTTTGGAGCTATAAGAGAAGGAGACGAAGAAGCTCTGACAACTACTCGCATTCGCTTACCCTCCTCCTCCTTCGGCGTCAAATCCAGGTTTGATCTGTTCTTGCTTCAGTCTACTGATTTTTATTTGTTTTATGTTGTTCTGCACTGGAGTCTGAATATTGCATGGCAGGTGTTTGATTTTTTGCCTCAGTTAACTCTCATTCAATTACTTCTGTGTTATTTGTAGTTTGTAGAAGAGTACCCGAGGGAAGAGCATTTTTTTCTGTGATCCTTGTGAAAGTTGTGAATTGGACTGGGTATTTGAGTAGGTAGCGCTAGGTTGGAGAAAAAAGAAGAATTTTTGGTGAGAATTAGCCTGACGGATTAGTGTGTTGTAAGAGAAGCGGACACGAATTTGTTTGGATGAGAAGAAGAAGTGATGTACTTGATAAGAAGCACGCATGGGCCTTCTGTTATTCAGCTCCCTGTCGTGTGTTTTGATTTTTTGGCTTTATGATCCCATAAATTAATTATCTTCTGTTTTGTGATTCATTGAAGGATACATGCAGATAAACTTTGTTTTCCTTCTTGATTCTTGTGAAATTTATATTTATCGAAGTTGGTGGTTGATTATCAAACAACAGCAAACTGACCCTTTTTATTCTTCTGTTCTCCCCTCGTCATCTTATGCTCGCCTGGCTTGTCTGTTCAAATATGAGTATATTTTCATTTAGTTGACACTCATTATGCAATAACTCATAGACCGGTGAATCCATATGCACATATTGCAGGAATAGAATTGTTTTCTGTGTCTAGCTATGTAGACTCTACTCAAAATGATGCTGTACGTCTTATGCTCTTAATTATGTTATGTTTGGCGTATAATGCCTGCTACCTTCTGTCATATTTTTCATTGTAATTCATGACTCCATGTTAGATACTGCTTAACTATTTTCTCCTTTTGCCTGCAGATAAAAATTGTCATCCCTTCACTTTCAGGATAGCTTTTCTCTAGAAGGGCATGAACATGGCCTCCTGTTCTCAGCCATCAAAAAGCCACAAATCCTCAATCAACTATTGGTGGATTCCATTGGATGCAAGATCATTCAACAGAATTCATCCAAAGGAAAATGCTGCCACCCACAACATTTCTCACACAGAAAGCAGGGGCAAGTCTGAAACCAAATCTACCTGTAATGGAATGAGTACTCCTGAATTTGTATCAGCACTTGGGGATATATGGGATCTTGTTGGACAGCCAGCGGTTTTCCATACAAAAGATAACTTAAAATATGATGAAATTCTTCAGAGAGATAATATCATATTCTCTGCTGGAAGTCAAAGAAGGAAGAAAACAGCAGCACCTCTTGATGGTAAATGTTCCCTCTACGATCTGAAGTCTGGAAATTGTTTTTCTTACTCAGCAAAATCAGATTTTGAGCGTCTGACCACATTGAAGAAAATGCTGTTGTTTGCTTCATGTAGTATCAATAATCCTTTTGCCAATGGCAATGTAGAAGTAAGTGATTCCACATTACATGCAGATCACACTGGAGTTGATAAGTTGGCTAGTGCAGAGATTCCTAACGTTATGGAAAAAACATGTGGAAAAATAATGTGGAAGCCTCTTTTCAGGTTGAGAAGTTCGGTAAAGCTAGGTGGGCCTGAAGGCATCATTAACACTTGTGAAGTCTCTAGCATAGAAAAGGAGAATCTGCCAGCAGATGTATCAGATACTCTAAGAGAAGAGGGTGCTGTTGTAGCTAAATGTGAACCTTCTTCGGTCATAAAACCTACGAACACAGTGGGAAATATGCTGGAATCAAATAACTCACTTGATGCTACCTATAGTTTTCTACCCGTCAGGGATATGAGCGAAGCACTTGTTGCTTTGAGAAGCCCTAGTTCTACTATTAATTTGGATTACGATAATGAATCTTTAGATTCAGCTGATGACACATTTGGAGAGGATCTTGATGTAGCAGACTCCTGTTCTGCTGCCATTGATTCTCCTGTGGTAGTTTCTACATCAAAGCAGAACATTGTTCAAGAGAGCAATAAAAGCTTGTCTCAAGAAACTTATCCTCAGCAGATATATTCCTCAGGAAATTGGTTGTTGCTGCAAGACAAGATCCAGCATGCCTTTTCCAAGAATAAGCATGCTCTTGCTGGAGCTTTGGCTGGAACCCTTGTGAGCCTTTGCCTACATCCTATTGATACAGTCAAGACTATTATACAGTCTAATGGAGTGGCTGAGAAACCATGTTATGATACTGTGAAAACAATAATATCTGAAAAAGGTACTTCATTCTTGAAGATTATGCTGAACACCATCATAAGTTCATGGCTAATCATGAATTGGAGAAGCATGACATGTGCATTATTATTTGATGTATTTAATGAGATACTTTGAATTGATTAAATAATTTCATTTCAGGTGTAATGGGACTCTACCGTGGAATTGCTAGCAACATTGCTTCTTCGGCTCCAATTTCTGCTATTTATACTTTTACGTATGAAACGGTTAAGGGAGCTCTCCTACCTTTTCTACCAAAGGTGTTCTTTTCTTTGCATTTGATTCCTTTTTTATCCTTAATTGGTAAATATTAATGAGGTTGTTCTCATGAGTTACATTGTTTCATTTGCTTCCTGATACAGGAGTACTACTCCCTTGCACATTGTTCTGCAGGTGCTTGTTCAAGCATTGCAACTTCCTTTATTTTTACCCCAAGTGAGCATATTAAACAACAGATGCAAGTGGGTTTGCAATATCAGAATTGCTGGTAATCATGATATTCTCTTTCCTCTGCATTGTTTTTTAGGAAAATACTATATAATGTTCAAATTAATGTTTTAAGTATCGGTTTTAGAATTATTTTTGATACCTATCGAAATTGATATTTTTTGGTCGCTTCAATTCGTTTCGGCTGAAACTAATTTGTTTTGCTTTCGATTAAATCATTTTTAATTTTATTTAATAAAAATTTAATTTTAAATATAAAAATATTAAAAAAAATTTAAAAAGAGAATATATATATATATATTCAAAATTATTAAATAAAATTTTTTCAGGTAAAAAACAGCTTAAATAATGGAAAAAAGTTTGTAGGAGGTGGAATTCAATCCCGGGTCACCTTGATCTGGGATGAAATTCTTAACCATTAGAATAAATATGTTTCATGATATGATTATAATGTATAAATATAAATAATATATTTTTAAGAATCGAAATTGGAAGTATAAAGCTAAAACATTTTGATTTCGGTCGAGATTTCAAATCTTAGTTCAAACTTCACTTTTATGGTGATTTAACTGAACTTGAAAAGTCACTTTATAAAGGAAGAGAACTACATTTGTCATACTATACTTTATGCATTGAGTAACAGTTTAGATGCATACTATCATGTTTCAAATTGAAAATTTGGAAAGTTGACACATAATAACGCCATATGTTTATGAGGCCAACATCCATAAAACCTCATAAACATATAAGGTTATGCTTAGATATAATTATACAAGAATAATACCTCACAATTAAATAAATAATTACTCAAAATACGTAAGAGTAAATATCAAATTTTAAGCTTATAAATTTACATAATTCTTAAATGAATTAAGATATAACACTTCTAATAATGCAACAAGGTATACTTAACTAAATCTCTTAGTGTTGGTTAAATTTTAATTTGTAAGCAAATAAGTTATTTGTGTTAAAAAATATATATAATTTTAAATTTTAAAATTCAATTGCACACATATTTTAAAATTATATAATCATAAAATGCAGAATTATTTTATCAAATTCAAAACATCAAAAATATATTCATTTTCGTATTTAAAATATATTTTAATATTTAGTATTAATTACGATTATATATTTAATTTAGTGATACATATTATACACATAGTATCTGAAATTAGACACATTATAGAATGTCATACTTAACTAATGTGATTAGATTACATATATAATACATGAAATTAGGTCACATTATAAAGTTGAAATCAATCCTTCACATACACATATGCATTTGATATGATTAGAACTTTTTTCACTCATAGAATCATATTACATAATAACTGAAATCATGTCACATTACAAAATTTGATATTTAACTCCTGTAATTAGATCACATCGCAGAACTAAAATTGATCTTTTACAAATATATATATATATATCTATGTATATATATATAAAATCAAGATTTTTCATTATTAATAGAGTTATATCACATAACCATAACATATATGTAGTAGGAAACATTTAGCAAAATTTTTTCTAATTCTTATGTAATTTTATAACAAAATATAACTATAATTTAACTTTACAAGTTTTCAAAAATAGAATTTTCATTTTATTTTGAAAATACATATAATATTGATCTTGTATTTAATAAATTATTTATTATATAATCCAATAATATCGAAAATCATAGGTATAAAAAATAATTTATATACATTAACATAAGATGAATAACTTATTTGTTTATTTCAATTATAATAAATACAAACCATAATTTTTATCGACTCTGCAAACAATATTTTTTAAATCTTCACTTTCATATTTCTTGAAATATTTTTAGATCTCTCTCCACACACGGCTGTCACTTATTCAATCCTTCAACCAGATAAACTCTAATCCTTTTATAATATAAAATATTACTTTTTGTATAAAGCTGCCAATAAAATAAATAATCTTAACTATATCCAATTGAAGTCCATATAAATTCTCATATCCAAATTCAATTAAAACTCTATTTGGGTCAAGTATCACACATACAACCTTGTCATTGATATTGCATGGTAGCATTTTTCTTGAATTTGACATAATGTTTTCCTCTTAGGTTCTGCATATGGTACATTTCATAGCATATTGTTGGAACCAAAAAATATATGCTCTTTTGTTTTCAATATAGCAAATTATCAGATGTTGAAGCTCTCGAAGTGCATGGTTTTTGCATTTATTCTAGTTCTACAAATAAGACCAAAATGAAACCATTATTTGTTTAAGATGTAGTTAACCATTGGATAAATATGTATATGAAAGGCTCTGCACATGTTTGTGATAACATTCCTAATTATCTCACACCAGATACAATTCTTTCTCCACAAAGAATTGCTTTAAATCCTAATTATCTCGCACCTGAGACATGTTTATGATGACATTCTTAATTATCTCACACCATATACAATTCTTTTCTCTATAAAAAATTGGTTTGTTGCTTGATTCCTAGTGAGTATTCCATTTCTCTCAAGGTAAAGGCTTACTGAACGATCTCATCTTGAGAGTAGCAGTTTTTGGTTACCTTTAGTTCTTGCAAATCTCTTCTTTGATTTTTCAGGCCTGTACAATAATTTTATAAGATAATCCCTTGCAGGAATGCATTAATAGGATGCCTACAGAGAGGTGGTGTCTCTGCACTATATGCAGGTTGGGGAGCAGTTCTTTGCAGGAACATCCCACACTCAATTATTAAGGTGCTGTTTCATCGTTCCCAATATTTACTACATCACAACTTTTTCTTTAGATTTTCTGTTGTTTGTTCTGATATCATACTATCATATTGCTCAGAATACCTTGATTTGGTTTTGCTTGCAGTTCTACACTTATGAAAGTCTGAAGCAATTGTTCTTGTCATCAGCAGAGCCAGATACTAAACTAAACACATGGCAAACTGTATGCTCTATTTCATCATTTAGGCTGTGTCATAGGTTGAATTTTTACCTGAGCTAAAACTCTTTGTGAAGCTTTTAAGAGATCTTCTTGTCCGACATAATTAATCGGGTTGTTTTTTTTGTAACCAAGAGTTTCAACCTTGTGACTTTTTAAAAATCACAGTGAGGAGAATCTTTATGGTCAAAAAATACCCTTCCATTAGTTATATGTACTTCTTCTCATTCTATAGCAGAGGATCCATTTGTTTGGTTCTCAACTGCTCCATAATTCTAAAGAGGTTGTTTCCAATTTCCCTTTATGCAAGACAACATGTGTTCTCTCTGATCAACTGCCCTGTGTGCATTTCTGAATTTCAAACAGCACTTAAGATCCTCTTTTGTTGGTTATCTAGTAGATTATCCATAATTAGTTAGACAGGTACCAAATGTTTTCAGAAGTTCACTTCTCGAGCAGGATTGTAAATGTTTATGCTTTTGCAGCTTGTATGTGGAGGCCTTGCTGGGTCTACTGCTGCTTTGTTCACAACTCCTTTTGATGTGGTGAAAACAAGATTGCAGACACAGGTCATTGCTTCATCTAATTTTTTAAGCAACAGATTTTACTCGCTTCTGGAGAAATTTAGTGCTTCTTGTAGTATGAAATCCTCTTAAAATTTACTGAAAAATCCGTTTTTTAGCTAGCAACATCAATTCCTTGCTTTACATCTGGTTACTGGTATCTTAGATTTATTCACCATTAGATACTAATGTTCCAATATCTAATTCTTGGTCATGAGATTCTTCACTTAGTTCAGTGCCAGCTAAAAGTTATTTGTATGTGGACCATGTTTTGTCTTGTCTGTTATGCAAATGACCCACCGAACATTGTTTCACTCATATATGAACCATAGAATCCTGGAACTGAGAAATTAATCCATATGTATCCTAAATGACTGCAATCCATGCCTAAACTTTGTCATGGCATTAAACATGTCCCGGTGATTGGAAGGTGAAGCACTTGTTATTTAGGCCTAATTCCTGGTGCGTCATGTAAACTGCCTGGCAACCTAAAGTTGAAGTAGATACATTGAGCAGAAATTAGTCCAAACCGATCAAATAGAACAATGAGTTTTCTTTGTATGGGACTATATCAGATGAATGGAGCAGCCACACACTTTCATTTGTTGGAAAGCAGTACTTTTCTTTTTCCTATATGTGTGTGCACAGGGCTATGAATGCTCTTTATTAATGAGTACATTCTTTACCAGGCTCCTGGAACTATTGGACAATATAGTGGAGTCTTCCATGCACTGCAAGAAATAGCTGCGCAAGAAGGCTTGCAAGGTCTCTACAGGTACGGCTTGCTATCAACACAATCTTAGTTTTATGATCTATCCTGTTGGGAGCAGGGAAGTGTTTATCCTCTTTAACTTGAAAGTTGTTTTCAAAAGGACAAGAGTTCTTCTTTCATATTTCATTTTATTTTTTAGTTTCTTGAATCTCAGATTCTTAGATGGTTCTCCATACAGAAGATTTAATCAAGAATAATTTAGTAGAAAAGAACTTGTTTTTAGCAGCATTCATAGTTAATTGGAGGCTAGAGTCTGGTGCTTAATTGGAGGATAGAGTCTGGTGCATTGATAAGTTTTCTCCATTGTGACCTAGGCATCAGAGATGTGAGTCATGAAACATCTATACGTGCTGTTACAGCTGTAAACATCTAACCTTTACAAGGACCTGCACAAGAGCCTTGTGCAAGAGGCCACATTTTTAAGTAGTTATTAGTCAGCAAATTCACTGAGGAGTTGGCTATATCTTTGAGAACTAATAGTATGCACTATGCAGGTTGAAATAAGGAAAAGCAATGTTTATCGTTTCTCCAAGATATTTTATACTATATAGTGAATAGAAGGAAAAAATCCTTGAATTAATAGTTTGGGTGGTTAAAGTGTCATGTGCATCATGTATCGAAATTCTTTTTTTTTTTCATAGCATTGACAGCATAGAAAGAGAAAACCTCTGTCACTTGCAAAAATCGAAAAATATGTGAAGGGAAAAGGGGATAATTAGGAGTATAGTTAGAGCAGCCATTAGCGGGGATGACAGAGTTCTTCTTCTGTTGGGCATCATTGATTTGAATATGAAATACGAGTTGAATTGCATTGTAAACATTCTGAGTCCTTATCTCTTCATTTCTTTCTGTTTTCTTATGCAGAGGTTTGACTCCAAGATTGGCGATGTATGTATCGCAAGGAGCTATCTTCTTTGCGTCATATGAGTTTCTGAAAGCTCTATTTTCTTTGGAAGTTCCAGGAAGACCTGTTCCAGTTGTTGACGATGTGCAACAAGATCAGTCCAAGGCACCAAGAATACAATCTGAGTCCTAATCTCTTCATTTCTTTCTGTTTTCTCATGCAGAGGTTTGACTTCAAGATTGGCGATGTATGTATTGCAAGGAGCTATCTTCCTTGCATCATATGAGTTTCTGAAAGCTCTATTTTCTTTGGAAGTTCCAGGAATACCGGTTCCAGTTGTTGATGATGTGCAAGAAGCTCAGTCCAAGGCACAAAGAATACAAAAATTGCACACATAGCTGTAACTCCTGCTCTTTAGAAGCCTTGTCAGATTTGATCAGTCTCCGAGGCAGTGAACTTGATATAGTCAGCAATGTGGATTTGAAGTGCTGAGCTGCAAATTACAAAATAAAGGACAAGATCAATTTTTTCCTACAATTTTGTTGACTTTGTAATTCCTTTTTTACTGTCACTCTGAAGAATTAGATATGGCATTTTGTACAGAGGCTTCAAATTTTAGCTGTACTTGGAATATATGATCCAAGTGATAAAGAATACTCTGAATATGAGGGAATTACGAGCTTATTTTGGTATTTGCAATTTGTATCTACCTTTGTTGTATAAAGGTTGTGAATTATAATTAAGCTTTTGTAAATGTGGAAATTGTGATTAGCATGATTTGAAGAGAGTGCTAGTCAAGCTAATGGTGGTAATTATGTTTCCTGATCGCAATTTCAAGGTACCTTTGTGTATTTTAACTCAGACATCATATTCCAAAAAAAAAAAAAAAAAAAACAATCCAATGGTATTACCATGGTTTGGATACCACTGTGCATGTATCCATTTCGTGCTTTCTACTATGTGACTTGTTGAATTTTGACCATTGATTTGCCTTTGTACCGTGAGTTCAATCCAGCAATCTGTACTCCTCACTCGCAATTCATTTAATCAAAAGTCGAGATTTTTATTAACACTTGTAGTAAGTTTAAACCATGATAACATAACGTCAATTTTATGCATACATGCATGCACACCATAATTCACCATCTATTTGATTAAAAGTTGAGATTTATAGATATTTGCAAATGATAGGCATTAGATAGCAATATCTAAATTATGGTAATATGACTGATGTACTAAATCTAGAGAAATGAACATCATAATCAATAACTCATTTGGTTAAAGCTGAGATTTATTGAAATTTAGGATGACATCGAATATCATCAAGTTTCAAATCATATTACTATAATTCCTGCCCTATATACACATTCATACACATCATTTATTTGATCAAGAGCTGAGATTTACCAAAACCTACAGATAACGAGCAACAGATGGCCAGTTTGGGACTGTTACATGAAAAACCAATATTTAAGACGATTCATGACATAAAAGGAAAAAAAAATAAAAATAATACACAAGAGATTTAAGGGATTTGATATGCAATTTATTTTACGAATAAAAACAATTCGGAGAAAATTTTATTAATAAAAAAAAGGAGATTACAAGAGATGAAACTTCAATATTATATGATATTTTGAAAATTTTGATTTATGTTTTTCTATCTCATTATATAAAATTTTTAAATAAAGAGTATTTATAGGAGTGATTTAACTAAATAAAAAACTGATTTTAAAAAAATTAAAATTACTAAATCACTTCCTAACATAAATTATAATTTAATTAAATTTTTTTAAAAACTTTAAATTCAAAACACGACTATGGCAGCCTAAGCGCATAACCGATGTCTTATACAAACACCGCATTCAAGCTGTGGGTGTTTTTTCAAATATTGAAAAATAGAGGTCCTTTTTCACAACTAACCCAAGGTGGTTTTTTGCGAAAATACCCATTTTTAACGGGAAAATTTTAAATTCACAAGCCCTTTCCTTTTCTGAACTCGGAGTCATGGCGGAGAGCGAGGAGCACCGGCAAACCCAATCCCGTGCGAAGCGGAAGCTAATCGAAGTCATGGCCGGCGGCGCCGACAAGGGAAACGACGGCGGAGCCGCCGAAGACGAGGAGGAGGCGGAGGAGCAGGAAGAAAGGGAGATCCAAGAGCTGGAGCTCGAGATCAAAGCCATGGCGGAGCGGATCCTTGAGTCCCGCCGCACCATGCCCGATCACGTAGCTCAAGCCCTCTCCTCTCGCCTCCTCGCCCATCGTCCCCCTCTCCCCTTCTCTCTTCCTCCTCCTGGTTCGTTTCCTCCAATCCCCTCTTTGATTCTCCCTTCCAAGTTCTAAGCTTTTTTCCTTGTTTTCTTTAATTTGTTATGCGTTTTTTAAATTTGAAAAACTTTAGCTTGTTGACGAAATATTGACTTAAAATTCGCGATTTTTATGTTCAAAGAGCCATCTTGGAATATGAAAATAATGAAACAAGCAATGCTCTTTGTGGTTTTGGGTACTAGTGAGGCAAATTGTTCGTATTTGTAACCTGAGATAGTTGCAATTTGTCGTCGCTTTTTTGCATAGAAGTTATTGATTATTTTGTGGTGAACTGAGACTTAGAAAATGTATGAGAATCAGTTGTGCTTTTTGAGCTAGTGCATAATGTATACTGTTCTTTTCATGCTTTCTTTCCATAGTTTCTTAGAAGAGCATGCTTTGAAGTATTGATGAAATTATTTGATTGTGAACAAGCTGGGAAACAACAACCCTGGATATGGGAATAAGTCTGTTTATATAACACATTTCAGAGCCTGTGCTGAGTGTCATGTATTGGGGCAATATCTTTCTCATCCGTAGTTGCTTATCTTTATATGTACACCAATCTATGTTGCTAATGTTGCCGTGTCAGAGTTCTCTAATGAAGGCCTGGAATTCAAGAATTAAGAAAAGTAGGAGTCCCCGCACCAAATTCAACTTATCTTTTTGTTGTTGAATTTTCTAAAACCTCAACAGCATCAATCCATGGGTCAGTAACCCTTCACAAGTGGTTAACATCATGGGAAACAGGGTTGGAAGCTAGCGGTTGGATATTTTAAGGGAGTTCGTGGGACCAGTGCTAAGTGCTCATGTGTACCACACATTACAAACTTAATCTATTTATATTAGTAGAAAAAAGGAGAGAGGGACCTCTGCCTTAGAAACTTGAAGAGAAAAAATGAGGAGAAAGAAATAGGAAGAAAGATGTGCAGACCGTTTCTGTGGCAGGTTAGTATTTTTTGGTGACTTGTGGGAGAGATTTGATGAGGCCACATGCATAGTATGTGCATAAATCTGATTGAGAATGTGAGATTCTGCTTCCTTGATCATGTTATATTCAGTTTGTGACGCAGAAGATTTCTGAATAATCAATAAATAATTAGAACAGTTTGTTTTGACACTGTTTTGTATTGTAAGAATATCATATCTTGTGTGCAAATATATTGGCTTATTAATGTTCAAAAGAACTAGGCTTTTCGATTGCTATGTGCTAGTTCTTAAGACAATGTATCAGATATCCTACTCCAATTGATAAACATTTCTTTTGATTTGCGGAGGTGGCAGAACAATTTCCTGAGAGAGAGGATGCACCAATTAGAGGAGCTGATCAAGAAATGCTTGAAAAATTAAGAATTTTTCATGAAAAAACTTTGAAGAATGTTGCAGCAATGCCCATCATTCTGAAAAGGATAAATGATTGCATTGCAAGAATTGACAAGCTCGAGGAATACAGCGTAGACATTCATCCAGTTTTCAAACGGAGATGAATCTGTATACTGGTGTAGCATTGGCTGCTTGTTGTATATTGTTACTAGCCAGATGTTGGTATGTTTTGGGTGTACAAGTTCTCTGGCTTGTGACAAATCCTTTGTGCAAATGAAGTTGGGTGACAATGTTTTGACATGAATCCTATGAATAGGTGTGTTTTCTTTGATGGAATTTGATTCTGGTTCAAAATTATCTTCATTATGATTTTACTGGCTTAATCTATTACAAGCCATCCCATTATTTGAACCTTCATCCATTTATTATCTTCTCCAAATTCTAGAAAAAGAACGACTCATTGGATCATATCTGATAAGTAATTGGATCATCTAAGACTAAAGATTACAAAATTAAGTCCAAAATGCAGGGATGCAGCTATAAATATTTAAGGTTATCAAAAGAAAAGGCACAAAAGGCAATAGAGAGTTCACCACACAAGCTCAAGCACTTGATCTCAAATATTTTGAATGCTGTACAATAATAACTGACTGAACCAATTGAATTACAGATTTATAATTTCCACAAAGAAAGACACAACCTAGACAATTAGCACTATGTTTGAGGTGTCAATCTGTACTCAACTCAAAATACACACAAAGCCATAAAGAACACCCATAGTTAAAAAAAATAAAGCCATAATATTAAAGTTACTTTGGAGGGAGGCTCAAACTATTTGCCCCCGATCTTTAGTGTATCCTTGCTAACTCGTAAATTAATGAAAACAGAAGTCTAGTAGAAGTGGGAGTTTATGCCCACAACTCAAGTATGGTTTCTTCCATTAGATATTCAAGGGTCTCATCTCCAATATCAGTAACAACATTCTCATTTTCGACTCGAAGATTCATCCAATTCCCACCCTCCATGTCTTTCCCAACCAACTGATCCAATGTTATGGGGAACTGTGCGCTGAAATGCTGATCAACACCTCTACACACTTCTCGAATCAAATGTGCTCCTTTTGGTATTGGTCGAACATTTGGCCTCACAAACAACATCCAAGGGGTGGAACTAAAATGTCTACATTGGATTTCACCGAGGATTTCATCAACACAATCAAAGAGAAGCTGAGGATCATCTATCACTTGCCAAAATGCAGTTCCGACTTCATCAAGTACAGATGGATCAAGCAACTGTTCAGATGAATGCCATCTCTCTGAGGTTTCATCAAAGGTCAAGCCAGAAGTTTCAAGCACAGCACTAATGAATTCATCCCTGACTTTCTTGCTATCCAAACAGATTCCTGGATTGGCTCCACAATTTTGAGATATCAGAGCAATGGCTGAATTTTCATGTTCTTCAAAATCAAGTTGTTGTGGTTGTACTGGAAAATTAGTTGGAGATGATGCTTGTTTCATACCATGTTCAGCAGATGTTCTCTCAGGGCTGACAGAATCTTCTGAGAAAAATGGTTCAAGAACAGATACTGGACTTGGCCGCTCGGGTTTCTCTATCAAACTCTCAGGAGCTTCTACATTATGTATGAGTAAAGAACCAGGCATGCTCGGAGTAGATGGACCTGCATCTGGTGGTATATCCTCAAAGGACCCCTACAAAAAAATAGAAATTAATTATAATATTTTTCTAAGGAAATAGTACAATAGAGATGAAGCCAGCAGAGGATGGCATATATATTTCTTTAAAACAACCAACTCACCAGTGCTGGAAGTATAGATATTTCTTCCATATCATTTGGTTGAGCATTATTTGATTCAGGATGTCTGCATAAATGACTACTTTCTTGCATGCACTCTTCTATACTAATCCTCGGTAATGTCTCCATGTTTCCTGGAAAAAAAAACATGGACAGGTTGAATTAGCATGACCCATACTTATCTCGGACAAATGAATTTGCTATCGTAGTATGTTATTAATATCCAATTGGTGAAAATATACCTCCTGGACCCAGGTCTTCTCCAATGCATACTTCCTCCTGCTTATCGGTATTTGGAATTGTTCGACTTGGTTCAATAACTTGTTCTTCAACATCTGGATGAGTACCAGAGAATGATGACCTCTCAATTTCTTTGCTCAGGCTTAAGTTATTCGCAGAATTTTCCTGCATTACATGTTCTTTAGGGGAACAAATTGCATGTTGAGAGGATGTCTCACTCTCCATGTCTCTTCCTGGACTGAGTCGAGGAGATAACATATTGTATTCCGGTAGAGAAAGAAGTCGTCCTAATGATTTCAAGGGAGGTCTAAAATGGAAGATTTCTTTGTCAGGCCTGGTGTTTAGCATCTCAACAAGATGTTTTCTTGCTTCTTCATAGATAGTGGATTCTGTGTGCATGGAAGGAGCAGTTGTTCTTGTCCTTGTCCTTGAATTATCGCCAACCTTCAGGGAAACACTTCCATTTCCACTTTTAACCTTCTCTTTTTTCATGGCTGTAGCATTAAATTGAGAAGAAGGGTGCTTAGTGTTGCTAAAACTTTTGCTAGGAACAGGCTTCTCTACACTTTTTTGTTTATGAACATTGCCCAGATCTTTGTATCCATATGGAATTTTATGTAGAACACCATCCATGGAGATCAAATGCCGCTCCTTTTTACTGTCACCAATGGCATCTTTCAACCTTCTCTTGATTTGTTTGAGAGAGAAATATGAACCAATCTTTTCACTTACCTCCTGGTGCTTTGAGCTGCAAAATGAACCAGGTGAAGAGCTTGGAGCTTTTGCGACTAATGAATCTTGACTTCTTGGTGGAGTAGGCTTTAACACAACAATCCTGTTTGAAGGTTGATTTTCATTGCTCTCCTTTGATGGTTTTGTTCCCTTGAACTTCTCTTTTTTCCCGAAAAAACCATGTACATTCCGTTTCTCTAACAATTTGTTCTTCCTAGCCTCTTCGGGATTTGCAGAGCCACCAATACCTTCTCCTGGTGTTTCACTTCTTTCCACACATTTACTCAAGTCAAACTCCGATAGTAGTCCAGCCTGACCATTCTGAAGATCTTCAATATGTTTCAACAGAACTGAGTTAGGGTCCTGAATAACCTTTTGGAATAACTCCTTATTTGCACTTAGCATCTCTAATGCATCAAGAAATTCTTTGGACTCATAGACTGCTTTCTTGTCATCGACTTGTTTTTCTTCTGAGAATTTTTGACCAAGGAATGTATTAGCAACATCACTCAGAGCCTTCTGAATGACAGAGAGCTTTTCAGCTAGCTCAGAATCATTTTCAAAGATAGGAGATGAATCTAACGCAGTCTTACAATTCACATGATTTTCGGGTACTGTTTGATGGCTGCTGTCATACAACTTGTCCATCAATGCAGCCAAGTCAAAGCCAGAAACAGATCTTTCCAGTGGATTTGGACAATGAGATTGATGGGAGTCCAAGTTTGCTGCAACCCTCAATTCATTGATGAGAAGATCCATTGCTGCCTTAGACTTCTTGCCTAGTTTTTTAGGACCTTTTTCTGTATGGAATCCCAACTTGGTCCTTTCCTGTTCAACCTCATTGCTTCGATTATTATGTAAAGAATGTGGTTTCGACATCTCTTTCTCCATTAGTGATTTCACACTTGCCATGCTTGGATCAACCCTTCCAGATCCACTTTTGGCAATTTCCTGCACATGGAAAGAATTTAAGGCATTCAACAAGTGTGTTCTCTATTCATAATGCCACAAAAAGAGCGCCAACCTTATAAAGACAAACTCATGGCCAGATTGTGACAGTAAGTTATGATGCAATTTGCACCCTTTGCAAAAATAAAAAATAAAATAAATAAATAACTATTGTCTTCTTTTTTTGGTCAAAAAACAAGAATGTTCAGATTATCTGGAAAAGTTACAAGGCAGAAGTTTGTTATATTAGATAAGGAAAATTATTGGGAAGATTCAACTGAGAGCGATCATAGCCATAAAAAGGAATCAACGAAGGCTTGATTTGCTCAAGAACAATTCACTTGAGGAACTTCTGATTTACACTTCCCTCAAAAAAATGGTATACATATTTAACCACGCAAAGATGCTGAACTTACATCAACATTGTCATCCAAATCTCTGAGTGGCACAAATTTGCTCTGCGAAAGTCCAGTGCCTGAATAAGAAGAAAACATCATCTAAATGCAAACTTCAATTTTTGAAAGGGTTTGAAGAGAATCCACAGAAAAGTGGAGTGATTACTCGAGGACCCAGTGGTCTTTTGCTGGTTTGGGCAATAGTTTCAAATTCAATAAAGGATATACAGTGTAGCAACTACTAAAAGCATATATTTTCTTGTACAAAACAAGGAAAGGAGCATATATACAAACTATACCAGTATAATTATTCATTAGATTCGCATTATGCATCAAACTATGTTAATTAAGAATTGCATAAAGATTAGCCATGCAATTAGAGCACAAGTGTGTAAATTCCATACTATTTAAGCAACATAATATCTGCACATGAACAAATTAGCTGAGTAAAAACTCAATCAATTTACAAGTCATTCTAATAGAAATATTGCATCAAAGGGGAAGGCAAAAGACATGGGCAGAGAAAATTTCAATCAATTTGCAGGAGAAAAACAAAAAAACAAAATTTGAAGCCCTTCCAAATGTACTCAAATAAAGCAATGCAGACTTGAGCTCAACCTAATCCAGAAATTGAACCATAAGCCCAAGATAAATAGTTTTCTTGACGACTCACCAGCATGCCTACTATTTCCATGCTTCCTATCAGAAAGCAACTTCCGGGAGGAATGGACCTGGCGAAAATCAAACAAACTGATAAATCCCCACATGCACCCAGCATTGTCCTTCTCTGATCTCACATGCCGTTTGTGAGATCTCTTCGCCATTGATGGTGAGTTACTGTTAGTTTTCTGCTTATGAACGAAATCTAATTGCCAAGATCCATCATACCAGACCAGAACCTACAAGAGAAGGACGATTGCAATAAATCAGTAACAGAAACAGGGAAAGAGCATTTAAACAAGCACTGGAGCATCGAGTCACTGGACGCCGGCTAAAGCTAATTTAAGAACACAAATCAGATCTCTGATAATTATTTACCAACAAAAACAACGAGGATCAAACATGAAATCCAAGAAAACACAATTACTCCAAAACAATCTCCATCACAAAATACAACCTCAAATAGTGCAGAAAAAAGGAAATAGTGCAGAAAGAAATCATTAAACGAGTACCTGAAACTAAAAACACATCAAAATTCCTGCCCCCCCCCAAATAAAACCTTGAAGTTGCTTATCTCCCCAAAAACAGAAGAAGAAGAAGACGCTCTCTGATCTTTCAACTTAAAGGCTTCTTTTTTTGCCAACCGAGAAAAAGGCGTGAAGAATCTGAGCTGTTCCTGTTCTCAAACAAGGCAAGGAATCGACACTTTCCTTCCACTGCACACCCACTATTCCACTCCTTTAATCCAAAAATATCCAGCCCCCCAAAAAATCCAATCTTTATCCCCAAAACCCCATAGAAATTCCATCTTTTCAATCAAAACTCAAACATAAACCCCAATCGCCATAAAGAACCGAACTTTCCTCAGCCCTCGATCCAAAAACGGCCCAAATCACAGTAAAATCCAAACTTTCTTCGACGCCCGATCCAGACAAGGATCCAAAGAAGTACCTAAGGTTGCAGGAGTCGCGAAGGCGCTGGTGAGCGCCCGAGCTGCTGCGGCGAAGGCTCATGCGGCCGCCACTGGAGAAGGTGAGGAGAAGCGGAGGCATTCCGGGAAGGGAGGAGGGGCAGAAAGGGGCATAGCTTGGGATTTCGGGAGGCGGGGGGATTCCCGGAAAGGGCCTGTGGATTGATGATGATCAGAAGAAGTCGTGGGTCTCTTGTTCATCTCCTTCTCTTTTAGTGCTCTTTTTCAACGTTGTGGAAAGTGAGATAAGCGCCCGGGGAATGTGGCAAAATATAAATATAAATTATTTATATTTATCGTTTTAAATATAAATTACTGTATTATATTGTATTTATTAATATATTTCAGATTTTATATTTTTATATTTTGATATTTTTTAATCGAAGTTGAAGTGAGGATCAAGATCAGTTGTTGAATTGAAGAACGGGTGTGATTATGGCAAATAAAAAAAAAATTTAAATTAGGA
This sequence comes from Trichopus zeylanicus subsp. travancoricus, assembly GCA_005019695.1. NCBI lineage: Eukaryota > Viridiplantae > Streptophyta > Magnoliopsida > Dioscoreales > Dioscoreaceae > Trichopus > Trichopus zeylanicus. Next base: position 79,099 of record RXID01021599.1, read on the forward strand.
AAAAAAGATTGGGAATAAAGCCAAGTGCAAGGAGCCAAGGGCAGTCAGATCAGGGGCATTTTGGGAACGGAGGACACGCGTTGGGAAGGTGACTACGAGATAACGATCCGGATCAGAGTACGGTATTCCAATCTGAACAAACAGAGGATAAAAGAGCAAGTGCAGTTCTAGAAGGAATTTTTCAGTTACCCCCATGCAAAAACATATAATTATGGAATATTCCATTTAAAACTATATTTGCATATACACACCTGCAAGTCTGTCAAATTATTCTGTAGTAGGACCTCACGACAATTCTATCTCTTGAGGATGATTATAAAATATGAAAGATAATAGGGCTCTATAATCAAATCTTGTGCAACGCGAATTCCAAATTTTCTAAATTTAGAATATCTGCAATCAATTTTAGTATGAGTAATATTTGAGTTTAATCCAAAAAAATTTCTTATCATAATAAGATACCTAATTTGAAAATATTTATAACTTGGTCACTAAATCAACCATAGACTCTTATGTTTCAAAGGAAATTTTTTTGTCTAATTTTGGAAAATTTTATTCGGTATATGAGAGTCTTTTGACATACGCTTTATATATGTTATTTTTAGTTTTAATACTTATTAACAGATCATCGATGAGTTCTGTAAATTGCGTAATAGATCGTAATCGTCCGAGAGTACGATGTTACTATGCTTTATAACAATCGAACGAAATAGATAAGCGTGGACACAAATTTCTTGGTTTTATCGGGTTAAAAATGCAAATAATAACATTGGAGGACGAAAAGGTAATTTTGTGTCGCCAAATAAATTCGAAGGAGGAGGTAAAAATATCTGGTACTATTTTCCAGCAGGGATGATAGATTGTATGTCCTTTTCGTATCACGCATTTGTGCGGCAAAACAAGTTGCTCGGACCCATACGAGGACCTCGGTGCTAACAAACAAATCCAGTCAATTCAATTGCCACATTTTTATGGTGCCACCGAACCATGTAATGGAGGACCATTGAACCTATTTGGCTCAATCCAAATTCCCAACAAGATTTAATCTCGAGAAGTTAATTCAATTGGACTAGCGGTAAAGCTCGAATCCTGAACAGGTCCACTTGTCCAACTCAATCAGTGTCGCTATTCGATTGGGTTTCCGTGGTGATTGAGTAGAGACTAGTTTTAATTAATGAAACGAGTTCCTTCTCTTTATTCGTCTTTTTGTCTTGTTCTCGGTATCAATCGAGCGATGGCGAAGCTTTCGACATGTTCGGTGGACGAGTGGTCCTGTTCATGGTTAGTTTTCTTTTTTTTTTTTAAATTTTTTATTAAGAATTCTTCAAAATAAATTTGTGGCAAGTTAATTTATCGCCACCACCAAATCAATATAATTATGTTTTTGTGTTAAGAATTCAACTAATTTGATAATTGCTTCTCATCTAATCTTATTTTTAATGAAGTCCTTCTAATGTGTGACTTGACCTAAACATTATATATTTTTTTTAAAAAAAGAAAATGTTGAAAAATGAAAACATTTGACATGAAGATATAAAAAGAACAAAATTATAATTCAAGAAAACCAACAAAAAATGGAAGAAATATTGCAAACTCCACGATTCCTCCCAATTATGGCCAACAACCGGCAAGCTTTGCTTCCCGCGAAAGTCATCCAACTTAGGTCTGTCGACGGACCGGGCTGACCCGAAAGCCCAACCCATCCGGTTCCATAACTTTGGGTTTGGGCTTATAGATTGATGCTCCGCTAAACCTAGTTTGTGTCAGGCTCGAGCTTGACCATTATAAAGCTAGGGCCGGTCCGGTCCGTTTACGGTCCTAATTGAGCCCTAGGGGACACAAGGGTAGAAGAGGGGCTGGAATGGAGGACGCAACCCCGCAATTCAGAGCTGTGACCCACCCACCGATGCCTACCAAGCCCATTATCATTCTTAATATCATTTCCTAAACCCTAATAAGTCCCCTTGTCACGTGCATCGCCATCAAAAAATAGAAATTGATAGGATTTTTCTCCAAATATCTCAAGTATTTAATAGCCTCATTAATGGATTAAATTATTTTTATCATTTTTAAAATTTCGACCCACAATTATAAATCAATTTTAATAATTATTAGGATTTTCAAACGTGCCTCTTCTACACCATCAGGGCAAAAATGGCACGTGTCTCGAGTGAGCTTTTGGTTCATCAGCCCATCGTCACCGTATCTAACGCCAGTGGTTGTCATTGTCAACCTTGTACATTATTCAAATTAGCCCCTAATATTTTTAAAATTTTGAATTTAGGACTCATTTCTCAGAGCCAGCACTCTTCAATCAGGAAGAACAAAATGCCTGAGCGTCACACGTGCCTTGTTTTGCTCACTTTCTTTCTTTTAACGATGGAAGACGTGACACAAAGCACACCATTTTTGGATTTGGAAAGTGACCAAACCTTTTTTACCAACTAAAATGCAAAGAAATTGTGACATTTCGGACCTTTAATTTTTAAAATTTTTTACTATTTATTTATTTATTTGTGGTCAGTATGGTGTGCATAGCTTTTGCACCAACTTTTTTCAGTACCATTTGATGCTCGCCTTTAGATCTTTTCTATCATTCAATGCCAGCAAAAAAGAAGGTCCGAGCCAACCAGAGTCACGTGTGTGGTTTAATCGGTTAACATGATCGCGAAGAGACAGAAGGGTCTGTGGTTTGGTTAAATTCGGATCATGAAATTGCATTTGGGTTCCAAAGGATTCGATTTGGGGTGTCTCTTTTGTTGGTCAATCTCGATCCAGCCTCAGTTGTTGTAGACAGTGGGAGTATATCACGTTCGACTCTGTCTCACTGACAATCAGATTAACAAGAGACTGTCATGCAAGTTAAGCTTATTACTTGTAAATAATCTCGCTGGCAAACACGTGCCGGTGTGTGATTGGATTTTGATCATGCTAATACAAAAGACAGCCCTTGGGCCACTGGCGTGGGTCCATTCCAAGCCCAAGCCCATTTGTCTTCTTGGGCCGGGATTCCCACTGACTGCCGAACTGGAATTTCGTTTGATTTTCCATCGAAGGAATCAATTATTGACTTGAATTCTAGATATCGTTTGGTTCGGGATGGAGACTACTGAATCATTTTTATAAATTAATTTTTTTATCAAAATTAATACATCAATAATTTAAAATTCGAAAAAATATTTAATTTTTTATAATAATTTAAATTAATAATAATGTAAAATAAGTAATATTAATTTTTTTTAAAAAAAATAATTTTAAAATTAACTGATAATAATTTTAATTTCAAACCAAATAGGCTTAGTCCTTAGGTAGATCTTTCTGACTGCTCAAATCGCCCACTAATTCACCCTTAAATAGCGATATCTAACAACAAAGTCGTGTTTCTCTTTCCTCTTGACTTATTAATATCGCGAACAAAAACAGCAGAGAATTCATCAGCAGTACATACCTCGAGAGATTGCATGCAAGCTGCAATCAAATCCGGCTTTATCCGTATCGTCTCACAAGAAAACCCTAGAACACGATGAAGCTGGCTTCTTTGATCATCGGAAACAAGATAATGTTATAGAGTTTATTGGACTATTTTTTATTTTTTATTTTTTATTTTGAGAGAATATCTAGCCTTGTAACAAAAAACCAACAACATGGAAACAATCAAAACCTGAACGAGTTTTAAAAAATTTTGTAATTAAAATTAAAAAATTTAAGTGGGTTTCAGCAGGCAAAGGATCTTATTGCGAGGACGGTCGGCTTTTTTTCTCGAGAAGAGCAAATAAAATACAAGTGATGGATGCAGCAGAAGAAGAGCGTAGAGAGAATGGGACCAAACCAAAGTGAACCGACGGTAAGCTTAGTAAAATGGTTTTTTTTTTTTTTTTTTTTTTTTTTTGCAATTATATCCCTCCATTTTATTTTATCTGTTAAATGAGTTGCACATCCAGTGATTTACTGAAAAAGTAACTCTTTTGTCGAATAATTCATGTAAGTAGGAAATTAAAATATTTATCTCCGCAATAATGAATAACGAGCAGAATAGAGTTGCGGGGACACTTGCTCTAACATTGGTCTTCTACTGGTTCAACAGATTTTTCTTCCTGATTCATTAGATCAGTATTAAAAAAAAAAAGCTATGATTGCAACAAAGAAGGAACTTTTTGTTTTCACTTCGATGTAAAATTTAGTAAGGGTCATTTGCATAAACCTTTTTGAAAATTATTAAAATTACATTTAACCTATTCGAAATTTTAAAATTATATCTTAACTCATTTGCTTTTCATTATCAGTGTAAAAAAATTTTTACAATTCACATTTAGACATGTCGAATCGAATCTGTGACCCACGATTTAATATGACACGGGCCATATTCTTATAACTTGTGGGCCAAAAACAACCTACAAATGGGCTGGACATGGTATACCACAGGGTCAGCAAGATTCGATCTACCAATGTTTTTTCTTTCAAATTTTTTATTCTCTTTAATTCATTCTCTCATTCTTCGGGTCAAAAAGTCCGATTAAAATAGAGAATGGCTCCATGCTTAGAGCTGTTGTGATTTATTTTTTAAATTTAATATTGAATAAAAAAGTATATAATTTTAAATTTTATAATAATTAATTTTTTATTTTAATTAAAATGAAATTTTACAAAAAAAAAAATAAACTAGCTATGTTTGGGAGCACTACAATATTGTAGTGATCTAAGATGTAGGAAAAATCATATGCAAAAAATACAAGAATAAACTAGAGCTACAATTGTATTGGAGGAGTCGAAAAAGTATTAAATCGGATCAATATAGTAGGCCGAATACCAAACCATTCTAAAAGCTTAAACTCACAAGATATGAGTCTTTTTCACTATATATATTGGACTCTATCTATCCAATATCATATGTGAGACTAATTTATCATACTTGATATTATAACAATCTCCCTCTTTAGGTATGATTTGACCACATCAATTTTAACACTTTTAATCAAGAATTCTTTTACTCGATTAGTTCTACCATGTGACCCATATTAACACATTTTTATCTCAATTTTTTATTTTTTTAAGGAGGACTAACACCCGACTCAATTCAATCGCATTATCACAATATTTTTTTACTTAACCAATTTCACCGTGTGACCCATACTAATAGATTTTTGTCTCAATTTTTTGATTTTTTTAAAAGAGACTAACATACGACTCAATTCAGTAGCATCATCATGGTAATTTCGGTCATAAGAAGTTGCATAGTTTTGAATCTAAAACTCTGATATCACTTACTAGGGGATTCAAAATAGTGTCAAACTAAATCAATATAGTGGGTCTGACATCTTAGGAAGAATCAAATGTACCACGCCAGATCAAAACACATAGATGTCCGATTTTACTTTATTCAGGATATTATTGAAGACGACGAGATTTCTTTACAAAAGATTCATATTTCAAGAAATCCTACAGATATGTTGACGAAGGTGATTCCAATTGACAATTTCAAGATTTGTTTGAATTTGATCAATGTTCAAGGTCATTGATCTTGCCCTATGAGGTAATAACGAAAGCATCTGTTGAAGCTTCAAATTCAAAGAAGAAGAGGATTCGAATAAAAGTGAAGATTGTTGACTTAGTTGTATCTCGAATCTGGATTTTTTAAAGAGTCCTAATTAAATTAGAATTCATATTAGAAATAAATTTTTTAGACCTAATCATTCTCTAAATTTGTCTTCTACTAGAAGACTTGGATTAGTGAAATTTTTATTTGAGTTATTTTTCTACTTTGACTCAAACTCAGTTAGGTGATATTTATAAATATCTTATTCATTTAAGGATTTCAATAGAGTGTAATATAGAGACATAGATCAAATTCTCAAACGTCTTATAACGACTAGGTTACTTAGTTTCTTATGAGATTTAGTGATATTAGAGTTTTGTCTTCATTATTATAATCTCCTTTTCCTTTCTCATCAATATAATATCCTCCGGATTGCTTTCGTAAGTGGAGTAGATTATATATCAAATCACATAAATCTCTTGTGTGCTATTTTTCTTCTTTTCTATTCTTCTTCTACATGGTGAATTGTGGTGGACATCAATATTTAGCGTAACAAACTGTACATGGAACCAACTATTTTCGAAGATATATTTAGTCTCATTTGAAAAGGGAGCACGACTTAATTTAAACACAGCATTCTTTTGTAAGTAGTTCTTCTTTTTTGTCACTTAGTATTTATAAATTTTCTAAAGAAAAAACATAAGAAAAATTAATGAAATATATTATTTAGGATGAGCAATCATTTTCTTATAGAACATTTAAAGATAGAAGAGCTACTATAAGAATTAAGTCATCTTTTTATAGAAAATTTAAAGATAGAAGAGCTACTATAAGAATTAAATCCACTTTACTAAAAAATATTGAAAAATACTGCAACTAGTGATGCAATTAAAATGTTTAAAACAAAAAAATGAACTGCTTTCTTTTTTTGCAGGTTATAAAATGAGAATTGCTCTAACATCAAATTATTAGAGTGTTAATTAAGGTGCATCTTATATTTATATTACTGTACATTTTATTGATGATATATGAATATTATATAAATGCATCATTAACTTTAGACCTTTGGAATATCCCTATTATGCTACTAACATTGCTAATACTATTCTTCAAGCTATTTATGAGTATAATATTCAAGATAAGATATTTAGTATTATTTTAGATAATGTTAGTAATAATAATGCTAGTATTGATTTACTTAAACATCAGTTACCTATTATTTTGGAAGAAAATTTATTTTATATTTATTACATATGCCATATATTTAATTTAGTTATTCAACATGCACTTAAATTTTAAATGTATTATTTGAAATTAAAAAATTTAGAAATTTATATAAATATATTAGATTTACATCTAATCGTACGCAAGATTTTAAAACTTTATGAAAATAACGTAAAAGATCACCTAAAATATTTTCTCTTGATACAAAATAAGGTGGAATACTACTTAAAGGTTATTAAAAAAATTTTATGATTATAAAGGTGCAATTACTCTTTTTTGTGCACAATACACGGATAGTTTGTTATTTACCAAAACAATTTAGAAGGTTTGTCGATTATCTATGTTGTTATTAAAACTTTTTTTATGTTGCAACTACATTTCTTTTATATAGTTATTATCCTATAATTTATTTATTATTTAATAAACTTATATTTATTTCTTCTATTTTTTGTAATTATAGATTAATTTCGGAATTCATAAATATCCTTTCTTAGATGGAAGAAAAATATAAAAATTATTTTGAAACTATTAATATTGTATTTTATCTAACTACTATATTAGATCCAAGAGTTAATATTTCAAGTTTTGAAATATTAATGGATGAATATTATGATAATATGAATTTTTCTATAGATGTATGATAATATAAATAATATGTTAGATATATATGAAACATATAGTAACTCATCTCTATCTAGTCAGTTACAATATGTTATAAATAGTTCTAACACAACATCTTATATTTTCTATTTTGTAAAGGAAGAAACATAAATCATCTTCAATATATGTTTTATATAATAAATTAAGCTTTTATGAAAATCAAACTGTGGAGGTATTAACTATAGAAGATACTGAAAAATTTGATATTTTATCGTGGTAGAAAGCACATACCTGTAGATATCCAATACTTTCTATCATGAATGATGATTTATTAACTATTTTGATATCCATAATTATATCAGAATCTTATTTTAGTATAAATAAATAAGTGTTAAACAACAAAAGACCCAATAAATATCAAATGTATTAAAAATATGTATGTATATGAATGACTGATATGATGTCGAAAAAATAATTTAAGAAGTTGGTCAAAGTTAAATTGATGAAAAAAATTGAACAAATAGAATATAGAGACCCTAAAAATTAAACTTTGGGGATTACAATAATAAGTTCAGTCGATTCAAAATTCAGGTATAAATTATTGTGTTTTAAATAAAATTTGAGTTATTTTTTATTAAACTACGTTACTGACTTAGCATCCGAGTGGGGTTGTTGGGTGTAACCCCTTACCTTGACAATCTTTTATTTAGATTTTTAAGATGATGGCAAAAATTATAAGGTATATATTATTATAGTTTTAATAAATTTTGATTTTTTTTTTTATTGAGCTATGTTACAGACTTAGTATTGGAATGGAATCGTCGGATGCAACTCCTCACCTTAGTGATCTTTTTTTATATAAATTTTAAGACGATGATAAAGATTATAATATATGCATTTTAAATAAAATTTAATTATGTATTTTGAATAAAATACATGATATCACATTTTTATACATAATACTCATAAATAATTTTATAAATGAACATTAATTTTTTTTCTCTTAATTTTATTTAATTTTTCTATTTTTTTGCATATTCTTCTGAATTTGTTTTGAATTTTTACATATGTTTCTGAATTTTTTATTTCCTGTATTCTAATTTATTTATTTAACGGGAAATTTGAATTAGAGAAATTTTCTACAACTTCAGTAAAGGAGTGATATTCAAATTTTAACTTTTCGAAAAGTTATATGTAATTTCTACCGTTTATAAGGAGGAATATGCAAAAGATCCATTTAATAAAAGATATTTGCTTAACTTCTCCGGAAGTAATTTTTGTTAAATATAATAACGAAAAGTCAAGAGTGTGTAAGTAATTTTCTAAATTTTAAGGAATTGTTTACAATTAATCTTTCAAATTTGTTTCCTGCAAAAAAAAAAATTATTTCTTATAAACCATTTTGAAGAACTTGAATTTTGGAATGCAGTGTATAATAACCCTAATAAAATAAAATAAATTCATCATGCATGTCCACCATGATTTGCCTTACCACGGTGCACAGCTTGGTTGTTATTTGCAATTATGAAAATGGAAACAACCCTCAGCATCAGCATACGATGCTGCTTCTATTGCTAAGACTAACTTGGGCTTCAACCTGACACAAAGCAAATTGACCATTTAGGTTTTACGTTTGGGTTTGACATTTCATATTTTCGACAAGACAATGAGGGCGGGAAGCTCGGGTTTCGTTCGAATCTTTACCTCCTCCTTCTTCTCTGTCTCGGATCCTTCACATTCTCGAATCCCAAACACAGATCAAAGTACCAATTCTTCCACCATTATTGCTTCTCCGTTCAAACCCCATTCTCCTTTTCCCCATGTCCATCGTTCTGCTTTATTACAACTCTCTCCATCCCTTGTCTCTCAAACCCTAATGGCTCTCTCCACGCTCTCTCTCCTCCCCTCCTCCCACAAAGCCCTCTTCTTCTCCTCCTCCCTCAAACCAGGCCCCAAAACCCACCATGTTCTCGCCTGCCATGCCTTCTCGGAAGCAAAACACTCCACCAATCTCTTCTTGAAGACAACCTCTTCGTTTGATCATAACAACATTAGATTCTCAGAAACCCGGGTTCCGACTCAAGAGCCTTACTTCCAAATGACACTGGCCGAGCTTCTGCAGAAGAGTGGAGTCACACCTCTTTCTTTCTTTGGTGATCTCCATGTGCCGATCACCGGAATCAAGAACGACTCCCGGAGAGTCACCACTGGAGATCTCTTCGTGTCTTGCGCCGGGTACAAGACTAATGGCCACCTCTTTGTTCGTGATGCTGTCATGAAGGGAGCTGTTGCAGCGGTGGTTGGCGAAGCGATGGAGGTGTCGGATGCTGCCGAATTGGGTTGTAGTGCAGTTGTGGTAGTCGAAAACCCGAATTCGGTTCTCCCAGGTCTCGCAGCGGCCTTCTACAATAACCCATCGAAGAGATTATCGGTGATTGGCGTCACCGGCACGAACGGTAAAACGACAACTACCCACTTGGTGAGGTCGGTCCTTGAGGCGGCTGCAGTGAAGACAGGAATGTTAGGCTCTGTTGGGTACTATGTTGATGCCGAAAATCACGTGGAAGCCCCAAACACAACTCCTGATGCAGCCACAGTGCAGGAGTTGATGGCAAGAATGGTGGCGAACGGGACCAGGGCGGCCGTGATGGAGGTCTCTTCAATTGGCTTGGCGGTCGGGAGGTGCAATGAGATCGATTTCAATGTTGCAGTGTTCATGAACCTGACCAGAGATCACCTTGACTTCCATCGCAATGAGGAGGAGTATAAGAACAGCAAGGCTAAGCTTTTTGCGAAGATGATCGACCCAAGGCGGCAGCGGAAAATTGTGAACATTGATGATCCAAATGCAGCATTCTTTGTTGCCCAAGGGGAACCTGATGTTCCTGTGGTGACCTTTGCAATGGAGAACAGGGATGCAGATGTGTACCCTGTAAAAATTGATCTCAGTATGTTCAGGACACGAGTGTGGGTGAGTACAAAGGAAGGAACACTGGAGATTTCTTCTGGTTTGCTTGGTAGGTACAACATATACAACATTTTGGCTGCTGTTTCTGTTGGCATTGCTGTTGGAGTTCCTTTGAAGGGGATCAAGAAGGGGATCGAAAATGTCCAAGGCGTGGCAGGGAGGTTCGAGCTGATCGATGAGGGGCAGGACTTTGCTGTTGTCGTCGACTATGCACACTCGCCGGACTCATTCTCACGGCTTTTGGATGCCGCAAGAGAGCTTGGAGCAGAGAGGATTATAACTGGTATTTGCTTCTTTTAGTTTTGTATTTTTTTTATCGAATTCTTTTATTTTGGGATATATCTTGAGCTATGATGCAGTATTTCATTGCAATAGGCATCTGTATTATAACAGAAGAGGCATATACTGCATTGGCTACGAGATTTAGTCTGATCAGTACGATACGGTACAGTATGGTACATAGAAATTCTCCAGGCCAATGAGTAGTATCAAGATGTTGCAGCTGAATAATTACATGTTTTTCTACAAAGATAGTTGCTGATATACTCAGAATATCCTAGAATTTATCCAGAAAAGATTGATCTATTGCTCATAAATTTTCAGTATTTGGATGTGCTGGAGAAACTGATAAAGGAAAGAGACCGATGCTAACGAAAATTGCAACCGAGAAAAGTGATGTGGTTATACTAACCTGTGGCAATCCAAAGACAGAGAATCAGTGTATGTCCTGTCTTCGAAAAAATATTGCTTTTTACTGTTTTTCGACTATCCAGACCTGAAGTAACTTGCACACTTGTCTTACAATCTCTATAGTGCACATCTTTGATGACATGTTGGCTGGAATTGGATGGAACTTGCAAGATTTTCTACAATACAGTCAAAATGATCTGTACTTAGCTCATGCAAATGGGCATAGGCTTTTCCTGCACGACATAAGGAGAGTTGCTATCCGCGCCGCCATAGCCATGGCCAAAGAAGGTGACATGATTGTAAGTACGTTCCTCCTCATCAGCATCTCTTCGAACCAAAATTCAATGGAAACCGATTAGCTAAAAGGATTGTTATCTGATTGCTAATGAAAAACATGCTGCAGTTTTTCCTTGGAAGAGGGCATGAAATGTATCAACTTGAAGGGGACAAGAAGAGATACATAGATGACAGGGAAGAGTGCAGAGATGCATTGCAGAATCTTGAACAGCTGCGTAGGGCAGGGATGGACAAGCGATTTCCTATGGCGGTAAGTATGTTAATTATACTTGATATTCAGAAATTTCTACTTGTTAATCGAAATCTACATGTTGCAGACAATTGCCAAGACAAGGGAATTCATGGAGGATAATGCAGACATCAAAGAATCTACTACTGCAACCACAAGTGAGGTATGTTCGATCTTTTCTCTTTTTTTCTTTTGAATTTTATCACTTACAATGCTTTTCTAACACTTGTTTCTGCTCCAAGCAGGCCATCAAGGAACATATGGTGCCCCATTAACAGCCAGAATTGCGGTAATCTTCATGGTAAGGATGAGTTTACATCTGAGAAAGCATCAGCCTAATATTGATACATGAATGTGTCATTTTATTATTTTCAGGATTTCAGAAAATTTTGCAGATGATGCAGAAGTGCATCAGGGGTGTCTTCATCTTTCTCTGACATTTAGATGGTGGTCTCTGAATCAATCTCCATGTGTTTTTTCTTTCTTTTTTGTTTTTTGCAGCATTAGTGTACTACGGATTCGGACAATTGTTAGAGATCGTCTAATGTCTGTATTTGTGCTTTTGCTGGAATAAAAATGATTCTCTTGTCTTTGTTTTCCGATTCAGAATTCCAGGTTGAAATCCAAACCAAGGACCTTTTTGTTGTTCTGTTTCTATTTGATGAAGAACTTTTCAGAGTTTCCTTACAATTTTCACCTAAAATATTCTTCTCATTTAACAGATAGCAGCCAAATTTAGAAACGGAGCAACAATATATGCCTTGTTTTGTGAGTTGTCATTGTTAGAAAGAATTATTTATTTCGGAATTATTTGAATCATTTAATTAAGGAAAAATTCTCAAATAGACTCTAGAAATTTTTCATTGAGCAATTGCCCCCTTCAACTTTTGAATTTTTCAAAAACCCTTCTAATATAATAAATATTTCATTTTAATTCCTACCGTTATTAATAGTATTATAACATCATAAAAATACTATAGCATGTATTATAATATATACGAAACAGATATTATAATAATATTTTGGATACTAACGTATTTATTATGATCAAAATCAAATCAATATAAATAAAAATAAAATAAAATAATCAAAACCAGATCAATATAAATAAAAACGAGATAAAATAATTAAAATCAAACTAATATAACTAGAAAATAATTATTATTATCAAAACTAATTATACATGATTGAAGAAAAAAAAAATCTATTATAATAACGAACTTTTAAATAAATATTACTAGAGAAGTAATACAATACTGCTATAATATTCATATATTATTATATTATTATACAGTACTATTATAATATTTTCAATTTTTATGCTTAATATTTTTGGATTTTTTACATTAATAGTTGCTAATAGAAAGAGTTTTTAAAAAAGTTTAAAATTCTAGAAGGCAAATGCTCAGCTGAAAAATTCTGAATATATATCTAAAAATTTTTCCTTTAACTAATGAGAAAATTTGGAACTAAGGGATATATATATATATATATAATAGAGTTCATATTGAATCGTATTGTATACCACGAGATGTAGGGCTAAGTATTCTGGTCAAAATTATTTGCTCTCGATTCGAACAAAAAAAAAACCGAGGGGCGGATGACCGGACCAGAACCCGGTTTCCTTCGTCAAATATTCTGGTTCAATCGTGGTCCTACTGATTCCATTTCTTCAGCATGCGCAAAAATTCGGCCGACCGCCATTTCATTGCCGAGCTACCCTCCTTCTCTTTTCTAGCTTTTTATAAAAAAAACCCTTAGAAAACTGAAAATATAATATAACTGAATGTAATTACAAAATATCAATTAGTTATAAATTACAGACTTATTTTTTGAATATAAGTAGCCGAAAATTTTGTCGATCTTGTAATTCTAAAAATAAAAGAATATGCGATTTAATTGTCTAGCAAAAAAAAAAAAAATCTTTATTTTCCAACCTAAAAGTGTTTGGTTTGCTAGATATCCATCAGCCTCAGCTTGGATTTTCAACCCGGAAGTAGATGGCAGCAAACTTTGTCGACAAACTAGAGATGGAGTATAATTCAAGACCAAGCAACGCTTCGTTTTCAGTACTTTCGCCTTCTTGTAAATATAGACTTTGTAAGGGTGTACATGCAATAATGCGAGAAATATACGCAAAATTTCTCTTTTTAGGGTGTACATGCAATTTCATGATTTTTCCAGAGAAAATTCCATAAAACGCCGTTAATGTGGCTGGCTACCACTGCAACATTTTCTATTATTTTTAGCGTTAAAAAAATATTTTTAATAGTAAAATTAGCCTCGTTAAATTTTTGTCAATCCTACATATGCGTCGCATTAGTGAACGTTGAAAATATTTACGATATTATATTAGCGTTTTTAGAAAATATTTACAGTGCTAATGAAAATTGTTACAAATAACTTATAGTAATATTGCAAATGGTAGTCATTTATAGCGCTAAATATAAGTGCCACAAATGAGCTGAATCATTCGCGGTGGCAGCAACCAAATTGCAAATATAAGAAAATAACATATCGCAGGACTTTACAGTCGCAGGTCATTTTGTGATTTCAAAATCATGAGCACACCGTTTGATTTTAGAATCAAGATTAAAATTAATAAATTATTTTTATAAATTAATATTTTTTTATTAAAATTAATTCTCTAATAATTTAAATTTTTTCATAATAATTTAATTTAATAACGATGTAAAATAAATAATATTAATTTTATATAAAAAAATAATTTTAAAAAAATATTAATTCTGATTTCGACCTCAACGCATAAGGATAAGCATCGAAGTGCTAAGACGAGAAACAAAATCACGAGGCCGGGGGCATGCTTTATTGCAGTCAATATATTGCCAAGATATGTGAAGTTTTTTGCTTAAACCTCACGGTTTGCTAAAACGTTAAGCTTAATTAAGGGATATATCTCGGTGTAATTATTTCATTTTTTTTAATTGAAATTGGATAATGATATAATAGTTATATTTAGACACATTAATTAATTAATATTATTTTTTATTAAACGAAGTTAAATATATTAATAGATGTACCAGCCAAATTGCCTCTAGGAGCTAAAATGGAATGAGAAATAAAAAGAGGGGTTGAATGCATATTAAAAACAGATTAGACTGAATCAAATTTTTTTTTTACAAAAAAATCTTGTGATAACGTTTTAAATTTAGGTTTTAAAATCAATTTTAGATTCAAATAAATTAATACATTTGACAGAAATTAATATCCATCGTATTATTATTATTATTGTATTTGAAAAAATTTTCTAAAAGTTATACAAAATAAAAATAAAAACTTAAGACATCGTTTAATTTAAGAGCAATATTTTTTCAGAATTATTTTTTTATGAAATTAATATTATTTATTTTATATTATTATTAAATTAAATTATTATAAAAAATAAATAATTTTTTTAAAAATTTAAATTATTATAATATTAATTTTAATAAAAAATATTAGTTTATAAAGTGATACACTAATTTTAATATTAATTTTGATCTAATGAAACAGTGTCTAAATAATAAATTTTAATAAATAATAATTTTTTATAAATTTGATATTACTTATTTTATATTATTATTAAATTAAATTATATAAAAATTAAATAATTTTATAGATTTTAAATTATTGAAGTATTAATTTTAATAAAAAAATATTAATTTATAAAAATAGTTGATTAGCCTATTCTAATCAAATTACTTCGGTATTAAAAAATAATATATAAATTCGGATAATATTTGAGCATTGATTAAGAGGATGGACTTGATGGTATGTACTTCGGAAACTGTTTCAACTGAGAATTTAAAGCCTCACAAAAATGTCAAAAAAGCATATTTGAGTCATTTATTATTTTCATGATGACGAGAGGAGAAGATAAATAAAGAGCCAAGCGACCAACCGAGCTGTCCACGTCAGAACAATCTCCCTCGAGTCTTCCAGACAACTCTGGTCTTTATTAAATACCTAAAATCACAATTATTCTGGTTATCTCTCACCAAATCAATTTTATGAAATTTTAAGAAGAAAATACCTCAAATTTATAAAATATTATTATTAGTAAATTTTTTTTTTATTTTATACTATAAATTTTCAAAAATTATATCGATTAAAATATTTAAACATATTTCATTTTAAATTTTACTACTTAAAATTAATATAAAATATTATTTTTTTTTAAAATATAAATAAGTATTAAAATTAATCAAAAATAAGCTATTTTATTTTAATTTTTATAAAAGATTAATTATCTAATTTTATGAAATTTAAAATTTAAGATTTATTTTTATTATCCAATAATTATGAATAAAAAATAAAATCAAATAAAAATATTTTAATATTAATTTAATTATTTTTTGTAAATTTATAATATATAACGTGATTTTTAAATTTTAAACAATAAATTCCAATTTTCTGTAATTTTTTTCCATTTAACACCTTGTCATTTGCATATATTTCCATTCCTAATTTTTTTGTCTTTTCTTTTGCATTTAACTCTTATTAAAAAAAAATAAATCTTTTTCATTATATTAACTATAATAGGTCATAAAACGGTGTTATGGACCTATAAAATTATAAATTCATTAAATATAAGTACAAAATTCTGAACTAATTTTAAAATAATAACAAAAAATAGAAATTTAATTAGATTTGACCCATTCAAAATTGGAGAAAACTGGAGTGATAGGCTAAAATCAATAACGTAAACGGTATTCTAAATTCTCCAGCTCATTATCTCTCACAATGGTTACAACCAATAAATAATACTTAATTTTTTTATTTGTAAATTCTAATACTGTTGGCAGAAATTTCAACTTTTAAATTTAAAATATAGAAGCCAGGGGTACCTGTGCAAAATTCCCTGTCTTCCTCTCCCACCTCGTCTGTACTCCAGTTTCTATAAGAAGCTCGACATTTGCTTTTTTTTTTCCGCCACTGCTCGCCTTCCATTTGCTTTGCAGAGAGATAGGAAGAAGAGAGAAAGAAGGGATATTCTGATGGAGGGGAAGGAGGAGGACGTGCGGGTGGGGGCGAACAAGTTCACGGAGCGGCAGCCGATCGGCACGGCAGCGCAGGACAAGGACTACCGGGAGCCGCCGCCGGCGCCGCTTTTCGAGCCCGGCGAGCTCCTGTCCTGGTCCTTCCACCGCGCCGGCATTGCCGAGTTCGTCGCCACCTTCCTCTTCCTCTACATCACCATCCTCACCGTCATGGGCGTCTCAAACTCCCCCTCCAAGTGCGCCACTGTCGGAATCCAGGGCATAGCCTGGGCCTTCGGTGGCATGATCTTCGCGCTTGTCTACTGCACCGCCGGCATCTCCGGTCAGTGATCGCAGCGCCGTTTTAGTGATTCAACTGGTTCTGTAATTTCTGTAATTCTTGCGGTTTTTATCCTTGATTTTTGTGCTTTTCTTTCTTCTGAAGTGTTTACTTGTGATTTTGATGGTTAATTTCTGTGATTTTTGTGGAAAGTGGGTTGCTTTTTCATTCCGCTACTCAAAGATTTGTTCTTTTTGCTTTGAAGTTTGAAGGATGCTGCCCAAGTTTCCTTCTTTTTTTTTTGAGGATGTTGTTATCGTTCTGATTTTTGCCTCAGTTTTTTTGAAATAATTTGTCAGTGATCGATATTTTCTGATTCCACTAATATGATGGTTGTTTTGATGTCTAATTTCTGTGATTTTTCGCAAGGTGGCTGTTCGTTTTTTGTGGTTTTTCTTTTCTCATATAGTGTGTGATTCCTGTGATGGTACACAGGAGAGCTGGAGATGGTGTGGTGTTTCTGTTGTTTTATACTTTTCTGATTTGGTTGTTTTCATGCTTCTGATATTCTCTTTCTTTTCTTGGATTTTTCACGGGAAGCAAGGGTTTGGAGGCTTCTGGAGCTTGGATATTTCTGTTGTTTTGGGGGGGAGAATCAACCTAGAAATTATCTTTCTTTTGTAACTCAACTAGTTTTATACTTGTTCTGATGCATTAGTATTTTTTGTCAACTTTTTTTCTTTTGAGTGTTTGGTTGAAATCAAAAATTAAAAGGCAAAAGAGCTAGTAAAACCCCGTACTTCATCTGTAAAGCTGCGATTTTGTCTGTCTACATCTTTGAGAGTTCAGTTGTTGCTTTGCTGTCTGGTTTGTTTCTTTTCTTTTCTTTTTTTTTTCTAATTAATTATCTTTATTCTTGTGAGTTTTTGTTTCATGTGAAAGTTGAAAGACAAAAGGAAGTTATCCCTGACCAAAAAGCTTTGTTCTACATGGTGATGCAATGGCACAGGTGGGCACATCAATCCTGCAGTGACATTCGGGCTGTTCCTTGCGAGGAAGCTCTCCCTGACCAGAGCTCTGTTCTACATGGTGATGCAATGCCTAGGTGCCATTTGCGGTGCTGGTGTTGTCAAGGGGTTTAAGAAGGGTTTGTATGAGGCCAACGGCGGAGGTGCGAATGTGGTGAACCCTGGCTACACAAAGGGTGATGGCCTTGGTGCAGAGATCGTCGGCACCTTTGTGCTAGTCTACACTGTCTTCTCTGCCACCGATGCCAAGAGGAATGCTAGGGACTCTCATGTTCCTGTAAGTAATCCAACTTAATTCCCTGGTTTTTATTTTCTTGCCATGAATTTGCTGTGTATCTGCTTTTCTGAAACCTTTCAATTGGTTTCTGTTGTGTATTCCCAATTAGGCGGCCCATCCTCAGGATTCAACTTTTGCTAGAATTAGTGTTCTAATATTGACTCTGAAAGGGCTATTAGAGCAAATGATAGCTTAAATTGATGAAATATTCTCAGTTAATCTCATCTTAAAGTCCTTACAAATGAGCAATTACTGCAAACTCAACTTTCATTTGGTACCATAATTGCAAATGAAGGTGTTTGTGACTCTTTGGTAGGATTATATGGCATGCATAATAGCATAAACTAAATAGATATTCTTTGTTTCTTTCCTTTTGTTTTGTTTGTTTTTTTTTTTTGAAAATTTCCTTTTGTGTTGTTTACAACTAGCAATTACTGCGAGGGTTTGGATAATTTTGTAGATCCTGGCTCCCTTGCCAATTGGATTTGCTGTCTTCTTGGTCCACCTGGCCACGATCCCTATCACTGGCACTGGCATCAACCCTGCAAGAAGCCTTGGAGCTGCCATCATTTACAACAGGCAACATGCCTGGAGTGACCATGTAAAGTCCATCTCCTTCCATTTTATTTTACAGCTTCTGCACATCAAATCAAGAATTTCAAGGAAAATTAGGAAAAAATACTAATAATATTTGCTTGCTTTGTTTGTGGATCTTCTCCAGTGGATCTTCTGGGTTGGACCTTTCATTGGAGCTGCCCTTGCTGCCATCTACCACCAGATAGTCATCAGAGCCATCCCATTCAAGAGTAGGAGGCCTTGAACATATCCAATACTCGCATCTCCTGTCATGGAGTTAGCTTCTTGGACATGCTAAATAAGCTTTGCTTATTCAGTCTGTAAATCTATGTTCTGCTATGAAAGTGGTGTTCTCTTCTATTTGTCCCCTTCCTGTTTGCTCCAAATGTTCTTTACTCTTCACTCTCAATTTAAATGGAGAAGACAACATTTGGCAGGAAAAACTGAGGTTTTCCGATTATGATAGTTGCATGAATTTGATGCAATTTTGGCGGTAGGGCATGAACACAAGAAAAGGAAAGGTCAAGCTCTCTGTCAATCCTGGACTAGGGTTTTGCAATATTGACAAATGAATGAATTTGAGGCAATCTTGACAGCAGAAATTGAGCACAGTATGAACTGCAACTCTCACTTCCGTTACCATTGGCCATTGGGTTCGCAACAAAATACAGAGGAACATCCTATGAATCATAACATCACAAAGAGAATATTTAATATAATTCAAATAAAAATCTCGACTAATACATCCATAATAACATCTTCTACAATAATATTTATTATAAGTTAAAAAAAATGAAATCTTACCCTTGGTAAAAATACTTTTTCTCGTTATGATATAACACATTGTCTTTTAAGTCAATCAATCACTCGTATCGACACTTGAAGAGGTGAACAATAACTTAATGAGTATATCAACACGTTTAGTAGGTGAACCTTTACTCTCAAACTATAAAATGTAATAAGATTATAAGTAAATAATAATAATTGGAACACAATTACAGTATCACTCGATCTCAAAAAGAATACCAACAGATATAAGATATTACCCATAGAAACAACCAACAAAAAGAAAATTCAACATTATAAGAATATTGACAATCAACCAAGAGAGAGTATGAATAATGTAAGAATCCACCAACAATCAACCACCCTCAACTGAAATCAATGACCAACAAGAATAACCAGAATCATCAACTAATAACTACTAACCAACATTATATACAAGGAAAAAAATATATTTTGAAAAATAACTATCTCAGAGCAAAATATGACAATAGTTCGTTTTGAAAAATACAATAATATCAGGATGGACGTACTCTTAAAATCTCTAAGAGATATGTCCCTGTATTCTTTCCATTGTAGTAAATACATCTCTTACACAACCAGAGACTGGTGGCCACCAGGTTTGATAACCTAGCTAATCTCCTAAAAAAATTGGACCAACCAAGATTGTCCTATCTTGTTGCGGAAAATATCGATGTCCACCACAATTCACGATATAGAGAAAGAACAGAAAAGGAGAAAAGATAACAGACAAGAGATATATGCGGCGAAGATGATCCAGAGAATATTGTATTGATAAGAAGAGAAAAAGAAGATTACAATGATGGAGATGAAACTCTAATATCACCAACTCTCACAAAAGACTAAGTATCCTAACCGTCACAAGACGTCTTGAGAGTATTGATCTATATCTCTCTCTTTCACTCTATATCGAAACCCTTACTCAATGGTGTATTTATAGATGTAGCCTAATGATGTTTGAGTCAAAGTAGAAGACTGATTCAAATAAGACTTCTACTAATTTAAGTCTTCTAGTAGAAGATAAATCTAGATAAGGATTAAGCCCACTAAATAACTTCCTAATATAATTAAGACTATCCGAAAAATCCGGATTCGAGACACCATAAAACCAACAATCTCCACCTTGGCTCGAATCATCTTATTCTCTAAATTTGAATCTTCAATAGATATCTTTGTCATTACCTCCTGTGATAGGATCAACGACCTTGAACATTGATCAAGTCCAAACAGAGCTTGAACTTATCAATCAGAATCACCTTCGTCAATATATCTACAGGATTTCTTGAAGTATGAATTTTTTGTAAAGAAATCTTGCCGTCTTCAATAATATCCCAAATAAAATGAAATCGGACATGCATATGCTTTGATCTGGCGTGGTACATTTGGTTCTTCACAATGTGTATGGCGGTCTGACTGTTGCAAAAAATAGAAAGAACATGTTGAGAAAAATCAATTTCACTTGCCAAACCTTTTAGCCATAGAGCTTTTTTGACGGCTTCTGTAGGTACCATATACTCAGACTCTGTTGTAGATAATACTACAGTTGACTGTAAGGTATACCTCCAACTAATAGGTCCTCCACCAAAAGTGAAAAGATAACCAGTGAGGGATCGGCATCGATCAAGGTCTCTAGTATAGTCTGAATCGACGTAGCTAATAATTTTGGTCTCTTGCACTATGTTCCTGTCGAAACATAAACCAATATTAAGAGTACCTTTGATATATTTTAATAGTCATTTTACGGTCTGCCAATGCTCTTTTCCTGGATTTGTCATGTAACGACTAACAACGCTGACTGCTTGTGCAATATCAGGTCTTGTGCATACCATAACATACATTAGACTTCCAACAGCACTTGAAAATGGGATGTTCTCCATGTATGCATGCTCTTCATCTGTAGAAGGACATTGTTGAGCTGAAAGCTTGAAGTGAGATGCTAAAAGAGTACTGACGGGTTTTGAATTCTGCATGTGAAAACGAGAAATAATCTTCTCGAGATATTTGCTCTGTTTGAGCCATAATTTGCCATGCTTTCGATCTCGATCAATCTCTATACCGAGAATCTTCCTTACAGCACTTAAATCTTTCATCTCAAATTTCTTTTTCATTTTAGACTTTAGATCATTCAGTAGAGATATGTCTTGAGTAGCGATAAGCATATCATCAACATAAAGAAGCAATATAATAAACGAGTTATTGGCATGCATCTTAAAATAAACACAGCAATCATGTTTGCAGTAGATGAAATCTTGTCCTAGCATAAAACTGTCAAACCTTTTATACCATTGCCTTGGAGACTGTTTCAAACCATAAAGTGATACACTTTTTGGAACGTGCATCTAACTTATCCTTAACAACATGCACATAAGCAGGGCAACCAAAAATCTTTAAAGAAGAATAATTTGTAGGTTGACCAGTCCATACCTCTTCAGGAGTCTTGCAATTAATGGCTGCTTGAGGAGAGCGATTCACAATGAAGCATGCTGCATTGATTGCTTCTGCCCAAAAATCTTTATCAAGATTAGCTGTACTGAGCATACTACGTGCTTTTTCCAATAAGGTTTTGTTCATCCTTTTAGCCATACCATTTTGTTGAGATTTTTCTGGGATGGTAAAGTGGCGTTTGATGCCTTCATCTTCACAGAATTTGAGAAACTCTGTTAATTTGTACTCTCCACCATTATCACTTCTAAGATATTTGATTTTTTTGCCAATCCTTTTTTCAACTGAAGTTTTCCACCATTTGAAAACAGAAAACACTTCGGCTTTGTGATGCAAAAAATAAATCCACACTTTTTTGGAAAAATCATCAATAAAACTAATAAAATAACGAGCACCAGATTTTGATGGAATAGGAGAGCACCACACATCAGAATGAATATAATCAATTAAGCCTTTAGTGCAATGAGTACCAGTGTTAAGCTTTATCTTGGACTGTCTATCATAGAAACAGTGCTTGCAAAAATCCAATTTGCATGACTCACTTATATGACCGAAACGCATATGCCATAAGTGGGTCATATCAGAAGAAGAAGCCTGAGAAATTGCTACTTTACCTACAACAGTTTTTCCTACTAATTCATATAAATTTCTATGCTTTAGGCCCTTTATTATTATCAATGAGCTTCTAGAAACCTTAAGAACTCCACCTTCAACAGAATACTTATAACCAACAGAATCCAAAGCACCCAAAGAGATCAAATTCTTTTTCAAATCAGGAACATGTCTAATATCAGTAAGAGTTCTAATAATATTATCGAACATCTTAATTTTAATTGTTCCAATTCCAACAGTTTTGCATGGATTGTTATTACCCATCAAAACTAAACCACCATCATAAGACTTGTAGTCTTCAAACCAATTCTTATTAGGACACATGTGGTAAGAACAACCAGAATCAAGAATCCAGATATCATGATAATAATCAAAATTAGAACTAATAGAGAGAACATTACCAAAACCATCATCAGAACTCCCTTCAACAACTGATACTTGTTCTTTAGATTGAGATTCTCTTTCTTTCTTTGCTTTGAGCTTCCAACACTCTTTAATTGCATGTCCCATCTTCTTACAATACCTGCAGTTAATTTCTTTGGATTTGGATCTAGAACGACCTGACATTGATATTTTTTTGGTACGACCTCAGACAATTAATACTTCTGAGTGTGACACATCCCCTCCAATCTTTTTCAAATATTCATTAGATAGAAGGGTAGTAGAAATATCGTCAAATTTTAAATCCTTCCCATACATGAGATTAGTTTTAAGATTCTCAATAGAAGGAGGTAAAATGATAATAAAATAATTTTCTTGTCTTCATCTTCAATTTTAACATCAATGCTTAACAATTGAGAGATAAGTTTATTGAAAGCATTAAGATGATCAACTATATTCGTACCTTCTCTCATTCGAAAATTAAAGAGCTTCTACTTTAAGTAAACTCGATTTGAGATAAACTTACTCATATATTATTTCTCCAACTTTTTCCATAACTCTGAAGGTGATGTTTCATCAAGAAACGAATAGAGTACCTCATCGGTGAGACTGAGGATGATTATGCTATGTGCACTAGCCTTCTGATTTTCCCAGACACTTTCAACGACATCGTCAGGCTTGACGTCCTCTAATGTGTTTCTCAATCCTTGTTGAGTAAGAATTGCACGAACTCTTACTTGCCAAATAGGAAATCCTTACTTTCCATTGAATTTCTCTATATCGAATTTCATAGTAGACATATTGAACCAAACTCTGATGCCACTTGTTGCGGAAAATATCGATGTCCACCATAATTCACGATATAGAGGAAGAATAGAAAAGGAGAAAAGATAGCAAACAAGAGATATATGTGGCGAAGACAATCCAGAGAATATTGTATTGATGAAAAGAGAAAGAGAAGATTACAACGATGGAGACGAAACTCCAATATCACCAACTCTCACAAAAGACTAAGTAACTTAACCGTCACAAGACGTCTTGAGAGTATTGATCTATATATCTCTCTCTCACTCTATATCGAAACCCTTACATCAATGGTGTATTTATAGATGTGGCATAATGATATTTGAGTCAAAGTAGAAGACTGACTCAAATAAGACTTCTACTAATTTAAATCTTCTAGTAGAAGATAAATCTAGATAAGGATTAGGCTCACTAAATAACTTCCTAATATAATTCAGACTATCCGGAAAATTCGGATTCGAGACACCATAAAGCCAACAAATATAAGATATTACCCATAGAAACAACCAACAAAAAGAAAATTCAACATTATAAGAATATTGACAATCAACCAAGAGAGAGTATGAATAATGCAAGAATCCACCAACAATCAACCACCCTCAACTGAAATCAATGACCAACAAGAATAACCAGAATCATCAACTAATAACTACTAACCAACTGTATATACAAGGAAAAATATATGTTTTGAAAAAATAACTATCTCAGAGCAAAATATGACAATAGTATGTTTCGAGAAATACAATAATATCAGGATGGACGTACTCTAAAAATCTCTAAGAGATATGTCCCTGTATTCTTTCCATTGTAGTAAATACATCTCTTACACAACCAAAGACTGGTGGCCACCAGGTTTGATAACCTAGCTAATCTCCTAAAAAAATGGGACCAACCAAGATTGACCTATCTACCCCTAAGGACAAGGTAATCAATCCAATGCAAATTTCCTCAATTAATCCCTCTATAATTGTGATCAACTGAAATGAGGAATCAATAGAGAGTTACAACATTCAAAAAAAAATATTTAATCAAAACTGAAATAATAGAAGGCTAATATTAAATATTTCAAGCTAAAAATAAATTTTACTCAAAAACATGAATCCAACATATCCTAAATCACTAAATTTAGAATGCAAATAAAAAGTTATGCCAATTTAAAGATTTAAGTACAATTAGATAATTTGGCAATTTACAAAAGCTATCCCTAACTGAATAAAATTCACGCTAACACATAAATAATAAATAAAACTTTTATTTTTAGCCCCATCTAAATCCCAAAAATTACCTTCTTCCTATAATTACAATAGTAAATAAGTTTAATTACATTTATAGAAAATCCCTCGAAACATAGTTAATTATAAGGGCTAATTACAGGAGTGGCTAATTACGTACAACTCCTGTAATTAGCCCTAATTAGGTACAATCCCTGGTAATTTCTGAAATTACCCACACCACCCCCATTTTCAAAATATTTACCTATACCCCTATGATTGTTATTTAATCAAAATTTTCTCAAAAAATTTCGATTTTATCCTCCGTTATTTTTCCAATTAAACCTCTAAAAACTTATTTTCTCACTCTCACTCTTTCTCCCAAAACATTTACAAATAAGCCATTGAAATATTTTTATTTATAAAAAAGTCCAAATGTTAATATTTTTCAAAAAATATTTATAAAGGAGCTGAAATATTTTAAATATTATATAAATAAACCCTAATAATTTTATATTTACAAATAAGCCCCTGGAATTTTTTTTATAAAAAAGTCCAAATGTTAATATTTTTTATATAAAAATTTATAAAAAGGACCTTAAATATTTTAACTATTTTACAAATAAACCCTACATAAGAAATTTAATTACAAATCTTATATTTGTGAATTTACAAATAAGTCCCTTGAATTTTTTTATTGATAAATAAGTCAAAAATTTATAAGTTTAAAAAAAATTAACAAAAAAGAGTTGAAAGTATTTAAACTTAAAATTTTAAAATACAAGTTCAATATTTTCTATACTTACAAATAGACCCCTCAAATATTTTTATTTATAAATAAGCCCAACTTTTATCAATTTTTTAATAAAATTTCACAATATTGAAGTTTTAAAAATTAAAATTTTGAATTACAAATTTAGTATTTGTACATTTATAAATAGACCCCGTAAATATTTTTATTTATAAATAAGTTTAAAATTTTATCATCTTTAAAATAAAATTCTACAAAAAAGACATTGAAAGTTTTAAAACTTAAAATTTAAAATTACAAGTTTATTATTTATACATTTATAAATAGACGCCTAAAACATATTTATTTATAAATAAGTCCAAATTTTATTATTTTTTAAATAAAATTCTAGAAAGAAGACATTGAAGATTTTGAAACTTAAAATTTGAAATTACAAGTTTCATATTTGTACATTTACAAATAGACTCCTTGAATATTTTTATTTATAAATAAGTCTAAATTTTAATCATTTTTAAAATTAAATTTTATAAAAAAGACATTGAAGGTTTGAAAACTTAAAATTTAAAATTACAAGTTTCATGTTTGTACATTTTCAAATAAATTCCTTGAATATTTTTATTTATAAATAAGTCTAATTTTTTATCATATTTTAAATAAAATTTTACAAAAAAAACATTGAAGGTTTTCAAACTTAAAATTTAAAATTACAAGTTTAACATTTGTATATTTAAAATTGGACCCTTTCAATATTTTTATTTATAAATAAGTCCAAATTTTATTTATTTTAAAATTAAATTTTACGAATAAGTCATGTTTGAAAACTTAAAATTTAAAATTACAATTTTCATGTTGTACTTTTATAAATAGACCCCTTGAATATTTTTATTTATAAATAAGTCGAAACTTTTTATCATGTTTTAAATAAAATTTTATAAAAAAGATATTGAAGGTTTTAAAAGTTAAAATTTAAAATTACAAATTTGATATTTATAGATTTAAAATTAGACTCCTTAATTTTTTTATTTATAAATAAGTTTAAATTTTATTTATTTGAAAACTAAATTTCACAAATAGACCTCTCGCCAGCCGTGCCCGCACCCTCGCCGGCCGACGTCCGTGCCCGCGAGCTGGCGCTCACCCGCGTCCTCGCCCTCATCGGCCCTTGTCGCTAGCGTCGGCCTGCGCCCGCGCGTCGACGCCCGCCGTCGCCCTCGTCGGCATCGGCGCCTATGCGCTCACCACCCTCACCGGCCGGCATCCGTGCCTGCGAGTCGGCGCTCACCTGTGACCTCGCCCTCATCGGCCCTTGTCGCTAGCGTCGGCCTGCACCCGCGCATCGACGCCCGCCGTCCCCCTTGTCGGCACCGGCGCCTGTGCGCTCACCACCCTCGCCGCCCTCGCCTGCGCGCCGACCTTGTCCGCACTCGCTCGCCGCCACCCTCGCCGCCGTTGCTCGCGACTTCTTTACAATTATTTGGACTTTTTTATAATTAACAATATTTCATGGGTTTATTTGTAAATGGTTTGAGAGAAAGACTTTTCTGTAAATCGGAATAATTTTGGGATGTTATTTGCAAATATCCGAAAGTTAAATAATAAATAATAAGTTTTTAGGGGCTTAATTGTAAAAATAACGGAGGGTAAAATCAGAATTTTTT
The DNA here is from genome assembly GCA_005019695.1 of Trichopus zeylanicus subsp. travancoricus. Classification (NCBI taxonomy): domain Eukaryota; kingdom Viridiplantae; phylum Streptophyta; class Magnoliopsida; order Dioscoreales; family Dioscoreaceae; genus Trichopus; species Trichopus zeylanicus. The sequence continues at coordinate 106,443 of RXID01021599.1, forward strand.
GAGAAAATTTTGATTAAATAATAATAATGGGTGTAGGTAAATATTTTGAAGATGAGGGTGGTGTGGTAATTTCGAAATTACGGGGATTGTACGTAATTAAGGCTAATTACAGGAGTGTACATAATTACCCCTAATTATAATATCAATAATTTAATTAAATAAATATATCTTAATTTGATATATTACAAAAAGCTTCCCTATTATAATGATTAAATCTTTATATAATTTTAAAAAAATATCCTTGATGGAAATGAAAATCTAGAATTATAATAAACCAAAACTAAAATCGAAATTATGTTAAGCTCAAATCAAAACCGAAACTGGAACCAACTTCATCTAGCCAAACTAGTTCAAATAGGATTGTGCATTCGGTTAAAATCGAATCAAACTGGATCGAATAAACCGAACCAAAATATTCAAAATTTCATAAGCGAAAATCGAAAATTTAAATCGATTTTATTTGTTCAATTTAAATTTAATTATATTTAAATTAAAATAAAAAATCAAAATTTATATATAATATGTAATTTGGTTCGGTTTGATTTTTACGATTTTTCAAAATCAAAAACCGAAATCAAACCAAATTTTAAATTTTTTATTTTTTAAAATTGAACCGAACCAAAAATCAAATAACCCGAACCAAATCGGTCATTGAGTTTCAATTTGGTCGATTTATTAGCACAGTCCTGAGTTCAAACACATCTAAACCAAATTAATTATAAACCAAAAACCAAAAGCAAAATAAACCCAAATCAAAATAAACCAAAACCTAAACTAATCTTTTTCTTCCTTTCCATTTGTTCGATCGGACCATCAACTCAGACTCCAGTTTCCGCCCAACGCTGCAGAAGCTTGCTTTTTCTTTCTTCACCCAAGGAAGGTTTAAGAGGCCCCTCGAATGTATCTTCATCATCCCGGGAGGGCTTCGCAAAATACACCGCCTTCTTGATTTGTACCACCTATGTTATTACCCGAAGGAACTAGCACCGAAGCCAGGTGGGCTGGTGGATTACAAGTGTCTAAAAATAATATCGTGCTTGATTGAGAGCTTAAAAACAGCCTTTGATCGAGAGGAATCCAGGGAGCCGTTTTGGATCCCGACCGTCACCAGGCTCCGAAAAACTGTGATGGTGTTCACAGGGAAAAAATGGAGGGACCGTTGCAGGTGTCATTTGACAACAACGAAATGCAGATCCCGCGGCGGTTCCACAACCTCGTAGCCCTCGAGCAGTGCTACTGGGGCTAGCACCGTAAAAGGTTCTTCTCCGAATAGGTCTCGTTAATGGACAAACTTATTGACACGCGGGAAGACGTTGCCATCCTCCGAGACTGCGGCATCATCCACAGCGGGCTGGCGAGCAACAAAGAGGTGGCGTTCATGTTCGACACCCTGGGTAAGGGTGCGTCTCCGGGCCAAAAATGCCAGAGTCCAGAGAAACTGTACCGAGAAGCGAAGGCGTACTACGCGTCCTCCCCTCCCTACCCATGGTCCACCATCTCTTTAATTGCGGCAGCCGTGCTACTTGGCCTCACCGTGTCGCAAACCGTGCTCGCTCGGCTGTCGTATATTCTCATTTAGCTCCCTCTGCGAGTCTTTGAATTACATTTATCGAGCCTGTTGATCATTTAGATTAATAGAGTTCTGAGTAAATCTCAAATTAATATATAAATGTGTGTATATTTGCTACGTGGTTTGTATAAAATCCGTACTAGTTTGTAATTAGTATTTATATGAGTCGTATAACTCGGTTTTCATTCGTCTGCTTGTCACTCTGTTTGCCCTACATGATCAATTATGTTTCTCTTTCATCTGCAGTGTCTCGAGGGCTTTTGCAACCTTCGAATAAGAAAAAAAAAAAAAAAATTATAACTAACTTGTTTATTCGATTCAGTCCTTCACTAAATTTTATTCGATTTTACTCCGCATTTCTAAAAATTAATTTGGTTTTAGTCCCTCAATGCCACATGACGTTGACTGTTCAAATTAGGGCCCACTTTTCACTCGTCAATTGCTGAGTTCACCTCGCAACCACATTTTGCTGTTCTCTCGCGCGCACTCTCCGACATTTTTGTGTGCTCTCCTTCGGTGGTGCGACATGTTTTTTCTTTCTCGCACGTTTCTACCATCAACGGCTGTCAGTAGCTCGTTTGATTAAAAAATATTTATCCAAATCAAAAGCTCACCCATCATGTGAAAAGTCAGAAACGCCCATGTGTTCTGCCCATCATCAGCGTTAATTCCTTTTCCGGCGGTCACAGCTTAGAGGTCTAAAAACCGGTCGTGCTTGACACGGCCTGATACTGTAGGTTTCGGGTTGTATTTTATACTGTTTATATGTCGGACTACACGCTTGGTGTCTCACACACGGTGGACGCAGGTCAGGTACGGTAGGCACGCGGGTCGACACGACCCAACTGGTGAAGAAGTTTTTTTTATATATATAAATTAAAATTTTTTATAAATCAATTAAATTATATTCCATTATTAATAATTTTATTATTTATATATTAAAAAAATTAGACTCAAGCACAATCCAATTCACATACCTGCCGACCATGAGTCATACCTGATGCTTTGAAAATCTCACTGACTGTATTAGACACGGCCTCCTAAAAATAATATCGATGACCCAATTAAATGGGCTGTTTGACACCTCTGGTCACAACTGCTTGAGAACAGGATTTAATGGCATTACGGAAATTATTATTAAGTGGCATTACTGTAAATTTTGTAAGTAGATATTTTTTTAAATGTTAGCATTTTTTTGTATTATACGCGTATCCATTTATTGATTTGATTTTAACAATTGCGAGGACATAAACGAAAAGAAATAATTGCACCCCTTCTATCAGCCTTTAAGGTAAAATATATATATATATCTACTTTTCGAGAATATACGTGATATTTTATAGTTTATAGATATATACAAAAGATATTTTTCCTTTATTTAATTTGGAGAGAGTGAAAAAGAAAACTAAAATTTCAAAAATTTGAGGGGTGTATGTGAAATTTAACTATCTTTTTAGGGGGTATGAAAAAGAAAATTTTGCTCTAATTTTAATTGCACAACGTTTAGCCGAAAAATTAAGGCTTTTATGATTTTGACCGTCTCAAGGATTTAACGCGATGTCGAGATCAAAATCAACTCAGTAGATACGCACGGCCACGTAAAGAAGAAGGTCAAGCTAAAAAATAGTTGGGATACCGCATGAACCGCAGAAAAATTATTTCAAATTGATGAAGCCTTGTAACTCCGGCTTCGACCGTGAACAACTGACTTGGTTGAACTCCACTTGAAAAAAAAAAAATAAAAAAAAATCATTTTTTCGATAAAATATGTAAAAGTAAAGAAAATAGAAAAAAATTTAAGATATAGAAAATTATAAAAAAAATCCTTAAAATACAAAATCACAAAAATACCTCTTGAAAGTTCTGAAAATCACAAAACATATGAAAATATACAAAAATAAAATATTCTTGAAAGAACAAAAAATTGCATAAAACTGCTAAAAGTACAGAAATAACAAAAAAAAACCATTAAAAATATATATTTGCATAAAAACTACTGAAAGTATAAAAACTCACAAAAAAGTCTTGAAAATACATAAAGATATTAAACATCTCTAAAAGTTGAAAAAATCAACAGAATCTCTGAATTCAGAACATAAAATCATGAAAATTGCTATATAAAGTCATAAAATACCTTGAAAGTTCAAAGAATCGTGAAAAAACTCACGAAAATTTAGAAAATTACAAAAAATCTATAAAAGTTTAAAAAACCATAGAAGAAACCCTTAAAGTATAAAAAATTACAAAAAACCCTTTAAAAGTATAGATAATTGTAGAAAACCCTTTGAAAGTATAAAATTTTATGGTAAACCCCCTAAAAGTTCAAAAACTCACAAAAACTTCTTTGAAAATTTAAAATATCACAAAAAACACCTAGACTTTCAGAAAATTATAAAAAACTCTTGAAACTTTAGAAAATTATAGAAAATAACTTGGAAGTTCATAAAATTTCCACTGAATATTTAAAAAAATTTCACATACCATTTAGTCATTTATATTTTTTGTGAAAATAATAAAATTATTATTAAATATGCAGTATACGTTAAAAGTCATAGCATGAAAAAAATGGTCAGTTGTGAAATTAGAGAAAGTTATCCATTATAGCATCTCTTATTGATTTTCTCTTGATGTTTTTGTCCAATTTCAAGACTGATTTTTTCATATTCATGCTATGACTTTTGAGGATACTATCTGTTAAGTGGCAATTCTTTTTTTTAAAAAAATATATATAATTAAATAATTTTTTGATATTTTTTTGTAACAACAGTAACTTTCTAAACTTTCAGAAAGTTTGATGTGATTTTTCATATTTTTAGGAATTTTTCTGTTATTTTTAGTACATTCAATTTTTTTTTTTTGCACTTTTATGAAATTTTAGGAGGTTTTCTCGTGATTTCTAAATTTTTAAGGGTTTTTCAATTTTAAGAATTTTTGAAGGATTTTTTTATAATTTGTACTTTTAGTTATTTTTTATGATTTTTGAACTTTCAAGGAGTTTTCTATAATTTATTATATTTTTAGGGGTCTTTAGTGATTTTCTGAATTTTAAAGGGTTTTATGATTTTTCGTATTTTCAAGGGGGGTTTTGCGATTTTCTATATTTTTAGAAAATTTTCCTATGATTTTCTATACTTTTATAATTTTAGTGATTTTTTGAACTTTTAGATTTTTTTGTGATTGATTGTATTCTCTTTTTTTTTTTTGTAATTTTTGTATTTCACAGATTTTTTGTGTGATTTTTTATACTTTTATAAACTTTTCTATGATTTTCTAAATTTTCAAGAAACTTTTCATCATTTTCTATATTTTTTAGAGAGGTTTTTTTTTTACAAATTTTATGTATATGTTTGAGATTTTTTATGATTTTTTACCTTTTATGAGATTTTTAGTGATTCTCTAACTTTTAGGTTTTTTATAAAATTTTATTTTATATAGATAAATAGAAAAAAAAACACAATGGCATTTTTTTATTTTATCATTAGTTCTAATGGTTAAAATTAACAATATTTAGACATAAGGGTATCTAAAAAGGAAAAAAAAATTTAGAGATATATAGGATATTGCAACTTTTATATGGGTATAGAGAAAATACCACTACTTTATGGGGATATATAGGAAATTTTTTAAATAAATTTTATATAATTGAGCTAGGTTCTTTTTAGGAATAAATTTTAGAGATAATTACCTATAAGTCCTTGTAATTAGCCTTAATTACTCATAACCCTCCGTAATTTTCAGAATTATTCACACCCCTCATTTTCGAAAATATTTACCAACACCCCTGATTATTATTTAATCAATTTTTTCCCAAAAACTTCTGATTTTATCCTGTTATTTTTATAATTAAATCCTTAAAAACCTATTTTTTATATTTAAGATCCCGAAATTTGATTTTTTACAAATAACACCCCGAAATTACTCCGATTTACGGACAAGTCCCCGAAATTCGGATTTTTACAAATAACACCACGAAATTATTCCGATTTACAGAAAAGTTTCCGAAATTCGACGGCGGCCGGAGTGACTGCGAGCGGGCGGCGATACCGGAGCCGGCGACGGGAGCGGAGGTGGAGGCCGGCGCGCCGGCACGAGGGTGCGGACGGCCAAGGCCGAGGCCGTCTGCGCCCGCGTACCGGGGACGGAGGCCGAGGCCGGCGCGCCGGCACGAGGGCATGGACAGCCTCGGCACGCGGGACGGACGCCGAGGCGGGTGTGCCGGCAGCGGGGGCGGACGGCCTCGACCTCGGCCTCCGTCCCCGGCACGCAGGGGCCTCCGTCCCCGTCCAAGGCCTCGGCCTCCGTCCGCGCTCGCGTGCCGGGGACGGAGGCCGCGCGCCGGCGAGGCCTCCGTCCCCGGCACGCGAGCGCGGACGGAGGCCGAGGCCGAGGCCATCCGCGCCCGCTACCTGCGCGCCGGCCTCGGCGTCCGTCCTGCGTGTTAAGGCCGTCCGCACCCTCGTGCCGAAGCGCCGGCGTGCCGGCCTCTGCCTCCGCTCTCACCGCCGGCTCCGGCGTCTCTGCCCGCTCGCCGCCACTCCGGCCGCTGTCAAATTTCCGGGACTTTTCTGTAAATTGGAATAATTTCGGGGTGTTATTTACAAAAATCCGAATTTCGGAAACTTTTCTGTAAATCTAAGTAATTTCGGGATATTATTTACAAAAAATCGAATTTCGAAATCTAAGTAAAAATAACGGGGTAAAATCGAAATTTTTTCGGAAAAATTTGATTGAATAATAGGGGGTGTGGGTAAATATTTCGAAAATGAGAGGATGTGAGTAATTCCGGAAATTAGGTGGTTGTGGATAATTAAGACTAATTATAGGAACTTATAGATAATTATCCCTAAATTTTATAGCTTCTTTGTTAGAAGGTTGATTTGCATAAAACTCCTTGTGAACTTTCAAAATTAAATATAATTCTTTTAAAATTTAAAAATTAAATATAACTTGTTGAAATATAGGTTAAGTTGTATATATTATATTTAATCAGATTTTTTTATTAGAAAAGATAATATTTCTTAATTATTTTCGTTAATTATGGATTACATGAAAAATATGTCTCAAATTTAGTCATTTGGGAGTTCAGTTGTTCAAATTTAACAAACAAAGGGTAAGAATCATGTTGATCTGATATGCTCTGCCTCTGTCGTGTCTTATCCCCCACCTATTTCTTTGATGTCGATAACGCCAAAATCCTTCATCCCATCTGCTGATTGTCACCACCTCAGATGAACCCTCGCTTGTACCATCACCATAGACCTCTAGCACTACTCATTCATCGCTGCCCATCTTGTTGCTCCTACATCACCTCCGACCTCGCACTTGCTTTCGCTTTATTGTCCTACCCCATTATCTTCACCTTTACAACTATAATTGACACTCTCTTCTCTAGCACTGACCTCATCTTTTCTCTTTCTTTTAGTTACATGCTATAGTTTGGCCTCTTTCGCTGCATATTCAGGTTTTTTCTTCCTCCACACTGCCTCGACCATCCACAACCTCATGATCTAACACAACCTCAAAAAAGATTCATACATCGTCACCTCTTTTTTTTATATCTATATATATATAGAGGTTTTTGTGAAGTGTGCTCTCTAAGTATTTAATAAAATTCTTATAAAATTGAGGGAGGCGTGGACAGGGAGAAGAAAAAAGGGATAGAAGAAGGAGGAGATGATCGATGGACATTAGGAAAAAGAGGAAGAGAAAAAAATTTTATTGTGCAAATTAAAGGGTTCAATCGTTAAAACTTAGTTGATTAAAAGTTAATCACAGTTTAATACTATGATGGAATACAAGGACTTATTTGAAGTAATGATGAAAACTTAAGAAGTTATATATATTTTTTAAATTTTAAAGGAGTTATATATAATTTTTTAAATTTACAAGAATAAATATATAAATCACCCTTGTTAAAAAATGAGTGTTATTTTTTCTGAGGTACATAGGTGTAATAAAAAATAATTTAAAAGGATATCAACCTAATTAAAAATTTTAAAGGACTATTTTGAGGTATTAATTTGGTTTGTAACTTACGAACAACTCGAGCTTATTCAATTTCTAACGAGTTTGAAAAATGAAAACGAACGGAGCTCTCAAGAGCCTTTTTTTTAATATATAAATTTTTTTAAAAAATTTTATTATATATTTATATAATATATAACATATTATATATATATTCAATTATTCAATTATAATATTTATGATTAATATACTTTTTTATATTTAAATATTATTATGTTAATATTATATTTTTAAAAGAATTATTTTAATGTGAATTATGTTAAAAATAATTATTAAAATTAATTTTGAGTTGAGCTTAGCTCAGCTTGAGCTCAAATCATAGGAGCTCACGAGCTCAGTGGAGCTGAGCTTGGCTCAAGTCGATAATTCTGAGGTGCATTTGAGCTCAAGCTGAAATCAACTTGGCTCATTTACACCTCTAATTTTGTTAGTCTTCCGATCCCAATACGATATTGTTTTTAAAAGTTCAAAAGAAAACGAAGAAGAGGACTGCACGATGTTGCATTTGTCCCCATTGCGGTCCAAATTCAGAAAAAAAAAAAAAAAAACAAAAACTTTCTTTGAAAATAAAGAATCCCATCCTCCCATATGAGGCACAGATTTGTCGCTACAAAAATCTTCAAATCGCAAACCTAGAATTTTTTTTCTTCATTTTGCGATTAAGATGTGGCCTTTTAGCAAGAAAGGCTCATCGGGATTCTCGGCCTCGTCGACGGCGGAGCATGTCACCGAGGGAGTCGACGGCTCAGGCCTCACTGCCATCGTCACAGGTTGCTCCGTCTTCTTCTTCTTCTTCTTCTTCTTCTTCTTTTTTAATGAAATTCGGATTTTGATGTGCGTGATGGATTGAAGGTGGAGAGAAGTGATTGCTGATTGCTCCCTTTTGGTCAATCATCTATTTTGCATTTGATTTTGTTGATTTGGTATTGATTATGGATGTTTGAGCTGTTTGATTCTTGAAAGGAGGGTTTAGGGTTTTAGAAAATCAAATCACTTTTCACGCCTCAAATTAGGTATAACAGTACTGGACAGATATGTGAAGGCAAAATGAATACATCCGTGGGTGGATTTGTTGGATACTATTTGCAGCAAGTAAACAAAGTTGAGGATGCTGAGGTCGAAATAGCTGTGGTGGGGCATTCATAGTATGGATAGGAGGGACGCCACTCTTTATGGTGTGTCGCTAATTTAGATTAGAGTTGTTGGCTGGGGTCCATGCTATACCCTGCTTCAATTGCATATGTTTCACCAAGTATACAAAGCAAATTTTCTTTTGTTGGTAATTGTACTCTGTTTAGGATTTTTTGAGTCATGTTTTTTGAGAGCAACAATCTCCAAAATAACCTAGAGTTTTTAGGTGTGATTGCAGCAAGATTCGTGCACTTAAGCAGTGAAAATGATGCTTGGGCATGAGGAATGAATTGTCCTTTGAAGTAAACAGAGGAATAGCTTGTGTGACTACCTCACTTGGCTTTCCTTTTTGTATCTATTAGTTCAGAAAAATACCAATTTGTCTTTTGTCAACCTTGTCCTAAGATAAACTTGCAGAGACTGTTGCTCTAAATAGGTGAGAAGCATCATAAACAGTGGACAAGATAGTGTCTACAGTTTGCAGCCTGTGACTTTTGAATATGTTTAGAATATTTCAGTATGTAGCGAAGGTAGCGCACTTTGGAAATAAGTCAAAGACCTTTGAGGGAACCATACTTGAAAATAAGACTTCAGGGTGCATGATGAATATGTGATACTTCACTAGATTGGATTGTTGTCAACTGAGCCTTCCTTCCAAGTTTCCATGTAATTTGATGATGGAGCTAGCATGTGTGATGGCTTTGGCATATGCTTCATTTTTGCACTGCAGGAGCTTCAAGTGGTATTGGCACTGAGACTGTACGTGTTCTTGCATTGCGTGGTGTCCATGTGGTTATGGCAGTCAGAAATGTGTCTGCTGGCAATGATGTCAAAAATGCTATTATCAAGGAAATTCCCCCTGCTAAAATTGAAGTCTTGGAGTTAGACCTCAGTTCACAAGCATCTGTGAGAAAATTTGCATCAGAATTTGGCTCTCTGAATCTTCCTCTGAACATGCTTATGTAAGAACTTCTCTCCATCGTCCTGCTATATAACTTCTCTTTATTTATGTTTATACATGTGTGTAGCTTTTCTGACAGATCTGTTCTCGCAATCAAGTTCTTTTCAGCTTGATAAATATTGACTGTCATTTTTGTCTTCAAGTAACAATGCAGGGGTTATGGCATGTCCATTTTCTCTTTCGCATGATGGTATAGAGCTGCAGTTTGCAACAAATCATATAGGTACATGTTTTTGATGTTTATTGCGAGGTCCAATAATATGTTGCTTCTAATTTACTCTTTCCATGTTTTGTTCTGCTCTTGTTTTCTCATTTTCTTAACAGTTTTGATTAATTTCTATGTTTATGGTGGCAGATGAGATTCCTCGTCTTTGGAGTATTGAAGATCTTAAATTTGACATTGTAGATTTAGATTATGTATTTTTGTCTTTTGTGCAGGTCACTTCCTCTTGACACATCTTTTGCTGGAGAAAATGAAGAATACATCACAAAAGAGTAACATAGAGGGCAGGATTGTAAATGTTTCATCAGATGGACACAGCTTCACTTATCGAGAAGGAATTCGTTTTGATAGGATAAATGATGAGTCAAGGTAAAATCAGTTCTTAAATGTTTCATTTCTAATCTAGAAAATTGATGCTATCATTTATGGTCAGTTCATTGGAATATATACGGGTGTGAATTGCAATCTTTTTCATTTACACAGATCGTGTATTGTTAAGTACAGTTTTGTTTGACAAAAACTCAAAACGATGTTTTATATTTCTGGGCAGCTACAATTCTTGGTCTGCATATGGGCAGTCAAAACTTTCTAATATATTGCATGCTAGTGAGCTTTCAAGACATTTGAAGGTATTGACATTTCTTTATTTTGCGTTGCAGTTCTTTCAACAAAAACTATGTGTTAATCTAGATGAGAAAAAGAATATCCTTTTGTTATCTACTAAGAATTTATAGTTGTGATTCACTTGTTTCTTTTGTAGTCAGTAACCAAGAATGGGGCTACGTTAAGGTCTCTTGTTGACCATTATGTGTGTGCTGTGGAACTCAATTTGACTTTACTCTTTTGTCTTTCAAAGTCTTGGTCACCTACACATGGAGTTCTCAATTAAGTCACAATCTAAGATCGAGCTGTATGACCTGGACCTAAGGTTATAAGATTTATTTAGTAAACACAAAACACATAATGGCCATGAAAAATATCTGCTCTTAGTCTAGAGCAAATGTGTGGTTTAACTTATTATTTTAATTGGTCAGGTTAATTATTTGTTGCCTTAATTGAAATATGTTTCTGTGATAGCTTGATGCATACTATGCATACTATTTGACATTATTCTGGAAATGCATAGCCTACAACCGAAAATTAAGGTTTTCATTTTCATTAATCAAGGGAACAAATTCCTGGATTATAAGCTAAGCTTCTACAGAGGGCACAAGGCCTGCTTTCCACCATGGGTGTTGGTTTTTTGTGCAACAGTTGCTATTGGGCAACCTCAGTCTGTGCTCAAAATCATCGTTCTCATGTTCCTGAAACTATTATTCTTTATGATGTCTAAAAGATTAATCTTCTAATTTGGCACTTTGTTTTTATGGCATTGCCATTTTGATTTTAGACTTGCTTACACGATTGTGGTTATTGCTGCTCACTTGGTAGAAAAGGATAATGATAATGACTTTTTGCCTTCTTAAAATGGCAGTTTCCGCTTAGATTTTTGCTCGTCAATGTTGACAGTTGATCATTCCATTTTTAAATAGGAAGAGAATGTGAATATTACTGCCAATTCAGTTCATCCAGGAGTTATTGCTACCAATCTTTTCAGGCACCAAGGTCCTTTGGGTGGTAAGTAGAGTCGTTCCATTCTGTTTGATTTTTTGTAATACGCACTCGCGCGCGTCTATAAAGGCAAAATGCAAATTATGAATTGGTTGGAAGACTGGTTTTTAAATCTTGGTTTCGGTTTCGGTTTCGGTTTCGGCATCCAGTAAAACTGATACGTTTCGGCTGAAACAATTCGATTTCGGTCAAAATTTAAAACCTTGGTTTGAATTTTTGCTTATTATTTGTATACTTAAAAATATTTCTGCAAACAATTTAATTTAATAATATTTTTTTGATTGCTGCAGCTGCATTTGCTTCCATTGGGAGATTGTTCATGAAAAATGTACAGCAGGTGAGCTGAATGCATTCTGAAACTCCATGTTTATATTCTGATGGAAGCTAAGATTATTTTTCACCACTAAAACAACAGGTTAAACCTTGCATACTATAGAATGTACTTGGATAATATTGTTAAGAGTTTTTAGCAAATAATTACGTGATTTATTGCGAATTTACAAAAATAATGTACCTTATCACAAATCACTTATCTTATGTTATAAATTTGCAAAAAATTCCTTTAATTAAAATTTTTTTAAAAAATTCTATTTTAATTTAATTTTACTAATTAAAAAAATATGAAAAAATAAATTGCACTAATTTAATTTTGATTATGATAACAATTAAATTAATATAAAAATTAATTTGTCTTATTTTAGTTTGTGTGAAAGATTGGTTGTCTAGTATCATGAAATTGATCATTTAAAATTCAATTTGGTTAGATTCACTATCGGTAATTATGAACCAATTGTCTAAAACAAAACTAAATGAGAACAATTTAGTATTTTTATGTTAATTTAATTGATAAAATTAAATTAAAATAAAATGTTTTTGAAATATTTTAATTGAGGTGATTTTTTAAAATTTTATAGTATAAGATAAGTTAATTTTTTCTTAATAGTGATAAAATAAGTGTTTTTTTTTTTTTTTACAAATTCGCAATAAGATCAAGTGATTGTTTGTTAAAAATTCTATTGTTAACTAAGACCTTTACATACACTCCCCTATAGGTTGGTACAATTACATAAAAGTCCCTACTTAAAAAGTCATATCTTCAAACAACCCCCTGAATGAAAATTCATTTTCTTTGGCAAATTAAGTTTACTAGGGTGTTTTCCCTTCATTTCCACAGGGAGCTGCAACTCAATGCTATGTGGCTCTCAATCCACAAGTCAAAGGGGTGACTGGGAAGTATTTCAGTAACAGCAATTTAGCTGCGACAACCGCGAAGGCTAACGATACTGAGCTGGCCAAGAAATTGTGGGATTTCAGCATGCATTTGATCTCAGCTTGACTTTGAATACCTCAAAAATGGTGCTTCTGTTTCCTGTTTTCACTACAAGTCTTTGAAATACAATTGATGCTTTGTGTACTTGGAATTATCCTGTAAAATTACATGGATTCTTCAGAAATTGTGTGGAATGTGATGGATCCATTGTCATAGGAATATGTATAGATACCTCCCTATTTTTTTTCTTATTTGTATATAACTTCACAGAATTTGAAGATGGAAATGGATTCAGTCGCAACTGCAGCTAGGGTTGTTGTAGATTTAAATACCTATGGCCCAGGGAACTGGGTGAATCTAGGGCCTACAGGGCTCACCCGGCCCTCTAGATCATAGATTTATGGATCTACAGTAAAAAATCTACCATACTAATTGTTACGATTGTGAACGAAACCGAAATTGTTTGAAGATACCCTTGAAAAAAACCTTCACGAGAAGTTATTTGGAAGAAATCTACTTAATAATGTTAAGATAACATCAACAAAGGAATGAAATAACTGCGATATCCTTCGCGACTTGCATCATATCAAATTTATAAAATATAGACACTTAAATAATTTTATTAATCAATCTCTAGGGTGGTATTCGCAAATATCTAAAAGCTAATGAGAGGATGGATGATCGCAACGCCGATGATGATAATATATCGCTGTCAATCTGGACCGGTGGAAGAAGCAACCGACATTTTCTGATTCACCTAAAGCATTCAACCACATTGAATGGCTCCTGACTGATTGCTTTTCTCTGCTCACACAGATCAGCAATGTGTTTTCTCTGTGAGTGATTCTTGTTTCTGATTTTCTTGTTCCTGTTCACGAACACATGCTTCTCGGTGCTTATGATTTTCTTTACTGCAGTGAGCTGCCCCGACGTGCTATGCGGTATTTCAGTGGGAAATCCTTGGTGGACTCAAATCTTGCAGAGTTGAAATCTCATTCCCATCTGCAGATTCGCGAACAGTCACTGCTACATTTCTATATGGACCAGTAAGCTCCCACAACTTCGTTGCCATTTCGGGATCCGCAGATTCGCGAAGAGTCACCGAGAACTATTTGATGAACTCCGTTCTCGAGGAACTAAAATCTCATGCTTCAGATCCCGAAATGGCAAAGAAGTTTGTGGGAGCTTACTGGTCCATATAGAAATGTAGCAGATCAGTTGATGCATCTTCAACAAGTAGTATGCATGGTGATCTTCTGAAAGAGTTGCTATTGTTTCTGAACTTGGTGGTCATATTCAAGAAATGAAGAAGATTCAAATGTGTTAATCGTAAAATCAACGTCAGAGTTGAATTCCAAATTAGACCAAGAAGATGAAGCAGAATGATCGAACGTGACATTGAGATTGTGTTGTCGTATCATGACTATTCTTTATATCTAACAGAAAAACAAAAACAAAGTTGAAGAACAAAATATAGTAGCTTGAGTTATTTTTTTTTCTGTGTGCAACATGAGTCTTTTTGTAAATTTTTTTGTGTGTGTATTTGTGTGTTTATGCTCTTAAATTACTTTTTATCAAAATAAATCGAGAAATTGTAGAAAACTCTGATATCTGGAGGTACCAAACTGAGAATTGTTTTATAAAATAATAACATATGAGTCCCCTAAAATCTTGATACAATACTTCTATTTATAAAACATTTCAAAACATGATAACCACACCTTTTGCAAAAATCCACTTAAAAAGACCTTGCTCTTTGCCATGTATATACAGATAAAAAAAAAAAAGAGTGAAAATCCACTACTAGCTATTTAGTTATTCAAAAATTGACAGATGTATTATTAAACAGCAAAAATATATAAAAGTAATTTCACTTCCAACCGCTTTTTTATTTTTCTTTTAATAACCAAATAAGTTTTTAATCAATGACCAAATTTAATTTTAAAAAAATTAGTTACATAATAATAAGCCTTGACTCTTTCAAATCTTGATAAATATGTATTAGTCTCGTAAATCTGATATAATTTTTCGCACTAGACTGGTTAACTCATGATCATCAAAATAAAAAGTCCTCAAGGCCCAGTTCTATTGGGTCTAAAAAAACAATCACGAGTAGACGGCCCAAAAGGGAATTTTTGGGATTTTAGGGACTTGTACATAATTATCGAGATTGAATGAGCCATACGTAATATTTATTTATTTTTTTTTGTTTTTATCCAAATATTTCACAATCAGGAACTTGGTTCAGATGCATATTTTGACTCGGAAATGAATCGACCAATATACGATACATTATTTTACAAAAAACCGAATCAAATTTGACGATAAATCAACTCATTGAAAAAAAAATTCGGAAAAAAAAAAAACCAAATCTCATGAGTAGATAAAAATAGCACAAAAATCCGTGTTTATCACGGCACGGAGCCCACGAAAGTAGGAAAAGAAAAAAAAGTCCAACGATAATTTTGGGTTTTTGTTAAGCGATCAAGTTGCGTTTCAAGACAGTATTGTTGCCTTTTTCAAATATTTGAAATTTTGAACTCATGATTTTTACATATAACCCCCTTAATTTGGATTATTCCCATACCCTTACACATTAGTTGTTAAAAAATGCGCTTCGTCACGTGGGGAATTCTGTGGCAATCATTATCATTCAGTATAACTGATACTTCAATATTCCATATCCCAACAACAAATTAAAGAATTATTTGCGTTTAATTTTCAAAAAATTGCAAAATTATATATAAGTCCTTGTAATAAAAAAAATTATACATACTCGGGGTAATGGCCTAACCGGTAATATGATTCAGCACACTTTTTTTTTTTTTTTTTTAAAGTAACTCGGCATACTCTTAGGGTATGGGTATGACCGTATGAGTGATGGGTAATAAGGTATGGGGCATTGGCAATGAAAAATTACATTTATACCCTCGAGGATTCTTGTCAGTGTGCGGAGATAAACTCAACAATTTTCAAGGTTGTAAAAGCAAATATTTTTTAAAAAAGTTAGAATAGGGTGGATCACATCATGCTTTACAGTTTCGATCGAAATATTTTAGTTTTAATTAGTACTATCGATTTTATTTTTTAAAATTTAAAATTTATATTTATATATTATAAATACTTGTCTTAACGGTTAAGAATTTATTCTTAGATCAAAGTTGCCCCAAGTTCAAATTCCACATTTTGCATTTTATTTATCAAAAAAATTTTATTTAATACTTTCAAAAAAATCTATGTATATAAATTTTTTATTATTTTTAAATTTATAAATAAAATTTTACGTAAAGAAATTTAAAAAATATTTTAATCAAAACTGCAATAAAATATTTTAACCAAAATTTAAAACTTTGAATTATACTACCCTTATCTCATATCCTACATCTGATACACCATATTTCATATTTTAAAATTAAATCAAATCTTGACTATTTATTTATAATCAAGGGTGAAAATTCGATATACTCTAAATCAATTATCACTATTCATTTTAAATCAATAGTTAACATTTATTTTATTTTTAAAATATAGGATATAGTATAAAGGATATGGGATATAGAGTATGATTCATAATAGAATTTTTCTTTTGAAAAACTCATTTATCGTGAACCACATCCTATACTCCATATTTTATATTCATATTCTATATTTCAGGAATATATTAAATATTAATTATTCATTTAATTCTTTATCTTTTATTATAAATAAATAGCTATAATTCTGTCTACCTTTAAAGTACAAGATAATGAGATATAAATTATGGGTTATGGTCCATAATTAGATGACTTTGGAGAGGCATGGCAGTCTGCCCACCATAAAATTTAGAGTTTTTGCGTAAACCCCCAACGATTTGTGTAACTTTTGAAAATGCACTGAACAAGGAAAACAAAACCGTCTTCGGTTGTCTGCAAATATCAAAACTGAATTACTTCCCAAATTTCAACATGTTTTGGGAGTTTTATGCACAATTCCCTTCGACTTGTATAACTCTCTCCGGCTCGGTGACGGCAATTTCCCTGCAATTTAGTGGGAGAAGAGGGAGAAGAGAAGAATAAGAAGAAGAGCAATGTGGTGGCTTTTCGGCGGGAAGGGGCCGTCGGGGTTCTCTTCCTCCTCCACGGCGGAGGAAGTCACCGAGGGCATCGACGGTACCGGCCTCACCGCCATCGTCACAGGTCCTCGCTTCTCTTCTTCAAATTCTACACAAAGCTATCATCTTTTTTAGTTGGTTTGGTGATTTTTTTTCTTTGTGGTCAAGGATTCTGATGAATGATGTGATTCGTGTGAGGAACTTTACTTCTGTAATCTACAAGTTTGGTGTGGGATGGGATCTTTTTTGAGTCTGATTAGGGAATAGATATGTTTTCAACGAGGAATCAAGAAAGTTTAGTGCTTTTTGAACTTCGAAATTTTTTCTCTTGTTGGTTTTTGTGTTGCTTCTTTGACCAAAGGGGTGGCTCTGATACATTTTTTAAAAACTGAGTCTTGAAGTTTAGTGTTCTGTTGTTTTTCGATTTCTTTATTTCTTTTGGAGTTTGATTTTTCATGAGTTCTTGGAGAAGAGGATAAATGCGTTTCATTCTATGTTAAAAATTCATATTTGGATCATGATATTTATTGAAATTGATCCTCAATATAATAAAGTTTAAGTATTCCTTCTTCTTTTAAAAACATGAGGTTTGATGCATATTCTGGTTATTATGAATTATTCAATGCTCCCATAGACATTTATCTAACTGAAATATATGAAAAGCAGTTCAATTTTTGTTGATCCACTTTATTCATAGATTAAATTCAAAATTTGACCATCGTTTATGTTTTGATATATCGACGTCATTAGTTTCTCTTGATGAAAAAGCAATGTCTTCTCTATAAAGAACTCACTATCAGAAAGTACTGTATTGACTAGATTGTCAATGGACCTTACTTCATTTATTCACGGCCTAGTTTTAGCATTAGATTGATGAGCACTGAAATTCTCTTCAATTCTATGAGTTAGTATAGGTTCATGTTGGTTTCTTCAGTCTTAGGTTCATACATTTGATTCGCTTCATTTTTTGCTCCCATGTTTGGTAGGTGCATCAAGTGGAATTGGAGCCGAGACATCTCGTGTTCTTGCTTTGCGTGGTGTCCATGTAATTATGGGTGTCAGGAACATGTCTGCTGGTAATATTGTCAAAGAAGAAATTCTGAAGAAAATTCCTGCTGCTAAAGTTGATACCATGGAATTAGACCTCAGCTCAAAGGCATCGGTGAGAAAGTTTGCAGCAGAATTTAATTCAAATGGTCTGCCATTAAACATCCTCATGTAAGTGAAGTGACAGTGGCTGGATTGAGCTTGCCAACTTTGATAGTCTTTCAAAGAGCATTATTGATTATTATCCTTCTATTGATTCATTTTTGTTTCCAGAAACAATGCAGGGCTTGGTTATTCGCCATTCATACTTTCTCCAGATGGCATAGAGCTGATTTTTGCCACAAACCACATAGGTACAGAATCATGCCTCCTTCGCTTAACAATGTATTCTGGAGCTAGGGATGTTGTTTTGTCTTGAATTCTAGGTTACAGCCAAGAATTGTTGTTCTTTCTGCAAGGAAAAGATGGGGAATTCACTTACTTTTGATTAGGATTTTTTGCATTTCACATAAAAGAAATATCCCAACTCTGCTATTTGTGAAAAATCATCTTCTGTTATTGTTTGCTTCCTTTCACTATATTGTACATTACAAATTGTGAATTTCTTGCTACGCATCATTGCTGACTTTTCTAATAGAGTAATATCGAATTGCCACTCTCAGTTCAAAAAGAGTTTTGTAGTTTTAGCACCAGTTCCTCTCCAACATCTGGCTTATTTGATCACAACTGTGTGATTATGGAAAACATGTTTGATGGCATCTTTTACCACTATGTATAAAACTAAACTGCGGGTTCATATTGTGTGCTGTTTGTTATGTTCGCTTATTTTCGTCTTTTTTTTATATTGACAATGACAACTTCCACTCTTTGCAGGACATTTTCTTTTGACAGAGCTTTTATTGGACAATATGAAAACTACAGCTCATAAAAGTAAAGTAGAAGGAAGAATTGTTAATGTTGCTTCTAATGCTTACAAACTTACATATCGTGAAGGAATTCGTTTTGATAAGATCAATGATAAATCAGGGTAATCTTAATATTATATTTTCATTATCTTCAAAAGTTTGCAAATATCTTAATGAATTAGTAATTAATTGAGAGTTAGTCTATCTAGTTGTAGTTGCACTCCCCTTCATTTGTTATCTTGTTTAGTCTATCATTATGGATGTGAAAGAGACTTCTTTTGTAGCTACCTTGTGCTTTTGATAGGTACAATGATTTCTATTCTTATGGTCAATCAAAGCTTGCTAACATACTACACGCAAACCAGCTCTCTAACAACTTGAAGGTATAATTTTTCCCATCGAGATATTGTTGATCCATTTTTCATAGTTAGCATACTTAATTTGGGGCTTTTATTATCATTATTAGGGTTTTTTTCATACAACCCCCTTAATATTTGCTTTATTTATCAAAATTCCTCCGCGATTTCAATACATATCTACATTTTCTTTTTTTTGAAATTTATTACTTACAACTTCTTAATTGTTATTTAATCAAAATTTTAGTCAAAAATTTTACTTTTATCCTTTATAATTTTACAACTTAACCACTCAAAAGTTTGCTATTTATTTTTTATGTGATATTTTTTTTTACTTTTTTTTTTTCTCCTTCTTTCTTTCTCGGTGCGCAGCGGTGCGGCTCAGGCATGACGATAGTGCGGGCGTGAGGCGCAAGGCCAGAGCAGACGCTGGTGTGGGCGAGGGTTGGCGCAAGTGGTTGGGGGCTTGCGCTCACGCCCACCTCACGCCCGAGCCTGCCCATGCCCAAG
Source organism: Trichopus zeylanicus subsp. travancoricus (assembly GCA_005019695.1). Taxonomy (NCBI): domain Eukaryota; kingdom Viridiplantae; phylum Streptophyta; class Magnoliopsida; order Dioscoreales; family Dioscoreaceae; genus Trichopus; species Trichopus zeylanicus. Next base: position 126,141 of record RXID01021599.1, read on the forward strand.
CAGGCCTTGTGCCCTCCTGCGCCAGCCCACGCTTGCGTCGCCTCGTGCTTGGAGAGAAAGAAAGAGGGAAAAAGAAAAAATAAAAAAAATTCACATAAAAAATAAATAACAAATTTTTAAAGGATTAAGTTGTAAAATTACAAAAGATAGAAATAAAATTTTTGATTAAATAATAATTAGAGAATTGTAGATAATAATTTTTTTAAAAAATAGTGTAAATATATACTGAAATTAGAGAAGGTTTTTGGTAAATAAAGTAAATCTTGGGGAATTGTACGTAAAAAGTCCTTGTTATTATGCTGCAATGTTACAATCATCAATTAGCATCTTTTTTTTTTTCTAAATCCATTAAAAAATTCAATACCTAGTATCTTTGCAGGCAATATATTCCTGTAGTTCCTTTCTCAGGCTTTATATATGTCTAATGTTTGAAGTGGTTCCTTCCACTTCTTGAACAGGAGCAAGGAGCTAATGTGACAGCTAATTCTCTTCATCCAGGTGCTATTGTGACTAATATTCTTCGGAATCACAGTATTATGAATGGTAATCACTTCTTTGCTCAGAAAAAAATTAATTTATTTGGAAAAGGTTCATTTGGCAAATATTAGGTGAACTATCCATATCAGAATGTCGATAGATCTTTGATTTAACTGAAAATTTGCACAATGTATATTTATACAACCAACAAAGAGAATTTGTATTTTGGTTGGTAGAGAACCAACAAAGAATATTGGAAAACCAAATTGGATGTAGGCTTAAGCTGTCTTTGTACAAGAATTGCACATATAAAAGAGGAGTTGCATGAAATTTGTTATTTCCACTAGTAAAGCTATTTGCTAATAACAAACTATAGAGTTCGACAAATGGTGCAACAATAATTATTGTACTTTTTTTCTTCTTTTGGGCAGACCTCAATAGATAAGCATCGTGAGATGAAGGAACCACATATGCTCATTAACAACACCAAACCAACTAATAACTGTGACTTCAAAAACTACAGTCATGCAAGCATAGAACCCATCTGGTCATGCACTGTAGGTAGGCATCAAGCACTGTGTGGCAAAATGCAAATTCTAAGACAATCAATGAATAGTTTCTTGAATAATGTTGTTGTCAACTGAATCATTTTTTGTAGTATGACCTAGATTTTTGTCTACTCAACTTTTGGTTGATTGGTCCAGTTTTTTGCAGAAGGATTTAGTTTTATGTTGTCTAATCCAGTTTTTTTTATAGAATTCATATTTTATCTAATTATGTCTTGGGATCTGAATTTTGCCACATATCACTTGATGAGAATCATGCTTGACAAAGTGATCCTATCCATTGTGACCCAAGCCATCCCCTAATCGAAATTAATCAACTATTTTTATTGGTTACTATGGCATTATCTTACAAGCACCTTGTATATGAACAATGATTTTCTTCTTGCAAAACTTGATATCTGATTTCTTTATTCCTTGCAGCTGTTGTTTCCACACTTGGGAAGTATGTGCTGAAAAATGTTCCGCAGGTGTGTCACTCAATTATGATACTCAGTTTTGTGTCAATATTTTCAATGTAGTTATTCACATAATTTGAGCTGATATGAATAACATATCATTAGTAAAGTTTACTCGTGAATAAATTTTGAACCATGATCAAGTCCAACAAAGTTTTTAAAATAGCAGAAGCAACCAAAATTTTTTTTGAACCCCTCACTGCTGACTCTGATTTCCTAGTAAGTTCTTGAGGTTTTGATTCTTCTGCCTGCCATTCTGATGCTTCCACTTAAAAAAGTTTGGTAAAAAGATTAACCTAGTTTAGTGGAAGAATCAACTGGCAAGTTTTGATTCTTCCACCCATTACTTTTGCTATTTCTATCATGAAATGGGTTGAAGAATCATTTCTTTTTAACACCTATTTATCTTTTTTTAGCGAAACTATTGTGTACTTATATCTCTTGTGTTTCATCAAAATTGTCGACTTCTCAAGTTTTTAACCATCTAGATCAAATCTGGCCATGTGAAATGTTTTCACCAGAAAGGACATTGATGAATATTTTCATTGAAGATTGTATTATTAAACTGATAATAACCATTCTTGTCATGCTTGATCCACTTAAAGTATTGAACCGCATTTAATTATTCATGAGAAGTTGCTTCCAAAACTGTCTGTGCGGATTGATCAATTTTTCTGTGAGTGATTTTTGTTTCTGGTTTACTCATCCCAGTTCAAATATGCATGCTTCTTGGTGTTTATGATTTTAATTACTGCAGGGAGCTGCCACTACGTGCTATGTGGCATTGCATCCCCAAGTCCAGGGAGTTAGTGGAAAATTCTTCATGGACTCAAATCTTGCAGAGTTAAAATCTAATGCTGTCAACCCGGAAATGGCAAAGAAGTTATGGGACCTCAGCTCGAAGATGATAAATTAACATGATCCCCTTGATCCTTGCATCGTGAAGGCATGTCATCTTCTTTCTTAAAATTTGGAACATATCCATTTGGACTTGGAAGACTGTAAAGTTGTAGTTGAGCATATTTCAAACAGCAAAACTATGTTTTACAACATCCTTAGTCTATCTCTCTATGTATGTGTTTGTACTACAAATTTTCAGCATTGGATGAAAGTGAAAGTTCCAGTATTTGGAATTTAGTTATCGAAGATTATCGTTGGTAGTATTTATATTTCCTGGTGTATATTTTTCGTATTGGTTGGAGATTGAATTTTGGTGTCTGTGTTGGAGGGACAGGTTTTGCCTGGCCTGTTACATTCCATACTTTGTTAGATTCTTCCAAGCAACAAAGGAAATAATATTACAGCTCAATATTCTGACCTTTTGTGGGCCTTATTAATTGGAAAATAAGAGGGTGAGACAACAAAGTGGACATTGATGTAAACATTAGAAAAATAAAGTGTAGGAACAAGGAACAACTTGGCTATTAATCTATCCAAAGACAAGATAAAAGGAAAAAATTTAAAATAAATAGAACCAATCAAATCTCCAAAAAATGTAAACAATTATTCAATTATTCGAGTTCAAACTCAGCCTAGAGGGTTGAATTGGAGCTACTTAAAAAAAGTACAATAATGTAAAAGTATATATATATATATATATCTATATATATATATATCCGAAGGATCTCCATTGAACCTTCTTAGGAGTATACATGGAGTGTGAAAGAAGAATACCAAACTCAAAGCACAAGGCAAATCCAAAGAAAAGAGAGAGGAAAAGGAAGCATTGCACTATCTCACATTACACGGTCCCATTCTAAGCTTTTAGTAAGTATACTATTCTTAGGGTTTTTCACGCGTAAACCCTTGAAAAGTTGAGAATTAGATGCATGATACTATAATTGCATCATTTTGTAGATGTTAAATTTGCATGTATATCCTTGCAATCCCACCAAAATTTCATATATCTCTCTTTGATAAAGAGTGCATATATATATATATATATATATATATATACTTTTTTAAGATAATATATTAGTTCACTTGATTAATAGTATAGGTCACTATTTAAATGATAAATCAGTCAAAATTTTCAGATGAATCAATAAAAAAAATTTCACGTTAATATACAAACTTTATGAACTGTGTAAAACACCTTTTGCATTATTCATGGTGGACATTTACCAATGTGGTGTATTTTGATTGCATGATTAAAATTCTTTCGGTCGGCCATTCAATTAGTGTCACTTGTAAGGATATACGTACGAATTCAACTCTGTAAGAACATGCACACAATTTTCCAACTGTTGAGGGTATATATGCAAAAATCTATTATTCGTACAGCCTGTAAAACAACCTACTTTTTGGGATTATTAACAAAAAAAAAAAAAAAAAAAAAAAAAAAAAAAAAACCGGACTCGAAGCATTTCCCTCTTCTACAAAAGCCCGCCAAGCTCCCATCTCAATTCTTTGCTAGCCAGCAGTTTAAACACTAGTCATCTTCCTCAGATATTGAGCACCATGGCCAGACCCAACAAGCCCGACCAGCCGCCGCTTCGGCCCCGCCTTTCGCTTCTCCGGTGCCTCTGCTGCTCTGCTCTCGGCCTCATCCTCCTCATCGGCCTCGTCGTCCTCATCATCTGGCTCGTCGTCCGCCCTACCCCGCTCGACTTCACCGTCGACGACGCCAAGGTTCATCGCTTCAACATCACCACCGGCAACGCCCTCAACGCCACCTTCAACCTCAACATCACCTCCTTCAACAGCAACCGCCGCGTTGCTCTATGGTACTGTTAAAAAGTGTCATCTTTAATATAGTGATTTCGCAATTTACTATTTTATTAGAAAATATCGAACAGGTACGACGAGTTCGACATCACTGTCTGGTACGCCGACCAGACGCTGGCGGTGACCGATGCACCGCCGTTCTTCCAGGGAAGGCGGAATACGACGACGCTGCATGTGGATGCAGCAGCGCAGGGGGTGCCGCTTACGCCGGCGACAGCGAGTGGGCTAAAGCATGGCCGGTCGGCCGGGACGGTGCAGCTGGTGGTGAAGGTGGAGGCGAAGATAAGGTTCAAGTTGGGGCTTCTGAAGACGAAGCATTTTAACATGAAGGTATACTGCTCGCCGGTAGTCGTCCACTTCATGTCGGCGTCACCGTTTGATCGGACTCATTGTGACGTTGACATATGACTAGTGTTTTTCTTTCTTCCTGTGCTGAGATCTGAGTTTTGAGTTAGTAGAGTGTGTGCTTCGCGTGGCATTTGAAAATAAAAAATTATGATTGGTGGTGATTCATTTTTTTCCTTTTCTCTTTGCAATCGATTTGTCCGAATGTAGAATTTGATTCTGTAAGTGACTAATCAATGATTACATATAAACATGTGACCATTCTGCGAATACGAAAATGGCAAGGATGTATGTGCAAAACACCTTTTCTTTTTTGCAAAATTTGCATCCAATTAAAATCCCTTGCATGTGAATCCCTGAAGCCAAAATTGCAGAACCAATGAAAAATTAGTCAAAAATATAGGACCCTTTTCAGCAAAAATATAGCAAGCAAAATGTAGGTATTGTACACAATATTTACGCGAACAATTATCGATTTATAATATACCAGTCAGTGGAATTGAAATTGGGTACCGAAAAAGATGATGCACATAATGCATTTAAATGGAGGCATGGAACTATGGCCAAATCTTGGCATATCACATGTTACAAGGTTCCTGCCCAAAAATCAAGATCGATAGTGGAATATATAGCCATTTGCTTTACCACATCTGGAGGAAATCATTCATGTGAAGCCATTGTTTTTCATGGGAGACTTGAGATTTTTCAAGCAATGCCGTTTTTCATCACTTGGAAGTTGGACGAGATATTCAGAATGGGAAGCTAAATCTTGACCCCTTTTTAACTTATCAGCAAAGTTGATGCACTGCTGAGGAAACAAAGCACATAATCAATGAAAAGTTTTTAACCAATAGAAATGTTACGGTTCTTGTGATGAACTACTGAAAATGAAGGGAAACAAATATCTCTTCGTGAAATGATGGCAGATGGATGAGAATCTTGTATGGAAGTTTATCAATATTTAAGTTCATCCAACTATCCCAGGACAAATAATACTTGTATTACCATAAAAAGGATGACAAGGATTTACCTCGAGGATGAGGAGAGGTCGCTCCGGAATTTTCTTGGCGTCAATGTCATGTATAAACCCTGCAACAGGTGATTTTCAAATTCAGAGCTAGAGATATCATAAGAGACCTGATTCACTATCAAATGCAAAAATGTATGATCTGGAGCCAATAAAACATTCATATGTCATAATGCCATAACAGTCTTTGAAAAGCTCAAAGAATTGTCTAATGTTACCACGCCAACTTGGTGTAGCTAAATGCTTCCTATAAAAACAATCAGTTCATGGTTCAAGACGAATCACTCTATCCTCGTATTACAAAAGTTCCTCAATTTTTTTCCTAATATGCACCACTGATGATATTTTTGAATCCTAGACTCCTACAAGATTTGATTTTTCACTGGTAAAAAATAACAAAGAGTTCTTTGCCAATATCAAACATATATAAATTTTTGAGTCAAGAAGGAAAAATAAATTTTGAAAGCTTCAATTTTAACAAAATCCAAAAGGAGGTGCAAACTTGCAATGTCCGTCTTTACAAAAATATGATGAATTTCGTTAGAGATGCTGACCCTAATGAATTAATCAAACCAGTTCACATGGTGATACACTTGCAGACTAACATTGGTTGTATGGATAGTTGCACCAGTAGTCATGTTAATCTTCTGATCAGGAACTAGCTCAAAGTTGACGTACTGCAAAAATATCGCAAGTGCTATGATTGCTTCCAACATAGCAAACTGATCGCCTACACATTTTCGAGGTCCTCCACTAAACGGAATGAATCTACAGGAAGAAAAAAAGGAGTTTCATCAGAATTGAAGTTCTGTTTCATGAGATGTCTTTAATGCCTACATAATAACAATACAGCCATTTAAAAATATTTAAAGAAACAGACCTAAAATCAGTGTTTGCTTCATTTGGTAAAGGTCCTTCCAGGTCGAATCTGTCAGGGATAAATTCCTCTGCTCTGTCCCAAACCTTTTGCAAAAACAAAAATCAAATGTATAATGGACAGACATGAAATTAGAGATGGGGTGGTTTGTTGCAATACAACAACATGCAGATGTGCACAAGAATACAAGGGTTCACCTTTTATTGCAGTCAGGAACCTTGCTCAATCATTTCTGTTTCAAGATATGTCAATTATCCATTTATATCCACTCTCTGCAGAGGTGTAATCTAATTTATAAATTATTTTTATCATGTTTACGTTAAGCTCTCATGGAGCACATTTGATTTGATTTTCATAGCTCAAGTTCCATACCTAGAGGCATTAAGAAACCCACCTAAATAGCTTGAAAGACATGCTCAATCAGAGTTCTGTGCTTCTATATATTAACCTTAGGATCCTACATCATTCTTAAACCATTTTATACTGCTAGAAGTGCTTTCCCAGACAATAGCCAGTCTATTTCTTGCTAGTCAAAATATGTACACTAACACTAATGATCAATTTGTTCAACACTCATAGCTTAACAATTTACTGACTTCTTACATTTGTAATTAACACACATATCCTACAAGGTTATCTTCTGACAGATGGACCTTAACATGTTTTTAACTCATACTTATGACTAATTCATTTATTGCAGGTTAACATGGTTCAGCATTTGCCAATTCTAATCCTTCGTGTCAAACTACATCCACTATAATCACAATGGAAATGACCATTGTCTCTAGCGGTGAACAAGAGTCAGTACTGTTTGCAAGTCTCCTACATGTCAACTGAACAATGTCTGTTCTCTTTTGCTTTGTTAAACTTGCATTCAAATGTCATCTGACTAAATTATTAGACTTTATTCTATTAAAACAATTCCTGACTGTTATCAGTCTATTCCAATCTGTTCATCTGTCACAATTTCAATTGTTGAGATGATAGAATCTAGGGACTCACAACAAAACCATACTAGATTAACGTGGATGCTCCTGAACAACCAATGCTCCCTTGTTCTTACATTTCTTAATGTCACTAGAAACTCCTGAAATCTTAATTCTTAAAGAGGTCAAAATCTCCAGATTTTGAGAAGCTAAGTTTATTGTTTTCTCAAAGCTAATAAGCTTTCATGTCAAAACCATTGTTGATGATAAGATTGAATAGTGTTTTCCTGTGAATTAACTAGAATCTACAGTGACTTGCCAAAATGCCAATAGTGTTAGTGGAAAGCCAATGAAGCATAACTTAATTAGTGGCAAGTTCCAATATGATACCTGAGGTGAGTGATGAATGTTGTATACTGAAATCATTATATCTTGACCAGCTTTAACCTTGTAATTTCCAGGAAAAACATCATCAACTTGAGCCCTCCTAATTAACACCTAAACAATAAAGCCATCTTAAACATTAAGCACACCAAACACAATAAGAGTGGAAAAGAATGCAACATAAAGGAGGATGTGGATAAAGTCGCATTGATTCATATATACAATGGTTCAAATACTTCAGCTCCTTGACATCACCATATCTCGGGAGCCTTCCTTGGAGAACATTGTCAACCTCTACTTGTGCTTTTGATAGGGCAGATGAATCCTGCAGGAATACAAAGTTAAACAGTCAACAAATACCAGGGATTTATCTTGTTCAGAACACCTGTTTGAAACAAACTTAACCAAATAATCAGCTAGGAAAATAAGGAGACATTTTTCCAGAGTTTTGATTTGAACTCTGTGCATGGTATGCTGCAACCTATCTACATGAATTGTTATTGCTAAGACATACAACCTGCAAGGAGCAGATGCCATATGCAAATGGAATACTAGCCTAAAAAGTCGGAAGAAAGGAGAAAATGAAAATCATAAATGGAACAAAGAAAAGGAAAAATGCAACATCAAAAAAGAAAACAACAAGTGTGTCAGATACTTGGGTCATGGCTCTGGTTGGGTAACTTAACAAAGCTGAAGGTCCTATAGAAGATAAACTAGAGAATAGATCAAAACACGATGAAGGTAGCTTGACAGGAGGTAAGAAGAAAACTATGGATTAATATGGAGAGATGAGTCTCTGGTGACATGGAATAAGCATCTCCTGCAAGCCAACTAGGCAAGGTGATCAGAATGTCCTAGGAGACATTTTGAGGTGCAGCAAGATAAGAAGAAGCCAAACCCACCACAAAAATTGATTCCCCTTGGTGAGGATGGAGTAGCATATTGTTAGAAAGCATGGCACATTTCAGAGAATGATGTTGGACTAGGTAATATCACTATAACCAACTAAAAAAAACTACCAAAGTAGTCTCATTCCTAATTGTTAATAATAAAGTAACATGTGTTGCCATGCATGCCAAAGAGCAGTAGACAACCATCTGGTAGAGTAGCTCTACAGAAGTGAGAAACATGATAATGATACCTTACTCAAAAGGTAAAGTGTCCATGTCAAAACAGAACCTGTTGTCTCGTGACCAGCAACTAACATTGACAAGAGGTCATCCCGTAACTGTACACTTGTAACCTGAGATGCATAAAACAACATTGTTTAGATGCTTAGTAAAGCAAGAAATGCTACAACAAGACTTGATCTTAAAGGCTGCATAAGTGTCTGGACTAATAGAAAGCAGAAACCTGTACAAGAATCCAAGAGGTTAAAACAAAAGGAATAAGCAAATTGGAAGAAACAAATGACCCTCAACAGAAAATTCCATTTAGCAATGAATAAGGGGATTTTGTAACAGCATCAAATAAGGGGCTCTTTTGATAGCCTGCTTGAGCCTCAGACGCCTTTCATTTTCTAATAAAAAGGGATAAAGCAGACATATTATTTTTCACCCAGAAACTTTTGCTTAAGGGACCCCAACCCAGATTAAATCTATTGTGCATAGGAGATGAAATAAACCTCCATTTAACCCAAAAGTCCAAGCTAAATTTAACCAAAATGATATAACCCAAAATCTAACTCCAAGCTGAATTTAACCAAAATGATATAATCCAAAATCTAATGCTCCCTTTATTCTCCCTATTGAAATGAAACATGTGCTATCAGACCTATATGACTCGGTTAATAACTTTTGTACTAGAACAAACAGAAGTGTAACTGTCAAAAATGACAGAAAACCTCTTCACGGCTGGCTAGCAAGAAGCGTAGAATGCTTGGATCTGTCTCATTGACATAGTCTTCCCCATCAATTTGTTCCCCTTCAGCCTCTACCATGTCCTTGCATTTTGCAATTAGTTCTTCAACAGTCTTCCTTATTATATCAACTGCTCTTTGTGCCTTAATCTGTCGCGGAACTATCTTGCACAGAAAATCAATCTGACAGGAAAACTTAAAATACCAATTAATAGCAATACAAAGCATGAACTGACATTTTGAAAAAGTTAAAGTTAAAAAGCCATCTTATACTTTAAAAATGCAAAAAATGTTTCCTGAATTTCATTTTAGAACCAAAAGAAAATTAAGCTTATCACTTACAATATAATTTGCAAAGGGATAGCATTATGGCCAAATTATCAATAACTTCAGTGGACTATTGTTTGTGCCCAGGGATTCACATCTAAATTTCTTTCCTGAATGTTCATGCCTACGAATGTAGTCCACACTTGGTTCCATAGACGTCTGGTGTACATTCGTTCCATAGAAATGTTGTGTATATTTGGTTCAATGCCAAAACAATATGTACCCACCGCAAAAATTGCTACTTAAGAACCATTGTGGAATCACTGAAGGGATTTGAAGAACGCCTAAATAGGAATGATCACCAAATTCAGTGGATGTTTGCCATTATTAGAAAGATCAAACCAAAAGATATAGTAAAGACATAACAACCGTCAATCCTGAACTTCACGGATTTGACTGAGGTAAACAGGATACTGGAATAACTTAACCACAAGAGAAATTCAGTTGACAGTGACAAATGGAGGATTCCAGAGACAGCTCTAATTCTTCATAAAGTTATAAGCTAGACAAGAACGTACCTTCCAATACGGCAGAATATCAGTAGACCTTGCCTCAGTCTCCTTCAACGCCGTATAAACCGCATCAATAACAGGACTATCCGATGTAAGCGAATCAAAATTGTAATTGAACAAAGAAAGCCCAATCGCATCCAGTGTTAACTGCGAAAACTTCTCCTCCATATTCACCGCCTCGCCACTCGTCGCATACGACATGAGCTTCTCCACCAACCTCACAGAACACCTATCGAACACCTTGTCAACCATCACAGCCAAAAACTTCCTGTGCAGAGACGGCAACACCGCCTTCCTCCTCACCTTAAAAAATGGAAAAAAAAAATACTGATTTGACTACGAAAAAGACGAATTAGGGTATGGGAGAGTAGGAGAGAGTACCAGCCAGTGGTCGCCTTCGGCGACAGCGAAGCCGGAGCCGAAGAGGAACTGGGAGACCTCGGAGACGAGGCCCTTGGCGAATTGGGGGTAGAGGCGGAGGACGTACTTGGCGATGGCAGGGTCGGAGACGACGACGAAATCGCGGGGGCCAGCGGCGAGACGGTAGACGGGGCCGCACTGGAGCATCCATTTGAAGAGGGGGAGGAAGAGGGCGCCGGAGAGAATATCGGAAACATCCTCGAGGCGAGCGTCGGCGACGGGGATGCCGGAGGTCTCGGAGGAGCGGCGGGAGAGGGCGGTGAGCCAGGAGGGGCTGAGCCAGCTGCCATTGGAGGAGGAGGAGGAGGAGGGCTTAGGCTTGTTTGGGGTGAGGGAGGAGGAGATGGTTGCCGCCGCACGGGGTCGCCGGCGGGAAAGAGGAGGGGCGGAGAAGGGGGAGACGAGGATGACGTAGGAAGAGGACATCGCAGTGACCGGGATTTGGTCTGAGAAAAGGCGGTGCTTTCAAGTTGGAGACGTTGGTTGGCGGAGGAGGATGAGGGGTTGCTTATGTGGATGTTTTCAATTGGGTACAAGACAGGGCCCACTTGCCATGCAGGCAGCTGATGTGGCTTTTGGTTTTATTTTTCAAAAGGATTTTTTTATATGACTTAAAAAACATGCTTATTCATATTTCAAATATAAAAAATTATATATTTTTACTTGAATTTAAATTTATTTGTAAATACCTGCTTGGATTTGAAAGAAAAACGGAATAGAATATTTTTAAAATATTTTTTTTACTCATTTGCGAGGAGATGAAAAGGCTAAAATGTGATTGAAGTATCTTTTGTCATGAAATAATCATGTTAAGAGTTAATACTATGATTTTATGCAATTAATGAAGTAATTTATTTATTTCAAGCTCTAAAGATAGAATTTGTAATTGATGGAGTTTCCTATTGCAATTTAAAGCTATAAATTGCAATTGGAGGTTCATCATCTATCAATAATAAATCGAGTTTGTTTGAGATGAATTTTTTCTATAAATTGGTTTAGTTGACTTCATAGTTTGTGCTTTCTTCTTTCTCATACTTGAATTTCGGTGCAAATAGTTTTAGAATTTGTTTATTGTGGTCGAAAATAATTGAAAAAAAAATCCCACGTCCTTCGGTTGAAGGTGGAAAATAAACAATGGAAGTATATATTCGCAGCGACACCGCCTCGTCCTCGCCCTTGCCAATCGTCACCAGGCCCGTCACTTGCTCCGATTTCTCATTCTCAAAGTCTCAAACCCTAGCCCTAGGTCCCTACATTTTCGATCTCGTTGTTGCGTGCTTCGATTTCTCATTCTCAAAGGCTCAAACCCTAACCCTAGGTCCCTGCATCTCTAATCTCGTCGATCGCCGTCCGCTGCGCCTTTTACTCCAATTTCTCTTCTCCTTCTCAAAGGTCGAGAGTTTGAAACCCTAACCCTAGGTCCTTGCATCTCTGATCTCGCCGTTGCGTGTTTCGATTTCTCATTCTCAAAGGCTCAAACCCTTGCCCTAGGTCTCTGCATCTCCGATCTCGCCGGTCGTCGCTCGCCGTGCCTTTTGCTCTGTTTTCTCTTCTCATTCTCAAAGGTCGAGAGTTCAAAACCCTAACCCTAGGTCCCTGCGTCTCCGATCTCGTCGCCACTTGCTCCGATTTCTCATTCTCAAAGGCTCAAACCCTAACCCTAGGTCCCTGCATCTCCGATCTCGCTGTCATGTGCTTCAATTTCTCATTTTCAAAGGCTCAAACCCTAGCCTTAGGTCCCTGTATCTCCGATCTCGCCGTCGCGTGCTTCAGTTTCTCATTTTCAAAGGCTCAAATCCTAACCCTAGGTCCTTGCATCTCTGAACACACCGGTCGCCACCCGCCGCACCTTTTGCTCTGATTTCTCTTCTCATTCTCAAAGGTTGATAGTTCAAAACCCTAACTTTAGGTCCCTGCATCTTCTATCTCATTGCCACTTGCTCTGATTTGTCCTCTGTCCATCACCGGAGCAGCGACATCGCCAGAGCAGCAACATCGTCAGAGCAGTGACATCGCCAGAGCAACGATCTACTCCAGTATGCCCTCTTTCTCAACTCTACCAAGTACCAAGTACTAGATTTTCTACGATTTTCTGATTTTTACTGATATTGGGTTCCATTTTTTGAGAGTTTTCGCAGAAATTTTGGGACTGGGAGTTGAATTTCAACTTGTTCGGGGGATTTTCCTACTGCGGCATGGCTGATCGTGCTAGTTCTGTGAATTAGGTATTGCTTTTTTTCATTTCTTAGAATTTTATGCTGGATTGGTCTTTCCTGTAGTTCTATTAGGAACTATATTACTTGCATGCTTGATTGCTTGGTTTGTTAGTCATTTATCTTCTTTCTTCTATTTTAGATAAACTCAAGTAAAGAAATCACTAATGAAAATACAAGTATGAATGCTTCAAATATAAAATATTTATGGCCAAATCAAAATATTGGTGAGAAGGCTGGTGAAGCTCAAGATGTAACTTCAAGGATAAATAAAACAAATCAGAAAGCTTAAAAGGTGAGAAAAAATAGTTCATGGGTGTAGGACCATTTTTCTAAACTAGATTCTACTGAAAATGCTTACAAGGATAAAGCCCAATGTAATTACTATGGAAGTCTTCTTTTATGCTCTTCTAGTTATGAAACAAGTGGTTGAAATACTCACTCAAGCAGATGCAGAGATTATCCTCCAAACATAGAGGTGAAAAAATAAAAAAATTTAGCCTTTTAATCAGTTAGTGATGACAGTGGTGGCATTCAAGCACGTACACCTGTTATATGAAATTTTAATCAAAAAGTATGTAGAATTGCATTAGCCAAATATTTAATTATTAATGAACTGTCTTTCAAACATATTGAACATGAAAGGTTTAGGTTCTATACCTCTACATTGCAACCTAAATTTGATGTTCCTTCCCGATTTACTGTTGCTAGAGATTGTTTTAAAATATTTCTGGAGGAAAAGAAAAAATGAAATATTTTTTTAGCAAGTTAAAGTAAAGAGTGAGTATCACAACTGATTGTTGGACATCATGCCAAAACTTGGGCTACATGAGTGTGACTGTTCACTATATTGATGATGATTGAAAGCTTAAAAAAAAATTAAAAATTTTTGTTCTGTTTCAAGTCATGTTGGTATGGTAATTGGTAAAACATTAGAATTATGTTTACTTGATTGGGGCATAGATAGGGTCTTCACAATTATTATAGATAATGCATCTTATAATGATGTTGAAGTTCAGTACCTGAGGAAGAGGCTTGATAGTTGGAAAGGTCATATACTTAATGGTGAGTATTTGCATGTCAGATGCTGTGCACATCTTCTAAGTCTAATTGTTAAAGAAGGACTTAAAGATTTAAATAACTTTATTGTTAGAATTCGGACTTCAGTTAAATATGTGAGATCATCACCAGCAAAAACACAGAGGTTCAAGCTTTGTATGGAGAAAGAAAAAATAGAATGCAAAAGTTTGGTTTGTCTTGATGTTGAAACCATATGGAACTCTACATATCTAATGTTTGATGCTGGTTTGAAATTTCAAAAAGCTTTTGAATTATTGGAGATCCAAGATTCCAAATATGTAGAGGAGCTAATGAAGGAAAAGTCACAGGGTTCACCAACACATACAGATTGGGATGTTGTTCGAGCTTTATTATCTTTTTTGTAAGTATTTTATGATGTTACCTTAAACATATCTGGTTCTTCTTATGTTACAGAAAAAATATATATGCAAAGCATGTATAGAATTGACATGATGATCAAGAAGTTTTCTGAATCAGATGACTTCTGCTTAAGTACTATGGCTTTTAAGATGAAGACCAAATATGATAAATATTAGGCAAATATTGAAAAGCTTAATATTATGCTATTTATTACTTCTGTGCTTGATCCTAGGCTAAAGTTGGAGAGTATAAATTGGATGATTGAGGAAAGGTATGAGAATGAAAAGGTCAGTGAGTTGAAGGGTAAAGTGAAGAATGTTTTGGATAGACTTTTCAAGAATATTCATCTATAGAAAAATCATCTTCTTCTTCCCATAGTGTTGCAGGAGTTGAACAGATAAAAAAAAGAAATGCTATTGGAATAAGTAATCTTGATGTATTTCAGCTGGTTCAAGATGAATTGAGAAAAGCAAAAGCAAAACGAAGACTTCCACTCGCAAAACAGATTTGAATAAGTATTTGGAGGAGAAACGTAAAGATGAGGCAGAAGATTTTGATATTCTTCTGTGGTGGCTAAAGATGGCTAAAGATGTGCTTGCTATGCCCATATCTACCGTTGCTTCGGAGTTAGCTTTTAGTATAGGAGGTCGAGTTCTTGATCAATTTTGAAGTTTTCTATCTGCAAAAATGGTGGAAGCTCTTATTTGTACACAAGATTAGTTGCATTCTACTAGTTCTCCTATTAATATTAAGGAGACACTTGATGAAATTGAAAAAATATCCGCAGGTAAAAATTACTTATTCATTGTATTATTTATGTAGAAATTAATTATTGATTTTAATATTTATGTTATATATTTCACATGTTTTATCTTTATAATTACAAAAATGACGAGCAAAATGGATACAATAATCTCAATTGATGATTAATTTTCTTTCTTGATGCCATTTTCTATGAATCTGCCGGCAAAGATGTCTGAGTGTTGATTTCTTCAGGTATATATATGACGTAGCAACAAGCGTGGTAGATGAGGAAAATACCGTTGCCTCTGTTAAAAACTCCTTGAATCCACAAGGAAGAGAGAAAATTCACTAAAGTAGAACTTTATTGAGAATAAAAGTTGTCTCCCGTCCATAGGACTGAAGGCTTATTTATACAAATACCAGAAATCCAATTTGAGTAAGTTTTTGGCTTCCCAAGTCCTAAACTGAATATAACTCTGTTTAAACCCATTAATTGGGTTGGTAGAAGTTCTAAATAAGTTAACCTACGAAAATAAAATCCTAAATAAAGATTCATCCTTCCCAAGTCCTAAACTGAATAGGATTCAGTCCAAAATTGGTCTTGGGTTGGTGGAATCCGAGAATAAGACCTAAGACATCATAATGAAGAGAATTTTAAACATAGAAAGGTACTAAGTAAGGTAAATCCTAAGTTTAAATAGAAGAGTGAATCAAATCATTTGTCATGGCCCTTGACTTCTGAATTAGCTTCTTTTGATATTCTTGAACTTCCCTTTGAGTGTCCTACATCAGTGTCCCCTTCTTGTAAGGAACTCGTCCTCGAGTTACTTTATCATAATGTGCAGTCCTCAGGTGCATAGTAGTCAAACAAATCTTGAATATTAAAAGTGTTTGAGATCCCCAAATCCTTCGGGAGGTCGATGACATAGGCATTGTTGTTTATCTTTCTTAGTATCTTCAGTGGCCTAATTTTCTTCTGTTCAGTTTGTTGTAAGTTCCAGCTGGAAACCGTTCCTTTCTCGAGTGCACCATCACCAGATCTCCTTCTTGAAACTCTTTTGAACGATTATGAATGTTCGCTTTAATTTTGTATTTGGCATTGGATTCTTCTAATTTCTTCTTTACCTCAATATGCACTTCAATAATTCTCTCTGTCCATATTGTCTGCAGCTATGCTTGTTCCTGGTAATTTGGGCAACACCACCAAATCCAGCGGGTGTTTTGGTGTTCTTCCATTGACAATTTCAAATGGCGATTTTCCCGTTGACCTGTTCTTCATGTTATTGAAAGCAAATTCAGCTTGTGCGAGTGCATAGTCCCACTGCTTTGGTTTGTCTCTTGCAAGACACCGAATGATGTTTACAAGTGTTCAATTCACCACTTCAGTTTGTCCATTTGTTTGTGGATGATAAGCACTACTAAATTGTAGAGACGTATCAAATCGCTTCCACAATGTCTTCCAAAAGTGACTTAGAAATTTTGTGTCACGATCAGAAGTGATAGTCTTTGGCACTCCATGTAGCCTTACAATCTCTTGAAAGAATAGATTAGCCACCCTTATTGCATCTGCTGTTTTCTTACATGGAATGAAGTGTGCATCTTGGAAAATCTGTCGACAACAACAAATACTGAATCTAAGCCTCGTTGAGTCCTGGGGAGGCCCAAAACAAAATCCATCGATAGATCCTCCCATGGGGCATTTGGCACAGGCAATGGGTATAAAGGCCAGTGTTTTGAGAGCTTCCTTTGGCTGTTTGGCATACATAGCATCTTTGTACAAAGCGACCAACATCCCTTTTAACTTGTGACCAGTAGTAGCGCTCTTCAACTAGTGCAATCCTCTTGTCACGCCCAAGATGTCCTGCTAAGCCATTGCTATGCAACTCTTTCACCACCTTTTCTCTCAAGGAGCACCTTGGAATGCAAAGACGAGAACCCTTAAAGAGAGAGCCTTCATGGAGATATAAATCAGTTCTTTGTCCTGCTTGGCACTTTCTATACCCCTCTTTAAAATCTTCATCTTCAGCAAACAATTTCTTCAAATAATCAAACCCTTCAACTTCGTTGCTTATAGTTGCCATCAAGGCTGTCCTACGACTCAAAGCATCTGTCATCTTATTTTTTTGTCCGGATTTGTGTTTCAAAACATAGGTGTATTGCTGTAAGAATGACGACCATCGACCATGCATGCGATTCAAGTCCTTCTGGCTATCAATGAATTTCAAAGCTTGGTGGTTAGTATATAGAATGAACTCTCGTTGAATTAGATAGTACTTCCAATGATGAACTGCTTGTACAACAGCATAAAATTCTAGCTCATATATAAAAAGCTACTGGTCTTCCATCCTGGGATAGAACGGCTCCAATGCTTATGTACGAAGCATCACAATCTACCTCAAATAACTTCTCGAGGCTAGGCAATGCCAAAATAGGTGCAGTAGATAACTTCTCCTTAACCAACTCGAAGCATCTATTAGCTTCTTGAGTCCAGGAGAACTTGCGTTGCTTCAAACATTCAGTTATTGGTGCCATAATGGAACTAAAGTTTTGACAAACCTCCGATAGAATGTCGCCAGACCATGGAAGCTTCTAACTTCTGATACCCTTTTGGGTATAGGTATTCCTTAATAGCTTTTACCTTTCTTCATTCAACATGAATGCCTTCAGCACTTACCAACGAAACCCAAGAACACCAAGTGGTCAGTCATAAAATTGCATTTCTTGCGTTATGTACAACTTCTTCCTTCTTCAGCACAGTAAGTACTTATGTTAGATGCCTTTTATGTTCTTCTTCATTATGACTGTACACCAGGATATCATCAAAGTAAACAACAACAAAATGACCAATGAAAGGTTCGAGTACCTAATTCATCAATCGCATGAAGGTACTTGGTGCATTTGAGAGTCCAAAAGGCATAACAAGTCACTCATAAAGTCCTTTTTTTGTTTTGAAAGTAATTTTCCATTCATTTCCGAGTCTAATTCTAATTTGATGGTATCCACTCCTCAAATCTATCTTGGAGAAAACCTTTGACCCTTCCAACATGTTCAACATGTCCTCTAAGCGAGGAATTGGAAATCTATACTTTACCGTGATTCGGTTGATAGCTCGACTATCTACACACATCCGCCAACTTCTGTCTTTCTTAGGTGTCAATAAGGCTGGAATTGCACATGGGCTCATGCTGACTCTGAACATTCCTTTTCTGATCAACTCCTCAATCTTGTCTTGTAAAATTTGTGACTCTTTTGGACTCATTCTGTAGTGGGGCAAATTTGGTAAACTCGCTCCAGGAACAAGGTCAATGTGGTGCTGAATATCTCTCATTGGGGGTAGTTCATCAGAAAGATCATCCGGCATGATTTCCTTGAATTCATCTAGGAAGGGTTGCAAGCCTTTTGGAGCTTCAGTGGGCATTGTCTCCATTCCTTTCTCAATCACAACAAATATTTGGGATGTCTCTTTAGCCTCATTTATAAAATTTTGCACAATCAGGAAGGAGTGACCCTCCTCTTGTAAACTTTTGGGTCGACGCTCTTCGCCAATGGGGGTAAGGATAATTTTCTTTCCATCTTTGAAGAAGATGTAGCGATTGTCTCGCCCACGATGTGTAGAATCTCTATCAAATTGCCAAGGTTTGCCAAGAAGAATATGGCATGCGTTCATCTCCACAACGTCAAAGGTTACCTCATCCTTGTAGAATTTTCCAATGGAAAAACAAATTTGACACCGTTCAGTTACCTTGGTTTCACCAACCTTTTTAATCCAGCCGATCTTGTAGGGAGAAGGATGTGATTCCGTCTTCAATTGAAGCTTGTCAACCATAGTCTTGGAGATGATATTTTCACTGCTTCCCCCATCAATAATCATATCACAGATCTTGCCATTTACTGTGCATCGAGTGCGAAAGATATTGTGACGTTGTAGGTTTTCCTCTTGCTTTGGGATGTACATCAGATTTCGAACTACTAAAGATGACTGTTCACCATCAGGCTCCTCGAATATTCCATCTTCATAGTTTTCTTGATCACAAGCTAGGTCATCATCTTTTGAGTCATGGAAATTGTCAGCAACAAAATTATCTTCAATAGCCAAGTTCACAGGTTGTCGTGCTGGACAAACATTAGAACGATGTCCAAATTTTCCACAACGATAGCACTTTAGATCAGGATTTGAACTTGGGTTCTTTGCTGATGTGGCATTTCCTGATGGCCTTGTAGGTCTAGCTTCAAGACTCACTTGTGTGGGAGGTCGAGAAGGTTGTGTAGCTGCACCTCTATTAGGAATAGATTGTGCTCCTTTTGAATTATCACCAATGGTTCTCCCCACCTGATTTCTGATGATAGGTCGTTCCAATTGGGACTCCACACGAGTTGCACTCCTCACAGCCTCATTAATCATCCAAATAGGTTGTAAAGAAATCCTATCTTGGATGGTTGTGCGTAGCCCACCGATGAAGTTTGCCACTTGATGAGATTCAGTCTCTATTAGATTATTACGTGCTGACAGGCGATAGAACTCCTCAGCATATGCCTTCACACTGCGATTACCCTGTCGACAATTTTGATATTGCTGAAAGAGTACCTGGTCATAATCTATGGGAAGAAATTATTTTTCGAGAAGAGCCTTCATCCGTGGCCATGCTCGAATTGGAGCTTTATTTTGGCGTGTCCTTTCCAACTAGATGCGTTCCCACCATACTGATGCACCCCCCTTGAGTCGGTAAGCAATAAGCTTCACTTTCTACGAATCTAGAATCTCCATGTAGTCGAAGAACCGTTCCACTTCAGCAAGCCAATCGAGAAAATCTTCGATCTGAAGTTGGCCATTGAAAGATGGGAGATCAATCTTCAAGCGAAAATCATGACGTCTATCATGCTTAGAAACTGGTCGGCGAAGGATGTCTTCAACTTCTTCGTCGTTGGAATTTTCAAGGATTTGTAAACCCTTTGGATTCACTAGCGGAGCCTTTCCTCGACCAATTGGATCGCGAGTCACTTCATCGATCCGTCGACGTGGTTGATTCAGGCCTTCAAGTTGATCCATCCTCAGCATCAACCTTGCAAGTGAGTTTTGGATTGCCTCCATTGTCGAATCAAAATACTCACGGCTGATGTGATTACCCACAGGAGCATCGTCCCTAAGGTTGCTGCTGGTTGCGTCGTCGTTAGACATTAAGCAAGGAGAGCCTTGCTCTGATACCACTTGACGTAGCAACAAGCGTGGTAGACGAGGAAAACACCGTTGCCTCTGTTAAGAACTCCTTGAATCCACAAGGAAAAGAGAAAATTCACTAAAGTATAACTTTATTGAGAATAAAAGTTGTCTCCCGTCCATAGGACTGAAGGCCTATTTATACAAATACCAGAAATCCAATTTGAGTAAGTTTTTGGCTTCCCAAGTCCTAAAATGAATATAACTCTGTTTAAACCCATTAATTGGGTTGGTAGAAGTTCTAAATAAGTTAACCTACGAAAATAAGATCCTAAATAAAGATTCATCCTTCCCAAGTCCTAAACTGAATAGGATTCAGTCCAAAATTGGTCTTGGGTTGGTGGAATCCGAGAATAAGACCTAAGACATCATAATGAAGAGAATTTTAAACATAGAAAGGTACTAAGTAAGGTAAATCCTAAGTTTAAATAGAAGAGTGAATCAAATCATTTGTCATGGCCCCTTGACTTCTGAATTAGCTTCTTTTGATATTCTTGAACTTCCTTTGAGTGTCCTACATCAATATATCTCTTTCTGTATAGATTTCCAAGCATTAGACTTTTTTTGTTCTTTCGAGATTTACATTATAATAATTTTCTGTGTCTTACTGTCTTATACTCTCAGACATTTTTCACTGAATACTCAATGTATGTGGAGAATGACTTCTTTATAACTGGAAGATCATATGCTGGGCACTATATTCCTGCTTTTGCCAGCATGGTTCATTGGTTTGTTTATTGTGTCCCTATGGACCTGTTATTGGTTCTCTAATCTCTATTCTCTAACTATTGGTTTTGATTACAAACTTATTGCCAAACTTACATATATTCAATGCTAACTGCTAAGCCAATTGAAAGAGCAAATGTAAGAAAGAAAAGAGGACAAAGTGAAGACATCTCAAGTCATGGAAAGAATGATCTACTACTGCTAGTCTGCTATACTGCATAATCCCTCTGATACTGGCTCAACTTCAGAAACAGATCTGAAACTATCTAAACAAAATTTATCTGCATTTCTATGAATCTGTCAGCAAAGATATCTGACTCTAGTATTCTCAAACGGTTGATTTCTTCATATATATATATCTCTTTCTGCATAGCATGAATTGGTGGCATTCCATCCCATCACTACTGCATAGCCTGCATTGCTGTTTGCTGCCTGCTGGTCTGCTGCAGCAGCTTCACTGCATAATCTATCCCATCCAAACAAGAAAATTACGATAGAGAACTCATCTTCTTCTTTGGCTAACCCTTCTGACTAGCCAATTACCTTCTTGGTGACTCTAAGCCAGAAACTGTTGACATTATTACACCTTAATTTATGTCTTTATAGTGCTAGTAGCAATAGTAGTCTAAGTTCTTTCTTTGCAAGAATATGCATACTGCTGGTCTACTACTACTGCCTACTGGTCTGCTGCACTGCATAAGTGCATAATCCCTCTGTCTAGTGTCCACTAATATTGGCTCAACTATGATACTGCTATTGCTTCTATTTTGGTGATCTTGTCTGGTAAGTTTTTAAGAAACCATTTGAATTGTTGTAAAAGCTCAACATTTATATTTACTTGCAATTCATTTTTGGCTTAATGGTTGTTATTTCTTTATTTTTTTTGTAAAAACAATGGTTGTTATTACTGTCATAGGAAATCCTTACTGTTTATTTTTTGTTAGGTAGGAATCGTAGTTGTTACTTGTTAGTAACTTAGTATATTTAAAATTAACTTTTTATAGGATTATAATATAAAATATAGATTTTAAAATTTAAAATTAAAAACAGGTATACTAGTTTTAGAACTGGTTTAGAACCGAAACTGAAAAAACCAGTTCTTTATCTAAACCGGTATGGTTCCGGTTCTCAATTTTTTAAAAACCGAAATCCGGTTTCGATTCTTAAATGTCTAAAATTGGTACAGTAAACCGGTTTTGCTCACCCTAATAGATGGCAAGTAGATTTTACACTGATGATATAAATTCAAATAAAAATATGTAATTTTCTAAATTTAGAGCAAAAATATGTAACATGTAAGTATATATAAAAAAAACTCTTTTAAAAAAAATATAAAAAGACCAATATATTCCTACCAAAAGAAAAGGGCCAATATATCCTCACGAATTGGATAGGATTTGCCATAGGATTTGAACCAGAATTAAGTTCAAAATTGGTAAAGGAATGGGCTTAGCCCAAGGCCCTGTCCAATCAGATAATAATATTTGTGAAAATAGGTCTCAAAAGTTTTTTATTTGCTAAATTATGTATAAAAAAATTTTTATTTCACAATTAGGGTCCCAAGAGCCACATAATATAATATAAGATCAACTGCATATAACTACTTAAAATTTTATTAAATTATATATTTCTCCTTTAAATTTAAAAAATTATATTATTTGAAATCTTGTCAAATTGTACATTTCTCTTTCAAACTTAAAAGATTACATATAACTCTTTGAAATTTTATCGAATTATATATTTTTCTCCAACCTTCAAAAATTATATATTTCTTCTTGAGTTAATAGATATAAAAATCTCCTCGAATATAGGTTTATTGTAAAAATTAGAAATATTTATAAAATATAATATTTGACATCGTTTAGAGTAAAGTAAAAAATGAAGATATTTTTGACATGATTAGAGGTAACGTAATAGAGAATACGAATAAAAATATAGCTTAAAATTGGTTCATATTAGGCCCCATATATGATTTAGATTGAGCTCTAATTATAATTTAAACCAGATCGAAATGAGTTTAAATTGGACTAGTAACAAAAGTATCATTCTTATGTTGAAATTTAAATCAAGATAAAACTCTCACTTAAACAAGTCTGATTTTTTTTTGTAATGATGATTGAACTACTAAAACTTCTTTTAATAAAATCAGAAATATTTTCATCATTTTACTTCTATCTAAATATCGTGAAATAGCATATTCTAGAATATTTTTCATTTTAATGATAAATTTACATTTAAACTTTTTTTTTATAACATGCCCAATAACTAAAGAAAAAAAATATGTAATTTTATAAGTTAAAAAAAATACAATTTAGCAAAATCTCGAAAAGTTATATATCATTTTTTAAATTTGGAGGAAAAAATATAATAATTAAGAAGATTTTAAGAAAATTAAATTTAATTTTTTATATGTGAATAAAAAAATATGAAATTCGATAAAATTTATAGTAATTATATGTAATTGATCCTAAAATATATTATCAAATTATTGTCATGTAAGTGCCATATAAAAAAGTTAAAAAATATATAAAAAAAAATTGAATTCCTTATTTCTTTTCATCTGTTCATCTCCAGATCCGACTCCGGCTCCCCGTTCCCCCGGCTCTCTCCCCGCGTCCCCAAAGCGGCCGCAATTTGGCTTCTGTTGCCCCTCTCCTGCGTGATCACGTTGCTATTCCTGTTCGGTCGATTTGTTTCCTGATTCG
Organism: Trichopus zeylanicus subsp. travancoricus; assembly: GCA_005019695.1. Classification (NCBI taxonomy): domain Eukaryota; kingdom Viridiplantae; phylum Streptophyta; class Magnoliopsida; order Dioscoreales; family Dioscoreaceae; genus Trichopus; species Trichopus zeylanicus. The sequence continues at coordinate 150,085 of RXID01021599.1, forward strand.
CCTTGTTGCCGCGGCAGTGATTCAATTCGATTCGATTTCAATTTCAATTTTAATCTCAATCTCAATCTCAGAAGAAATAGCTGTGATTGGGGAAGTTCCATCAGTTTTTATGAGGTAGGAAGAGGAGCGAATCGCAAAAAAAAGAGATACCGATGCCATCTCAGTCCCAAATTTCTCGAATTTCATGAATTCCGTGACTTCGCAGGGATCGCCGGTTCCCCCGCTTCAAGCCAAGCATCAGGGGAGCATGACATAAAGAGGACGTACAAATCTGGACAAAGCGAGCATTTACTTTCATTTCTGAGCAGGAAATTTCAAAATTCGGCCACCGTGCTTCCAATCATTATGGAAGTCACTTTTTTTTACTTACCTGGGATTCTGTCACTTCCAGGAGAAAACACAGACGCAAAAAGCCAAGAGAGGAAGACAAAGGCCCCCTCCGCTTGCAAGTTGCAAGGAAATGAACGGAAGAGTTCAAAATTATGATGTTGACCCGCCACCAAATTAATGCTGCTGCCCTGCAGGAGAATGTTGCCGTTCACATTTTTTTTTTTTCATTTTAACCCTCACAAAATTTTATTTGGATAATTGCATCCTGCCCCTCAAGAGATCATTCATGTTTAGTGTTCTATTTCGCCAATGAAATAAGAATAACATCTGTCACTGTAAAATTGCGCTTGATTCCAATATTGAAATTTATTATTAATTTATTTTCTATTTTGTTCAATGAGTCAATATTTAATTCAAAAATTCCTAGAAATGTGGCTGAAAACCCAGCGAATAATTCCAACGTGCAGAGAGATGGCATTCAAGTCTCTCAATTAAATTTTTCATGGGATGCTGAGTATATTTACTAAAAGACCCTTCATGTAGCGAAGAAGGTATCCCATGTAGGGACGAGTAGGGTCACCAGCAGGGCCGGGCTGGCCCTAAATTTTTTGGGCTGATGAGGATGGAGCCCAGATGCTAGAGGCTGGGATGGGTACCCTATGAAGCCTTTGTCGGTTGCTGTACCCCGTGTCTGCTGGTCCCTCCGGATCAACTTATCCTAACCTCACCCTTCCTTTGAGCCTATTGTCCCCAATTCACTATCTACCCCGCGTTTATTGCGTGCACATGTCAACGTCTTTGGTTAGACTCAACGCTTATTTGAATTGAAGATCGTGAATTCTCTGTTCGAAGGATTTTCTTTGATGAAGTCTTAATCCATTATTGTGAACTGTCAAGATCATTGAGATTAACTAAAAATAAAATGCTAATACTCATTAGTAATTTTTGTGATTAATACTAATAGTTGGATTTAATTAATTTTAGAGCTAATTACATGATTGGGCAATGGATATTATGTTGATAAGAAAATTTATGATAGATCATCCACTCTAAAATTCATCTGTTTTCATAGTACCTGTAAAAGTCAAATCATTTTTAAATTAATAATTGTTACGGACAAGTGGATAGCAAATCGAATCATTTAGTCTCGAATGAAGGGAGTTGGGAACAATTATGAGTTTGACGAGGGTATAAACGCAAATTCGCATGCTGGCATTGCCCACAAATATATGTGCGAAAAAACCCAAAATTTCTTCACAATAATAACATAATACTCCTCTAGTTGGGAAATCAGTGGCTTATCCTAAAACAAAGGTGCAACATACCATTTCCCTCCGCGAATTACCGTGACAAACGCAAAGTTTTAGAGAGAGAAACAAGAGAGAGAAAATATAGATTAGGTGTCCATCCATCCGTTGGGCCCCACACATGAAAGTAAAAAAGTCATCGGTAGGAGATCTGCATCGAACTAAGCACATGACAGAAACATCTAAATTTACCGGTGAATATTAAATTCAACAAAACAAAAAAAAAAAAAGCGAGAATATTACCAAGCGACGTCAACAACACAGGCAACAAACCCTATTATTCTCCCTTCTCGACCAAGCATCTCTCTTCTCCACAAATACTCTCTTCTTCTTCTTCTTCTTCGCCTCCTCCGACACCACCACCACCGTCCACATGACCCCGGCCTCGACGGAGCTCCCTGGGACCCCGCCGGATCAAGTCATCTCCCCTTCACATCCCCCGGAATGCGCCACGCCGACTGCAAAGGAAAGCCGGATCCCTGCGTTCCCCCGGACGTGCCCGACGGCCCCACGCAAGCCACCCGGCGTTCTTCGGTGCAAGCGGCGGCTCTCGGAGCTGGACTTCTTCGTCGTCTCCCCGGAGGACTTCGACCGAGTATTCAGGCCAAGGGAATCCCCGCCAGCGAAGAAGAAGTTCAAGAAACAAGAGTGCTAGATGGTGTCACTTTCTTCTAGCTCAGATCTGGCGTTCAGAATTTTCATCTTTTTTTTGCTGATTTTTTTATGATTAATATGTATGAGAATTGCATTTGAAGACGATAATTATACATAGGATGCTTGTCTGCGCTTAGTTTGTGGCATGAATGATGCACAAGTTTTTCCCTTCTTTTTTTGTGATAATTTTAGAATGTAATGATACAGTGCAACTGCACGAGAGAGACAGAACTCATTAGAATGAATTCTTTGTTTATATTTTATCTACTACTGTGATTCAGATGAAGTGATTTCTTTCTTTTTGCGCGGGTTAGTTGCATATACACCCCCTATAAAAGTTCTATTTGTGCATTTACTTTCATAAATTCACTGAAATTGCTAAGTATTGTTACATATATTTCTAATAAAAATCCATCACATACGAAGGCATTTACTCTGCTACTAAATAAATACAATTTATCTTGATTTTATTTTTCTTTATAAATTAGATAAAAATCTTTAAAGATTTGTCAATAAAACGACACAAAGGCAATTTCGATATAATTAAATGTATAATTTGACCAATTTATTTGAGAAAATGATATATTTTTTTTTATAAAAAAATGGTGCGTGGTCTGTCATGAGTTGGTGTGGGAAGGGTGGGTGGGGGTGGGTTTGGATGCATGTGGGCCTTTGCCAATTTGACATTTTATAATTTTTCTGGATTTTGGGTGAGGAACACGCCTCTCTTAATTTTTTGATTTAAAGTGAAAATATTATCTGTGCACATATAAAAAAAAAACTTTATAATAAAATAAGAAATTAAATTAAATAAGAGCATACGAGGTTGTAAATGCAAAAAAAAAAAAAAAAAAAATATTTCCTTTTTAAATTACTTTTGAAGTGTTTCGAGTACTATCAACACATTAATTGATATGTACAGTGCATTTGCATAAACATATTATTTTTTTTCGCGAATGTTGAAATAGAATATATTATTATAATAATGTAAAATAATATTAGTGCTCGATCACGTTCGATGCATTGTGACACGAAATGGTTAACCGCACCGCAAACTGAACACGGTTTGGATTCATGCTGTTCGCATTTTTGGCATATTGCGATGGCTCTTTGTTTTGAAGTGAAGAAGAACAAGGTTTGCATGTCATGTGTCTGGTCCTATTCGGAGCAGGTTAGATCCATCCATGCTCTGCCATGTGACACTCGATACATTGTCGTACATATTTGGTCTACTTTAGGGCTTTAGTTTTGATTTTTTTTTTTTGCTTGTAAAGCTACTACCGAGTTATTTTTAAGATTTTTTTAATAAATGATTAGTTACTTTATTACAAAATTTATCAAAATTTATCGATTTTATTATTATTAGCAAATAATTACTCATATTATATTATAAAATTTATAAAAAATTACTTCGATTAAAATATTAAAAAATATTTTAATTTAATTTACTTTTATCAATTAAATTAATATAAAATATTATATTATTTTTATTCAGCTTTATTTCAGAAAATTAATTCCTAATTATCTGAAAATCGGCTTGATAAAATTAGATTTTAAATTTTTATTTTTCTAAAATCGAACAATCGATCATTCATAAAAACTAAAATAAAATAACTTATTTTTTATATTAATTCGATAATTATTTATATTAAAATCAACCGAGAATAATTTATATTTTTATATTAATTTTAATTAGTAAAATCAAATTAAAATATAGTATTTTTTTTAAAAAATATTTTAATTGAAGTAATTTTTTATAAATTTATAGTATAAGATGAGTGATTTTTACTGATAACGATAAAATAGGTAATTTTTTATAAATTTATAATAAGATAAATAGTTCTTTACTTTAAAAAATTATTTTTAAATTTATATCTTTTTGTTTTTGCGATTTTTTTTGTATATATACTTTTCATAACTTAGCTTAAGGAAATAATTTTGCACGAAAAAAATCATTTATAAAAGGTAATTAAGGAGGCTAATGTTAAGCGATCAGAAGCAACATGTACCGTCTGCTCGAGGAAATGATGTGATGATATTAAAGCAATCGATCGAAAGGGCTGACAAACGCCGAGAGCTCAAGTCTCAGACAAATTTTCAAAAATCGCCACGGATGCTAAGCTTAGGGCAACTTTTTTGATATATGCTGATGACTCTAAATATAACATAAATTTTCTAAAACTCAGCAATAACAACATATTTATGTAAATTCTCAACATATGTCGATAACTCTAAGTCTCTGCAATGATTGTTTTTAAAATTTTTGCCAATGACATAACTTAATATTTAGAATAATTGTCTTTAAAATTTTTATTAATGGTTTAATCTTTTTTATATTATCATTAAAGTTTACTTATTTTTTATAATAAGTCTATGACGTCCCGACCAAGCATTATATTATCCCTATACTTTTGCAACCCATTGGCCCATCAACCTCTAGGGTTCTATTTTTTTTTAGTTCTCCAAAAAAATTTTAGATATATAACAATCATCATATTTAGCTTAGTCTTAACTTTTGTACTTTATCGATATAGGACCAAAGGTCAAACTACTATCAAGTTACATGTCTCATAGTCCATTGGCCCATCGAATCTCACAGTGTTTTTTCCTTAAGGACTCAATGTCCTCGCTAAGCTAACCTATATCATTCAAGAGGTGGCGCGAAATGGCTCTAATACTATTATATGACGTCCTGATCAAGCACGATATTGTTCTTGAGTACCTATAGCTCACTGCCCATCAAACCCTATGGTTTTTATTTTTCCTAAGAGAAACAAAATCCTGAGATCGGTGGGTCTTTGAGAGGAGAAACTATAAGATCTGGTGGACCAATAGGCTATAGAATCTATGATTAGATGACAGTTTGACCTTTAATCTCACATTGATAAAGTACGAGAGTTGAGACTGAGTTAAATATAATGACTATCGTAAACTCTTAATAAGGAGGTCTTTTCTCGAGAAAGTAGGAAAAATAAAATCCTAGTCCCAATGGACAGTGGGGCAAGACATCAATCTTTACAACTATTATTGTTAAAGTTTACTTATTCTCTATATTAACTATCTCTAAAATTTTTGTTATTGACTTAGTCTTCATAATAATTATTTTAAAAAAATTATTAATCACTTAGTCTACACAATGACAATCTCAAAAATTTCTTTTGGCATTCTTAGAATTCACTTAACATTACAATGACTATCTCCAAGTGTAATGCAAAATTTTTGAAAATCAATGATGTCAAGTCTATGGTAACTTCGCCGATATATGTCAATAACTACAAGTTAAAAGGCAAATTTTTCAAAAATTGCTAATGACACCAAATTTATGACAATTTTTTCGATATATATTGATGGTTTCAAGTCTAAGACAGATCTTCCAAAATTTTTCATAAATTCCAAAAATCTAGTTATTAGATGTATGACAATCATCATATTTAACTTAGTCTTAACTTCTGTACTTGATTAATATGGGACTAAAGGCCAAACTATTATCAAGTTACAGGTCTCATAGTCCACTGGCCCATCAAATCTCATAGTGTTTTTTCCTTAAGAACTTATTGTTCTCGCTGAGCTAATTTATATCATTTAAGAGGTGGCACGAAATGACTTTAATACTATTATTTGACGTCCCGACCATACATGATATTGTTCTTGAATGCCTACAGCTCACGGCCCATCAAGCCCTATGGTTTTATTTTTTCCTAGAGAAACAAAATCCTGGGATCGGTGGGTCTTTGAGAGGAGAAAGTGTAAGGTTCGGTGAACCAGTAGACTATAAGATTTATGACTAGATGATAGTTTGACCTTTAATCTCACATCGATAAAACATGAGAGTTGATATTAAGTTAAATATGATAACTTCCTCAAACTCTTAATAAGGAGATTTTTTCTCGAGAGAGCAGGAAAAATAAAATCCTAGCCCCGATGGGCTGGGGGTCAAAACGTCAATCTTTACAACTATTATTGTTAAAGTTTACTTATTCTCTATAATAACTATCTCTAAAATTTTCGTCAATGACTTAGTCTTTATAATAATTATTTTAAAAAATTTTATTAATTACTTAGTCTGCACAATGACTATCTCAAAAATTTCTTCCGGCAGTCTTAGAATTCACTTAACCTTACAATAATGACTATCTCCATACTTTTAATTAATAATTTAATCTCTATAATGACTATTTTTGAGACTTTCATTAATGATTTAGCCTCTCTGAGGACTACCTTTGGAATTTTTGTCACTTAATCAATTACTTAGTCTTTACATAAACTATCGCTAATATTTCAATCAATGACTTAATTTATATAATAATTATTGTCAAAATTTTCGTCAATATACATATCTCCAACACTTGTATTTGCAGTGATCGTATTCGGCTAAAATAGTTTGCAAATATATAAACAATAACGATAGATCTTGGGACGGAAAAAAAAAACTTAATAAATAACTATATTAATGAGTCCATATGCTTATCAAAATTAACTGACGAGTCCCAAGACTTTTCAAAACTATCTTGTAATCCTCTGTATAATTGGTAATTACCCTATTATTTTCCAATAGTAACTACGTCCTATTTTGATAATCGCCATTAATATTATTTTGAAAAAAATTATAAGAGAAATTTCAAACATCTGTAGGGGTTTAAACGAAAAAAAGCCACATCTTAATTTTTCTTGATTAAATACAAAATATTCTTGATATAAGAAAAATTGTTTACAAAAATCTCAAACTCTCAAAATTATTCCTAGACCCTTATGAACTTGGCATGATTATCTCCATGCCCCTATTGGATTATTTTGTCCCTATCTTGTATACAATGGCTGCATTTTTTTTTTTGTAAAAAACATCTTAAATTCTCCCAAATTTCAAAAAACCACCAAACTTATTCATAACTCCAACTTTTTGAAGTGGAAATTGTATATTTTTTATAAATACCCTCTATTGGTTTCTGATTTACAAATAAGTTAGAAACGAAACTTATACAATTTTACAAATACACCCCTATTTTCATAAGTTACACCCAAGAATAATTTGAAAATAACCTCCACATTATTTTTAATGCATGCTCTGCTTTCGAAATTAACACTAGTCCCATTTTCAATAAAAGTGTGCTTTTATGAATGCGCCCCTCTAGATTTCGAATTCATGCATACGTTAAAATTCGTAAAAGCATGGGTTTTGTAAATTTATAAAATATGCCTTCTTTTGGAGGTTATAAATAGATACAACTCATGCATAAATTCAAAAACTCAAAGAGTGTATTCGTAAACATACATTTCCGTTATGCGAATCTCAAAATTGAAGAGTTTTCAAATTTTGTAAAATATTGGGGGGCGTTGTTTATAAAAATATAGTTACGTTGCCAAAAAAGAAGGATATGCCGCCAATTATGGAGAATTTGGGGGGTATATGGATAATCTTCCCTTTTATATATATAATGGAAATGCATGTGGTTCAATCATATGGAGGAGGATCTTGTCCTCTCCGTTGCCTTTTTTTACTGAAAAAGGAAATTACAAAATAATCGAAGCAAAAGTCGAACTAGTTCTGAAAAAGACACTACCCAGCGTCGAGAGGCGGGACGAGCAAAGAGGGCAAAAGGGGAATTGCAGCACATGCATTAATTACTCAGTAAAGGGCAAAAGAGTGATTTTGAATCCTACAGATAGCCCCATCGAGATTTATCAATTTTGTTTCTAGTCCACAATTATTTCGGTATTATGAATAAACCGTGCATTTATGGAATAAATGTCGAAAGAAACCTCGTTTGGATTGAGCTTAACAATTTAATCAATACGATCAAAACGTGTTCAACGCATCGCTAAACATGAATTATTCGAACTACTCAAATCGCTAAACAACCCATCGAGAAGGGCTAAACTCCCAAATACACAACAATGCATTTGAGAGTGTTAACTGGGGATTACAGAAAAAAAAAATGTATTTAATCCTATTTATCTCTTTTTATCACTCTTTATTCTCATATAATAAACTCCACTAGGAGTAAAAATAATTATCTTTAGTTATAGTTAACCCTGAATTAAATAAACCCTAAGAGCATTTTTTTTAAAGGTTAATTGCATAAAACTCTTTGAATTTTTTAAATTATATATTTCTCCTCCAAACTTAAAAAATTGGATATAACCTTTTGAAATCTTGTCAAATTACATATAATTTCTTAAAATTTTATCAAATTACATATTAATCCTTTAAATTTAAAAGTTGTATATTTTTCTTGTATTACTAGGTACGTTGCAAGGACCTCATATAGTATAAATTTACGGTTAAAATTAAGATTAATAGGATAATATATTGTTTGATGTCATTTATCCTGAACTGAAAAAGTAAAAATATCCATGACCTAATTAGACGTGATGTAATAAAAAAACGAGCAAAAATATCCTAAATTTGTTTCATATCAGACCCCCAAATCGAATTCAAATTGAACTCTAGTTTAGTTCCAAAAATTTGACTAAAACAAATCTAAACTAGATCAAAGACAAAATTATTATTTTACATCTCGAGTTAAAATTTAATTTAAGATAAACCTCTCAACTGAACAAAAGAAGATTTTTTGCAATGATGGTTGAAATACCAAAGCCTACTCTAACCATATTAAAGATATTTTCGATTTTTCACTTCAACTTAAACATCGTCAAATAGTATATTATTTGACTATTCCTGATTTTAATGGTAAATCTATATCCGATAAGATTTTTACAATATATCTAATAAAAAATATATATAACTTTTTAAGTTTGAAGAAGAAATATGTAATTTGACAAGATTTCAATAAATTATATGTAATTTGGCAATATTTTTAAGTTTTTATATATAATTTTTTAAATTTGGAGGAAAAGCATATAGTATGACAAAATTTTAAGGAGTTATATGTAATTCACCTTTTTCAAAGAGTTTTTCATAAGGAACCATGTATTTTATTACAATTTTTTAGAAAATAACATACCGTATCACTATTAACAGAAAATACTCATCTTATATTATAAATTTACACAAAAATTACCTTGATTAAAATATTTTTAAAAAAATTTATTTTAATTCGATTTTATCAATTAAAATTAATGTAGACTAATCACATTATCATTATTTGATTTTAATTTGGATAACTATTAAATTAATATAAAATTAGCTTATTTTATATTAATTTTTATGAAAGATCGGCTATCCAACATTATGAAACTCAAAATTTAAAATCTAATTATATTATATCAGTTGTTTGGTGGCTGTGAACTAGCCATCCAAAGCAAAACCCAATAAAAATAATTTAATATATAAAATATTTTAATTAACATATTTTTTTTATTAATAGTGATGAAGTATGTAATTTTTTGTAATTTCATAAGTAATTTTTTATTATATTTTTTAAATTCATAATGATAATGAAGTTGGCTTTTGCACATATTACATGAAAGTAAGGGTGTTATCCACAAATACCGCAAAACTCAAAATCAATAAATTTGATGACAAGAATGAAATAAACTATGTGACTGGAATAAGGGAAAAATAAAAAGTGAATTGGGTAAAACGGGAATAATCCTCTTTATTCTCCCTTTTATTTATTCCCATTCCCAATCATGAACTGTACAAAGTGGTTCGGGTCCGCTTCGTTCCGAGGAATCCAAGGACCCGCTAAACTAACACGATCCCATGAAGGGGACTGGATCCAACCTAAAATTAATGTTTTGCGGATACCTCCTTATACTTTGCAGTATTTGGAAGAACATCCTTCATTTTTTTTTTGTTTATTTTGGGAATTTAAAAGCCTTTTGATGGGAACCCTTAAAAAACAACCCAAAGCGTTCCCAGATTTTGATTTTTCACACAATATACTCGAAAACCCGAATCCATCATTTTAAATCCTACGGAAGAAACACAAAGTTTCTGGAACTTTCCATAATTTCAATTTCTGGATTTTCGAATCTTGTGGGACGAACAGACGGGCCCCAGATTCATGCAGGGAACAAAGAGAGACAAAAGAAGAGAGCTTTGGGCTTAAGATTGTCTACGTTTCGTGATTTTAGAGAAGGAATAAAGAGAAGAAGAATGGCTTTGGAAGCGGATAACAAGAGCCAGCAGTGCTACAGTGATTACTTTAAAGAAGCTGGAATCTGGCAGCTTTAATGGGAAGGGGATCTCATTTTAATTTTGTCTGTTACAAGGGACCGGATTGCAAACGTAAGCACTTTTTCTTTCTTTGGAGGCCAAAAACACAAAAGGAATCGTTAATCACGTTGCCCAAGGATCTAAGCACAAACAAAAGAGTGAACAGTGAACTGAAGGTCAAAACTGAAAAGTACTGCGCTCAAAACCAAGTTCAACTTTTAACTGCCCCCACATTTGTTTGTTTTTTTTTATGAATATCTTTTTACATAGTAATATATATCAAGTACCAATAACTTCGGCCGTTTCTGTCGTTTTGATTTCAATTTCGACAGTTTTAATTTCGATCAAAAGTTTTTTTAAAATTATTAATTGTATGTTGACTAGAGTTTGATTATATTTTTACTGTACTTTAATTTCTAATTAAAAATATAATAAAATTTTTTAAAAAAAATTATAAAAATTTAAAAATTATGAAAGAATTTATAATTAATTTTACTAAAATATTAAATATTATTTTAATTAATTAAAATTAATTTTGATAATTAATCACTGTTTTTATATATTATTATATAAAAAATATACGAGAAATAATATGAATATGATTAAAAAGTTAAAAATTAACATAAACAAATTTAACTTATTATTAAAATATATTTGACACATATATAATTTATTAATTATAACGTAATACAACTAATCATCATCATCATAATCATTATCAGTTGAGTTTGAAACATCTGTGCGTGGAATTATGAATTCAGTACCTGAACAATCCGGAAGAATATTTATAGACATGCGAGTCAGAACAACTAGTTTTGCGCAATCTCGTGACAACAATTCACACGAGGATGAGACCAACACAAATTTTTTTTGACTTTGCTTTTAGTGGAACGGTCATGCACGCATGCACGTGAATAAAAAAATCAACACATTTCGATCAAAATAATTTCCATTTCAGTTTCAACCAAAATATTTTTCTTATTTTTTAATTATATTTTGACCAAAATTTAACTTCATTTTAATTATTTTTTAACTTCAAATTAAAAAAATTATAATATGTTTAAAATTTTTTAAAATAATGAATAATTACGTGAATAGTCTCATGGACGTGAACAGTATCTGATAGAAACCGGCGAGGGTGTCGGAACCAGGCTGGCGATGGCGCTGGCGCGAGGCCAGCCCTAGCTCACGAGAGTAGGGGTCAGGCCGATGAGGGCGAGAGGCGGGCGAGGGAGTGGCGACAGGCTGACGAGCACGCAGGGGCCAAGTCCAGCGAGGGCACGGGCTTAGGCACGAAGCCGGCATGAGCTCGCAAACGAGCTCCCCGTGCGACCTCGTTTGTCGAGCTCCTCGTGTGCTATGCTCACCGCGCAAGCTCCCCGCACGCTGCGCTCAGTTGCGGCTCAGCCGAAAACCCTAAACCATAACAGATCTGACTAATCTGTTACGGCACCGGCCGAAACGATTCAGTTTCGGCTGACATTTAAAACCTTGAAATATACAAATACACAATTTTCTAAACTTTCTAATTACATTCATATATCCCTAAAACTAACATTATCAAGATAAATTTTCATATAATTAACCTCAATCTTTTTCAAGAGTACATATGCAAACATACTTTGATCATTGTACACTCTTAGAACCTCTATATTAGTCTAACAAGCATTATTTTAATATGAGGCACATAGAGGCTAAAAAGAGATAGAATGCAAATACAATTGCATAGTTTTGAGAGATCCAAAAACTGATTTAGTATTTTTCTAGGGGCGTACACACAAAATTCTCTTTTACAAATCCCTTGGAATTTTGCCATTTTAAATAAACACTTTAAAAATCTCATATAACATAGGATCACATCCCCCCGACATAATGAAAACTGACCATATTAAGCGACGTGAGAAAATGAAATGAATCCGAAACGATAATAAAAATGGGACAAAACAGTACAAAGAGGGCATGTTCGGTATTCCCAGAGGCGATTTGGCACAACTAAATTCGGGCCCTAGCAGTGGATACACCATATTTGGAGGGTAATTTGCAAAAATCGCTTTATTTTACATGTACAAAATAATGTAATATTGCCCAATTGCAAACAATACCAATTACAACATATTGTCCAGTACTGAGGTTCAGATACATGCTCAGGTATTTTCTGAACATTAACGCAATATAAAGATCATATTATAATGGGGCTTTATTTCAGTATCTACTTTACACTATAAACGCAACAGAGAAAAAAATAATAATTATGAACAAAGACGAAAACTTAAATACCACATACAATAAATAGTGATAGCCCTACATGCCTGACTCAATCCGTTCGACCACTTCCAGCCTCATCTTCCTTTTCCAACCTTTCATATTAGCGACAAGGTTGACTAACCCTACAATCTGACTTCTGCTATATTCCTGCGAGTTTCAACAGATTATTGACCCAAGATGAAAAGCAAAATTAGAGTTTTAGTTTTTCAGAGAAGTTCAAGTTCATTCTTACAGGATGCACTCGAGCCCAGTGGATGTACTCTGTCTCTGGTAGATAGTATGCCTGTTTAGATGAGAGAAAAACATGAGTTAGTATTGGAAATTTGGTATCAGAAAGCAACATTAAGCCACAATGCTAGGTTTAATGCAAATATTAACCCTAAAGCTACAAAAGAATCCATCAATACTGTCTAAGATGTTGAGGAAATATGGTGAAATTCTTGTTGCTAAAAATTGGTAGGATTCAATTATAAGAAAGTTTGGCTAGAACACACTTGGGCAGAATTCAAGACAAAACCTTAGAGGGCCATTTTTGAAGGCAAGAGTTCACATTGCGATCTCAAGTAGTTTGACTTGAACTATGCCATTTGAAACATTTAGATCGAAATCTTCATCAAGCATTTGCTGACTACAAGAATGATTTGGCAACTGATGGTCTCATCAATAGTTTTTTGAAATAAAGACTTGGACATTGCTCATTTTGATGTCATTCATAGGCCCTGGAAATTTTGTTGGGGGGCCGATTTACTTGCCAATGGGCTACTTGCCATGCAGTCACATCTTGTAATGCCTTTTTGGGTTAATTCAATATATATGCTTTGATCAGAAAAAAAAGTGAAGTTTATCCATGTATTTACCTTGATAAATGTTTCTACAATTTGCAACTTCGGCTTCACGTTAATAGGTACAAAGTGTTGCAGTCCATTTATAAGCACCTGAATCAAATAACAGTTTTGTTACCATCTATAATTACCACACAAGGCAATAAGTTTTGTTATTTTCAGCAGTTAAAGAAAACCTGAAGATCTAATGACATCAAAACCCGTCCTTCATCTGTACATCTCTTCACTCGTGATAGACCTTCAATAAGTATTTCTGCAACATTTTCCACTCCATATTCTAAAAGGCAGTCCTGAACCTGGTATAACAGATAAAATTAAATATAGAGAAGGGCAAATAGTTGTATAGTTCATTACAAAGATGATGATGAGTGACATCATAAAGCATTAGGACTTGGTTTGAAAAGATGAACTCTTAAAAAGGATAGAGAGATATCCTATTTGAATTGTTAGCATGTATCTCCAATTGTGAGAAACTTACAATGTGCAAGATCCAATTATGAAAGACACAATTACTAGTTCTGAATTTGGGCACTTTATATAGAAAGTTGTACGAAATTATCAATGTCAACTCATCCAGTAAGTTTTTCATTTCATATCAAAATAGCTATGCTAACAAAAGAGTTTACAGGTTAACCAGTAGAAACACAACTAACTTAAAAGTAGAAACACAAGATTATTTTAAAATGTGCAAACCTACCTCCTTAGAAATTCCTCCATGCACAAGCCTTGTTTTATAATGCTTGTATTCGCCCAACAACAAATCAACATATCTATTGACATGAAAAAAACACTGGAGATCATGCAATTGCAGCAAACGATTACAGGGATCCTAAAACTCGATATATTCACTAACACTAAAATGTCACATAAAGAAAAGGTCTTAACATAACATATATAAGAACAAAAGATAACAGATGCAATCAGCTAGAATCAATACCACAAAGACAAAGCCTGGCCAAAGTGATGGGACTTCGAGAAATACTAGAATCCAGGATTCTAAAATCCATGGATTTTGAAATCCTGACAAATAAACAATGGATCTGTGAATCCCACAGATTTTCAAATCCACCCAAACAAATAGTCTCTTAGACTATTAGTCATAAATTTGGCATCAGCAGTAAGTACACAAGGAATGATGGAAAACTCTGGAAGGAAGACTAGCTATTTATTACCAGACTACAATAATGATAGACGCAACTACAATAGAGGCTAGTTATAAGACCTGTGAGGAAACCCTTTTAGCGAAAGTAATGCAAAATTATTACCAGACTGTTTTTTTGACGTATTATGAAACTTACCCGTTGTGTTCCAACCCAAGTTCTTTGACCTCCCACTTGGCATTGGCAATTTTATCTGCATACCTGACAAATTATATAGCTATTGATTGAGTGAAGCATGCATACATATGCATACTTATCAGGAAATAAGGAAAAAGAACATCATTAATAAGGAAAACAACTCAAGAGGTATACACACAACTTAATTTGGAATTAAGGGGAATATATGCAAATTCAAAATTTCAGGGGCATAGACACAATTAACCAACTTTTCAGGGGTGTGCACACAAAGTTTCCCCAAGTTTTCTTTAAAATCTAGTTTGTGGGGGCATTTTCATGAAACAATACTAAATGATAATGCCCTTTAATAATTTAAAATACAAGGAAATATAGGCCCTGCGACTAGCATGATAATAGAAGTACTCATTTGTTATTCACTGTCAACAAGAAAGTTTGGGATTTACTGGCTTGAAATTCAGATAACAATCCAAAGACCCAGATTCTATTAGATCAGCCATTACAACTCATTTTTAAGGAAATCCAGGCCCACGCAAGGGCCACAGAAAATGCATAAGAGGATCCTCAGCTGCACAGCCATGGGATAACTCTGAACACATATCAAGTGACATGGGTTTTGGACCACAAGTTCACTTTCAATATGCAGTATAGCCCACATACAAATTGCAAATGTGAGTATGATATGCAATCAAATAATTCCACAACATATAAAGCCATGTATGTTGGATTGGATGGATCAGCAACTCAAATTTCTGAAAGTAACTACAGTATATAATCATAGAAGTAAACCAAAGTTAGAGGTTATCAGTAGTCACCCATTGATATGGAGAAGCATCCGTGCTGTCATCTTATGAATGTGCTCAACCAAATCAGGAACAGAATCTACCTGAAAAAATGAAATTGGCATCTTATATCTCATTTAACAGGAACATAACCAAACCTAATGTGGGGAATCCTCCATTGACACTCATAGGTCGAGTTTCGGCTCGATTGATGGATTATTTTACTGGGGATAAGACTACGTGGTTAAAACATGGTGGTAGCATGTCTATAGATTGATACATCAATAGGAGAAACACACACCAGCAACCCAAAGAAATCTTCAACTAGATTTGTGCTGTGTTGTCCAAGCGTCGATTGGAGATGAGGTTTGGATCTATGCAATAAACCAGCAACAAGGGATATTGTCTCTGCAGCAGCACATCTTTCCTACAACAAAATTTGCCAAGAAGTTGTAGCTCATATACAATGAATTAGTAATAACCTAAAGAAAAAAAAAGCATAAAGATGCATTGATGCTTCTTCCAGAATGATATCACAACTCAATTCCAAGAAGGGCTAACATTAGATGTAATATGATTGTGAACAGATTGCCCTCAATGCTGAATATCAGTACTTAAGAATAGATTTAGATAGGGTTAACTGTTATTTTCTGATATTTCTGTTTGAAATGCTGCATTTGGCTTCAGAGGGGCAATCAAATAGCAATTAAGTGATCAAATGAATCAGAAAAAAATGCAAGAAGTAAGAGAGTAATGAGAATCCACAACCAAAAACTCATGAAAGGGCATCTAAAGAGCTGATACCTTCAAGCCAAACAAAGTATTAGGGGCATGCCCAATCATTGTATTGGAAGGAATAGTGGGCATTACATCCATTTGTGTGAATGGAGATGATGCAGGCAATAGCGCACTAGGTATATTATGGGGCCTGATCCACGGATCACAATCTTGGACAATTTTCAACAAAGCTATTTTGAGCCGAGCTGAAACAAATAAGCAGAAGTTTTAAGCGACAAACATATCCATATTATGCATAAGGCATCTTCTGACAACCATTAGAAGTAAATATAACTCAAAAATGGCATCTTCTGACACCCAGGAAGAGTAAACACAAATAAAAAATAATTATTCCTCACAGGATAGTGAATCAGAATGTCCTTTTCCTGATTGATTTATATCCCGCTGACCAAAAGTTTCAAAAATGAAGTGGTAAAAGATCCCAAATAGCTCGCTGATGCCCTGCAAAATCCAATAGCATGACAAGAAAAACTACTTTAACAACCTCTGAAGGGATAAAAAAAAGTAATTTCTACCTTCATTCAAGCAACAAAGGTTACCTTAAAGAATTCAAGATTGACAATTTCTAATTTCTGCATAAACCTAGCATACTTGTCCACCAACCTGTTCCAGACAGATTTAGTGTTAAAGACGAAAGAAAGCATCATGAATTCATACAACTTTACATTTAGAAGACAAGTAGACAAGTACCTCAATAGACAGAGTGAGGACCCTGTTTGTGCAGTTATTTCCTCATCATTTAGGTGTGCAGAATTACTTTTTGAGTGTTTAGGTTTTGATATTCTACTGGGCAGCTGACTATCCTCATCAATAAAATCAGCCAGAAGATCTTCATTTTCATCTTCCAAAGCAGAACTGCCACCATTCACTTGATTCCCATGATATTGTTTTGCAGAGTTCCCATCATGATTTATGAGATCAACAACATTCTCATTGGCTACGTTTGCGTCTGTTGATCCATTTAGCGATATGTGTGCAGTTACAAATTCCTTGGAGCTATTTATCATCTTCAAGGAAAATGGATTTTCCATGTTAAGCCAATAAGCAAATCCATCCTTCTTCTTGCCACTGTAAGTGGGTTCAGTTGCTTTCTTTGAGTGCAGTATTGGTATGGTGTGAGCATTACCAACAGAAGGAACAATTAGGGCAGCACCATCACCAGTAAGGCCAGCCAAATTAATCACTTGTAATGCTTCTGCAGGCATTTTCACCCAGTTCTCCTTCTCCAGTACCATCTTAAGAGCCTGACAAGAGCACTCTGATCAAATATTTTCCATTCCATCATATGCAAGAAAGAAAAATAATAAGGTTGCTTAAACAAGATAGTGCAAATGGTGGGAAATCCATCTGCATTTTGAACTCTAGGTATAGATCCCAAGCTTCATAATCAATAAGAACGTTGACCATAACAATTTTTGTCTCATTCAGAACATCAAAGCAGGGTAAGACCTATTTGCAAAACTAGTCAAAGAGTTATATGGCCAGAGAATGTAAGTTTTTACTGGAACAGAATCGTTACCAATAATACTAAGAGTTGTCTACAGAAGAACCAGAACTTCAAAAAAAATACAGAAGAACCAGAACTTCAAACCACAAGAGAGGCAAAATTCTACACCTCAAGACAATATTCTCATATCGAAACATCATAGGCATAAAAGAGCACCTACTTAATAAAATTAAAACAAAAAAGTGCTATACAACACAAGAAAGAAAATGAGATTGAGAGCAGAAACAAGGATGAGCAACGATTAAAAAACATAGTAACAGTTTACGCACATCCAAATACAAGATGTGGGTCAAAACAGTGAGTGTGTTATCTGTCGCATGCTTGAAACTGTAGTTCATGAAAGACATTTAAGTTAAATGAATTAATTTACTACCAATAATACTTAACCATAACTTAACGAAACAAAATAAAAAAGTTTGCTTTTAGATAGAACCTCAATTATGAAGAAAATGCGACAGACAAATAACTTCTGCCTTATCATTTATTTAACTGAATAGCGTTTGTAAATGAGCATGGCCTAATAATAGATGGCACTCTATGAAACTCAAGATTATAGATACTTGTTTGCAAAAAGAACCTAGAGGTAAAGTCTGCAGTTACAAAAATGGGAGACATCTGCAGGAGGAAAACAGCATAGCACAAGAACTGAAAGCTAGGGAAAGTTCTTTCCCAAAACATCCTGCTACATGTATGAGGGAAAGCTAATAAGTAATTTCAAAACCCTGGTTATCTTCAGATTCCAGAGAGTTAAATGCAATTATCTAAAAGTCAGTGAAGTGTATGTAATAACCAAAGATTTAAGGGAGGTATACGTAAAAATCCTATAAGAAATTTATATTCAGAAAAGTTAGAGGATCTGCATTTCATTTGAAGACATAACCTGCAGCTTCACAATAGTACCAAATCAACCGATAAACGATGAAGTAAATTTCATTCAAACAAATAACCCAAATATAGTGCACATCAGTAGCAAGACCTTTACCACATAACAAGTGTCAGCTTATCAGCACAAGGAGAATCAATCAAATTAAATGATGTATAAACAAAAAGAAAAATGATTGCAGTTGGTTATAACATACATAAATGTTTTGCCGATGGAACGCTGCTACATAATTTTCACAGACAGTCTTCAATCTCTGCCGGAACTCAAAAGCTTCAACTCCACAGAATGCTTCACCCGCCAATATAAAGACATTCAGATCTTCATAGTTCCTCAAGAATTGGTAAGTGCTACTTGAGGAAACAGCAGAACATGAAAGCAACACAGACACACGACTTGTTGTCAGTTGCCATAGGTTCTTTCTCCCCCTCTGTAATGTTTGTGCAACATACGTCATGGCATCTTTTCTCAGCTGATAAAATGGGGAACTGCTGCTTGTTGTAGCAATATCAACATCACTTGGTTCAGAATTTGTTTGGGATTTTAATGGTGAAGGTCGCATATCATGAACCACATTGTCATCAAAAAAATTATTTGATGCATCAAATCGTTCTCCTGAAGACAGACCTACCACTTCCCCTAAAGAACCAACTGAAGAATCTGCTTTCCCTGTTGAAGTTTTAGAATATTCTTGCTGTAAATTATGTGAATGGGATGCTTTAATCTGTCTGGTCTCATTGTTGGAGTTCTTCAAATCTTCCTGACATAAACACATAAAGAATAAAAAATGATTTCAAAGTGTTGAGCAAATTCTGATTGATATAAAATCAAACCAGTAACAAAAAATTGGTCCTGCATATTTTTCACAAAAAGGATGGCCAAAAAACATCAATTACAATACCAAGTCAGATGGAATAGATTCTAGAATGTGGAAAAATGGCAAAATTTTTGAAAAGACAGCTGCAGATATATCATGGATTAATGGCACACAGTCACAAGAACACAAGGTCCATAAAATTGCATACTGTTTACTAATATTCTCACAAAAGTTCATGAACCAAATATCTTTTAAGAATAGAACTAACTGGCCATAATAAATATTTGATCATCAACATAATAGTTAGGGAATATCAAAATGGAAAAGAACTAGTCAGAAGCTACTCAGAAAGCAAGGAGTGCCCCTGTATGATGAATTCAGAGATAGACTAATGAAATATCATTATTTGCCAACAAGATAGGGATCGAAAAAAGTGATATCCCATGCCACGCTTAATTTTTTAGTTCAACCCACCAATTTATGGTGCATCTGCATTAGTCTCAACAAATCACTCGGCATAATATCAATGCAGATTAAAAGTCACATGAAAATATGCAATGAAAAAGGATATAGCAGAAGGGAAGCATCATCAGTCAGTAGCGAATCTGATTGCAGTTAATATCAAGAAAGCAGAAGGTTGGTTGCTGTCAAGCATCCCACTAACAAACCACTGAAGAAACTCTAACCAGCTTATAGACTATCAAAAATCAACTGAAATGGTATTTCTCATAGAAAATATGGCAGGTCGAGCCACCATTCCCCTTAAAAGCTTAACAGTTATATTTTTGCCATCCTTCCTTGCAATTATTACACACAAATTTGGTCAAGAGGCATTTTATCCTCTGCACCTTTAAATGTGCATACGCATGTGCATGCGCTTATATGTGAATTTAAGACCACAAATCCTAGTTCACACTTTCTAGTCATGAAGTCTGGAAAACATAAAATCTCTAGATTCTCTCTAACATTGCCAAAAAATCTGATGTAGAACAGCCCCATTCAATTCTTGCTTCAAAGTTGTTTTCCTTCCAATCTCTTTGCAAACTTAAGTTGGTCTTCTTCTTCTCATACAGGGAAATCTAGATATAATTGGTCAACAATATGAGAAATAGCCCATCAGAAATATGAACCTTGTGGTACACTACCAAGTAATACAATAAGAAAAAAAATCCAAATAACTCATTCTGAAAAACAAAGGCCTCAACCAAACTATGTGCTAAAGATTGAGAAACAGGCAACTTAACAGCCATAAATCAATAGAAATAGGGAGTGCTCCAAACAAAACAAACAAATGAATTGATCTCAACATATTAAAGTGGACAAAAACCAAGCTTTCTCAAGATTTCTTACAAGAAAAATAAAACTTGACAGACACATATCCAGCTTAAAAGCTTGACTCATAGGTTGAGGATGGTAGACTGTTCAGGAAGTATGTAAAGACAAAGATGTCACAAATTTCAAGTTAGTCATGGTGAAAAATCAAAGTTTTTTTGCTCACCGTATCTTTTGGATGAAAGCACATGATTGCATAGTATGAGCACATCAACCTAAATAAGAGATCGAGCGTTGTTAACAAGCACTGACGAAACTTGGATTCAGATATCTGGGCGCATAGATCACTGTAGGTAAGTCTGGAGCAAAGAAGACAGATGGTAAATAGAATGACAGAAAAAGTTTCATATATAATGCAAGGCTTTCACCAAACTGTCCCTGATTTAGAATCTAAAGGTGTGTTTGGGTAAGCATTAGGAGACAGGATGACTGCAATTAGCAGGATTAGCAGAGTGCCAATTGGGCATATCGCAATCATCCCATTTCCTTCCCATCCAAAAGCATCCTATAGGATCAACTCAACAAAGTTAGAGAAGCTCTAGGGTCCTTCATGGAAAAGTAAAACGACAAGTTTCAATTTAAATTCAACAATTGAAGAAGAAATGATACCTCGTAACAATAGACACACATATCTAAAAGTCAAAAAATGTAATAAACGTGCATACATATAGAGCCCAATACAATATGAAAAATGAAAAAGTGTTATTGCAATTTGCTCATGGTGCAAAAGATTGTAGACACATGAAATTAGCTATAAAATGCATAACAATATAAATTAGCAAAGGGAATGGACAACAACATTTTTCAAAGAAGCTGTCAAATATAGTACACTGAATGCTTGCTTCTAGAGGAAACAGTGAAATTGAAGACTTATTTGACTATGTTTTCTTCTCAATGTAGACTAAGACTTATTTGACTATGTTTTCTACTCAATGTAGACTAATACTGCTTGTCCAAATGGACAAATGCAAATAAAACCTAAAAAAATATTGCTTCAAATGCAGAAAGATCCCACATATATGCAGGCAGTGACACATTGTCAAACTAATATGGTTCAAACAAGTAGCACTCAAGGTTTAATTTTCATGCATCTTGTTTGCTATATTTCACTTCTGTTCTTTCTATAAGCATATCAATCAATACACTGTTTGTCGGCAAAAATCAACATGGAATGGAACATCTAAGAAATACAGTATGTGTGCCCAGTTCAGCAAGGAAGTTTGGAAGGCTGTAAGCAGAGTGGATCAACCTCAGGTTTCGTTGCCCAAACATTTCATAACAAGGCTGTCCAACCCAAGGGTTACACATAAATAATTTTCATGTCAGACCAGGACTCATGATGGCGAAATGAATCCCTTCAGACAGTCTAGGTCTGGGAACGGCTGCACCCCAGAAAGCAAGGTTCAAGGGCAGGATGGGCCAGTGCAGCTCATTGATAGCCATATTAAGAAGGGTATACATAGAACTCTGTCAAAACCCAAGCTTGGTTCAGAAAGCCCCAGGCCAGCCTGTTGAGATGTTATATTTCAATGTGGAAAGAATTGAGCTAACACAAAAGTTACTGCATTTGATAACTGATATCCATATGATAGTAGCAGCATTTTCACAAGTCATAATGATTCTGTTTGCTAGCCTAGCATTAAAAGGAAAAAAGAATAATCTAGCACTAGCGAGTTATGTAGATCAACTGCAACAAACCAACTACACTATGCACAAAGTATAAAGATACAAACTCAATCACATAGAAAAACACAAGAAAGACTGACTGTTTCTTGCATTGAAGAATGTACAAGATTCATCTATGATGACAAGCATACCTGTTTCTGTGCGGATTATTTTCAATTTCCTGCAACAGTAATGAGACTATCAGAAATTTCAGCCAGATTAAAGGTAGAATACAAGAAAAAAAAGCATTTTATACACCTTGTGTACTAGAAACAAGCATCAAAGAATAAATAAAAACTAAGGTCATGTTTGGATGCTTAGAAAAAAAATCCAATGTGTTTTTTTTTCCATAGGAATTCAGATTGCATGCAAGCCCAAATCCTATGCCAATAATTCCAATGGATGTTAATAATGGCAGCAGGTGGGGGCTCTTAACAATGGGAGGAAGCCACATGCTGACTACAATCCATAAGAATTCTATAAAGAGAACTGACCTGTTTTAATTTTCCTCTGGAATAGGGAAATTTGGTCCCTCAAAAAGTGGTGAGGAACACCCACTAAGGAAAATTTTCCTACATCGTAAATAAATCCTATACAACCCCAAAACTTATGGTGGAGCAGACTAATAATCACTTAGGCCTACCATGATAGTGTTTTGCCCATGGAACATAATTCCAAGTGTAGGACTTTTAGCTTATGCTATATACACACAGATTGTGTCATTCACTATGGGTCTGTTTCGTAACAGGCTAACCTTGGGTTACCCACCCCATTACCAAACAGGCATGGATTAAAGATAGGAATTTCTTTAAGAAAATTAACATTCTACCACTGACATTAATATTAAATTGTATTCAAAGCTAAGGATAAAATGGTCATTTTTCTCTTTTCTAATGCAAAAAAGTCAAAATTTATCCTAATCCCAACCCTATCCTCATCCAAAACAACTCAGGGGTAACCCTAAACCCAACCCACATTAACCCATTACCAAATGGGCCCTATTGTAACAAACTACAAGGTCATCAAACCATCTTTCAGATTATAACTGTTCACATATTGGCAACTTAGTAGAAGGTGCAGCCTACAACAAGCTCTTAGAAACAAATTTGACAAAAAGTTAAAACATATGGATTCAAAAGGGAGCATATATTAGTCTTTTTACGCAATAAGCATAAACAAACAGTTCGTAGTGTATCGTTCTTTGTTATAACAACTCTCACTTGTTTAAGGATGGGTCAGCCCATTGATAGCCTTGACAAAATGAGGAACTGCTTTTACAATGATGACAAGAACGAAAGGCAAATTACCTCTTGTATGATGTCCTTTAGTGTGGAATGGGTTTCCGATAGAACTTCCTGCATGAAGAAGCTCTGTATCTTTTCAGCAAGACCGGCAACATCTCCAATAAGGGCATAAGCATCAACTGCCTACAAAGTATTTGAATCTCAACTTTGATAGAAAAATAAGTCAAACTTGAGATACCATATAGAGAGAAGAATAATAAAGGAAGCTCAGAGAAGAAGCAAGAAGCTCTTTAAATGATTTTATATGAAACCAATTTCTTTATAAACTAACAAATTGTGTTCAAAATGGAAGTCAGCAGAAGATACAAGACAGTGCACATTTGCACCAAAAAAGCATAGCAACCATGCAAAGGAAGTAATGATGAATTTTACTGTCAACAGATGGGATTACTGACAGTTATGTAGTTTTCCTCCTTAAACTCTTGGCAAACTCCAAACAGAAGAGAATCTAGCTTCTGCAATGTCCTTGCAAGCCAGGCCTATCATACAGAAGAGTAGACCCAATCAATATCCCTACTTCCAGACAAAGTAGATGAAGTCTCTATATGCACCAAATCCAGGGGTGAAAAACAAAAGTCCCAAAAAAAATCTGCATCGATGCAGCAATTACTTCGGTAGGAAAATCGCACCTCTACACCTCTGCTCATTTCTTGAATGGCAGATAGCTCTGAATAACAATCTAGCACCTGCAAGTACTCTGAGAGTACTTGAAATGCCTGCATAAATTGACAGATGAGAACAAACAGGGAAATAAGGAATAAAATCAGAGGTATAGCACATCTTCCATTCTCCTAGAAAAAGATATGCATATATAGAGTTCAAGTCAAATCAAATCAAAAGCAAAAACCACCATCAGTATCAGAAACCAACCCGGTAGTAGTTCCCTTCTTCGACAAGAGCTTCAAGTTCCATTTGCATGTCCAAAGCATGACCAACTTCTGCAAGAATTGGAAGCATATCCTGTGACAGAAGAAAGAAAGCTAGCTAAAATCAATGAGCAGCTTTACCAATAAGTATACCAGAAACACATTCAACAACTCCAGAATATCTGCTACACACAACACATTCCGGTTAATCCTTAGTACAAGTGCAGTAAAAGACCAGAAGAAAATTATACCCTTTGCCAGTGGAATTGCAAAGGTAGGGCATCTGATACTAATTCAATGAGAAAGTGAAGGTTAGGAGATGTCTTATGACGGTTAATCATAGGTTAGCAAGGCATTGCAGAAATATACAATTGAAAATCAAACCATATTGTTACCTTAACTTGGATTGGTTTAGTTCATTCTGACATAAATTCCATAGCCTTAAGTACTTAAGCCATTGGACATTGGTAGAAAACTTTAAACAAAATTATCAACAGCAAAGCAAACAAACATAATGAAATAATTATTGCAGTGCCTCTACAACTATTGAACAAAGTCTCACATAAGTATGAAATTATGCCCAAAATAAGCATGAAATGTTCATTACCAATAAAGCTTGTTTCTTCTTTGAATATGAGTTAACAATAAGGTCCCTTGAGACCTCATTCATTGACGAGACTATGTGCCTTCGCCCATTCTGTAGACAATAACAGATAAGCATATCAAATTCCAACAAACATATTATAAGGAAAGTTGGTGAACCATAGTGCTGTAAACGTCAAAAACAATATCAAACCATAGTTCATGCGAAAAATAAATGCAGATCAGGTACTCAAACTAATTCTAGTATATTAACATGTTGGGCAGATCTTACCATGCAAATGACATTTGCAATTTTCAAATCTTGCTCCAACTCCATCACTAATTGCATTCCCTTGACTATTGCCAAAAGAAAGCAACAAAAAGTTCAGTATTCTTTCCAAAATTCTCCAGAAATGGAATATTAATGCAACTTGTTACAAACTGAAGGAAAAGTGGCTGCTTAGAACTGACAAAAAAATCCAACCATATAGTAAATAGCATTCAAAAAGCAACTCACAAATTGGAAAACAAATGAAGAGGTTCAATAACAGAATACCACACTATCAGAAAATTACTTTTGGCCAAGTCAGCAATTAGCAGCAGGGAAGTACAAAACAAAAATAAACAAAGAAAACATAATATATTCAAGAATACATGGATAAAATCCCCTGCAGGAGTACTCTCTTGCATTACATCAGCCAACCAAACTCAGGCTTATGAAACTAAGAGGAAATTAGAGTTTATAAACAGGAAAAAATTAAGAACAAATTGGCCTTGTCTAAACTGGAGAAAGAAATCTATAGACATGGAGAACATAGAAAGAATCTGATTGCCCTAGCTGAATTAATCACCACAATGGTTCATTCATATAAACAGAAAACAGAAGAAAAATAATAAGATAAACAGAAATTTATATAAGAAAAAATTGCCATAAAGCATAACTAAATAAATTGGTTTACAGTTAACATATATCAAGACCATAAATTTTTAGCAACATTTCTACCCTCATGTCCACAAACAATCAGTAGGCTCTTACATATTACACAATATAAACATATCTCTCCTCCCTGAAGATAAATAACATACCCATTTTCTCATGGTGCTCCATAACATGACGTGACAAACGTTCAGTTATCCTATCAAGTTGTGCTAATCTAAGAGCAGCCTGTCAAATGTAACAAAATATGATTATGGACAAAAAAAATCAAAAAAATGACATGGAAATACTTAACCATGATAGGCATGGAACATATCAAGCAGATATAGAAATGAACAATATCTAAGAAAACCATGGATGTGTGAGGTAAAGATTTATCAAGATGTAAACATTATTGACCACATTTGGCTATATGTGCTCTCCAGTTATGAAACCATTCACCGAACTAGCAGCATGTACAACCATGTTTGGTTCAAGGAAAGCTGAGTTCAACTGCTGTTCAACCGTAAAAAGAGATGAACGGCAATTCTTCCCATTACGATGTGGAATACACAAATTATCCTTCCTTGCCTATAAAGATCTTTTTTTTTTTTTACTACCAAAGACATTATGGTCAACAACAACATAAACTTTTTCGGCTATTTCAAGCTTCAGATCAACTCATTGGATTTTCCAAAAAAAAGTGCCTATTCAAAAAATGGATTATCATGATTCAACTATGATTTTCCTTGAATGAAATGACCCCGTACAAAAGAGCAGAGGTACTGTTGAGACAAATAACAGTAGATCCCATCATGGAAAAAGAAATCTCTCAAAGATAACAATGAAAGGCCTGTTGTCATAAGGACCTTCTCAAAAGAAACATACAGAATATGAGATTGATGAGGAAAAAACACACACACACACACACACACACACACACATATATGCATATATCTTAACATTGTTAAGCATGAAATGTCATATTCAAGTCTTTTTGGATAATTTAACTTCAAAAGAGTCCAAAACATCTAAAACAATTAATTAGTAAAACTATAGCTTGTTGATTAGAATGCTAACAAAAAGGCTTCCAATTGTCAACATGCAACATTTTCTAGAATTGCATTTACATGGCATAGGCAATCCTGTGTTGCCCACTGGATCAAATGTTGACTTCTACCATGAAGTCCATTAGCCAACATGAACTGGAAGACTAACTAAAGGAGCACATCCAAAACACAGAAAAATGTGAGCTCTAGCCAAAATATCAAAAAACAAAAAAACAAAAAAAAAACAAAAGGAAATATAACAAAATTCAGAAACAAACAATAGTGTCCACACTTCCCCACCAATTACATGTAATGCTAACCTTCTTCTCAAAGTAGTTAACACCGTTCTCTTCAGAAGGAATGTTCGCTAGAACATATGTCACTGGATCAAATTCCTGAAGTTTCATGGTTAAACAACAAATATAAGAGGGAACAATAAAGACAAACCCAAAGAATCATTATCTACTCAAAGAAATATAATGTTTCTGCTCAAATTCCAAAAATAGGAGTATAATTATCAATTATTCTTTGGAAAAATAAGGCAGATTCATTATACTCAAATATTATGCAGAAAAGAAAAAAGTAAGCAACAGAAAAACTAAATTATACAAACCATAAAGCATAAAGGGCATATCAGTTTGAACACTAGCAATTGAAATAATGTAAAATATGCTCACAGGAAAAAGGTTGTCGAGAGTACTTTAATTCTTATCATTTCAGAATACTCAGATCAGAAATTGGACCTGCAAGAGATTAATTTGACACTAAAGAAATCCTTGTTTTAGAACGGATAATTCCAAAGGCAGCTTTGAATGGATTTCTAGGTATCAATTAATTCTTCTACCAAAAACAGGAACACTAGAAGTGTGGTGGAGACTAAGATCGGGAATTGATCTTTATAAAAATCTGCCACGCAATTACAATATCATTTGTTACAATATGTTTGCCTAAACATGAAAAGTGCGGCAACTTCTTGAATGCTTCTTTGCTTCACAAATTAAATTTGAATAGCAAACTGAGACCTCTACAATGTCAATCACTTTTGTGTCACTTGTTGCATAATAAAGAGTAAGAATAAAATGTCTGATACAAAGGCGAAACAAATATTCTGCATACCAAAATCCAGTATTTTTTGCTCAAAAGAAAATTGAAACTGATGAAAAGAAATTATGAAGATTTTCAAGTAAGGCTTCCCACCATCCCCGATTGAAAATTATTGATGCATAAGAGATGGTTCAAAAAAAAGACTCTCAACTAACCTCTTCATAGAAGTAATCTTCAAGCTCATCGATCGTTTGATCTTGAGGCCTCCAAGCATATGGTGAACCTGACTCTTCAGAATTTGATGGACGACTAACTACTTCGTGTGAAGGAACACCAGTAAGAGCTCGAGCAACAGCAGCTGCAGCCACTGCCCGAGCAGGAACCTGCAACAAGGTAGCCAAGCACATCTAAAGACTGACTCCTCTCTGCCTCTCTTTTCATAAATACATAACAGGACCTCAAATGCGATTTTAGAGAAAAAAGAAAGTAAAGGACCATTGAGAACTCAATCCATGTCAGGAGGTCAACTGCAACTCTGTAAATAGATAGAAACAAGCTTTATACTTATCCTGCAGTTCTAATTTATCATATTTAGAAAGTTTGACCATAAAGTACGACAAACCACTAAACAAATATTACTACATGTTTATGACATCCTACTATTTAAGGGTGGAAAACAAATGCTTGTTTATTGCAACAGAACTTTTTTTTTCTAGAATCCATTGTGCACAACAAAGAAGAAGACAGATGCCAATCCACATGATGTAGCATCTTGTTGATGAGTATCTCAGCCAATCTAGCACTGTATGTGTATCCATGATGCATCTACAACAATAATAGCATTCTCTAACGCACCCTTTTCTGAACACTGCCCTGAAATTAAGGAATCTAACAAGGAAATTCTATTCATTTAAAAGCTGATAGCTAAGTTTGAATTATCATCATATAATGGTAAAAGACCACTAGTATGTTAGAATAGCCAAAGAAAAAGGCTGAGTTATCTACTGCTAGCTGGCTGATATCCTCTATATTTATATATCTCTCTTTATTATCTAATTCCTAGTATAGCTAGGAATCTAAGTAGGATAAGGGCCCGAGAATTTATTTGGGCCTAAATTAGTTAGGATCAAACTTGGAGTTGAGAGTTAGACTTCTATCACATAAATAAGGTGTAAGATTTGCGGATTATTGTAGACTCTCTCTATATTCTTTCTGCTCGAGACTATGAATAAAGTATCTTCTTTTCTCTCTCTGTCTTGTTCTGACTCAAATCCAAGCAGCTTACGAAAACCCTAGTTATCTCAAGATAGCTGTCTAAACCCTAACAGAACTTCTACACGGTATCAGAACTTTAGGGCACCGTTTGGTTCAGAATCAAGATCAGAATTAATATCAAAACTAACGAACCATTTTTGTAAATTAATATTTTTTTATCAAAATTAACCTTAAAATAATTTGAAGTTCGAAAAACTATTTATTTTTTATAATAATTTAATTTAATAGCGGTATAAAATAAATAATATTAATTTTGTAAGAAAAAAATTCTGAAACAAACTGATACTGATTCTGATCTCAAATCAAACAGTGTTTAGGTGTTCTTCTTTCTACAAACCCTAAAAACCACTCAAAAATCCTATAACTCATGGCAAACCTCGGAGAAAACAAAAAAAATGATAGCAAGGTCTCTGTAACTCTTGATGACACCTTTGCAGTTCAGATGACCTCAATACATAGGACAAAATCAAAAAATTACTTCCAATGGGCAAAGGTTGTTTGAGTTTTCTTGAAAGCAAAAAGGAAAAGATCCTATATTGAAGAAAATACTCTTGACAAGCCTACACAAGACTGATATAAAGAAGATTGCTAAGTAATTACGTTACTGTGGAATAATATGGATCATGTTGCAAAAACAAATAAGATAGCTTGTGATACAACTAAACAAGTAGGGGATGAAGCCTACATTGTAGAAGATACTTTTGACAAGCCTACATAAGACTAGTATAGAGAAGATGATTAATTAATGACTTTACAGTGGAACAATATGGATCTTGTTGTAAACGCAAATAAAATAAATTGTGATACAACTAAACAAGTATGGGATGAAGCTAGTAAACTCTACTCTGGAAAAAATAATGTGTTCAGAGCGTTTAAGAATGTTCAAGAAATGGTCAAGACTAAACAATTAAAGAAGCCACTTAAAAAACACTTTGCAAAGATGAAGAGCTTGTTGAGTGTGCTTGATTAGTATCAATCATCTACAACCAACATTGAGCAACAAAATTTCTACAAATAAGAGTTTAGAGTTGCTTTATTTTTGTCAACTCTACACAAGAAATATGAACCAATCAAAAGTCAATTTCTATATGAAGAAATGTCCCCTCCATGTGTATTGCATATTGAAGGTTACAAAGGACAAATATTCAACATAAAAGTCAAACTCTAATATTCCAGTAGTAACTGCGATAATTGATAACAACAAGAGATTTGGTAGAGAAGAACCTAGCAAGAATATTCATGAAGACTATACTAGCAAAGAAAGAGGAAGAAACAAAGAAAACCTACAGTGTACATACTATAATAGAATAAATTACACAGTTGATAGATGCTAAATCCAACATGGCAAACCTACTTTTGCTAACATCACTTGAGCAATCAATAAAATTCCATATCAAAGTGATTGTGTCATAGCTAGGGGTGTGCATTTGCCTATTCAATCACCAAACCAAATTAAATAAACCAAACTAGCAAATTCAATTTTCAAAACTCCGGAATCAAACCGAGATGGTTCAATTGAATTCAATTTGAACTGAAAACCAAGTTAATAATCGAATTCAAACATATGCATATAGTGTATAACCAAAATCAAGCACATTCAACCATAAACTAAAACCGTTATATATTTTACTCATGTAAGTTCCATTGATAATTACTCAATGATAACTTGAGTTTATCGAATAAAAAATAAGCTTGATGTCAGCTACATATTCAAGCTATTTCACACAGAAATCCAAAATCAATCTAATGCTTCAATTAAGATTCTGAGAACGAATAATAAGAGAGAATATGCAGTTAAAGAACTTCAAAAATATCTTCAAAATAATGAAATATTATTTCAATCTTCTTACCCTGCCACACTACAAAGAGGAAGAATGTGCCTCTATTAGAGGTTGCCAGAGTCATCATGATTAATAAAAACATGCCATATAGATCTTGGGATGATAATGTGTAAACAACTTGTTATCTAATAAATACTAACTTCTCTTCTTCAAAATTAAAGTCCTTTCTAGGTTCTCAAACTTGAAGTTAAACTATTTCATGTAAATTCTAAAATTTTTTAATATGCTTGCTTTGTTCATGATCTAATTATCTCTAAAGATAAGCTTCATCGTAAAATCATTAAATGTATTTTTTTTGGATATTCAAGATTACGAAAAGGGTATAAATATTATGACAATGAATGAAACATTCTTTGAAAAAGTTCTTCACTTTTCTCAGAAAAGTAAATATCTTTGGACAACTATCAAGACATACCATGCTCTCTTTCTCTACATGTCTTGCCCTTGTCTATCAATGACCAAGTCCTTAATGTAACTAGAAAATAAATTGACAAAAGATTTGGCATTATCTATGCCAAGAGACAAAAAGATACTCATATTCAAGGCACAACCCCACCAATCACACTCCAAGAAAGTCAAGAAATAACTCAAAGCCATGATCAGCCTGAGAACAATTTAGGTGAATATGATCTCTCTATTTGTTTGAGAAAAAAGAAGAAAACATGTGTTAAATACTTTATTACTCAATTTGTATCCCACAAATTTTTTCATGTACATACAAACATTTTGCCCTACCAATCTTTGTCATCCCTACTCTTAAAACTACTATAGAAGCACTTTCAAATCCATATTGGAGAAGAGCTATGGAAAGTGAAATTTCGAGACCTTGCATCAAGGCAACACATGAAAGTTGGTCCATCTACTAAAAGGAAAGAAAATAGTTGATTGCAAATGGACGTACATTATAAAATACAAACTTGATTGTAGCATAGAAAGGTAGAAAGCTAGATTTGTTGCAACAGGATACACACAAATTCATGGAGTGGACTATTTTAACATATGCTCATTAATGGCAAAGCTGAATTCAAAAAGAATCATATTATTTTTAATTGTGTACTTAATTGATTTTTGTCACAATTAAATGTCAAAAATGCATTCCTTCATGAAGAATTGAGCACAACCTCCTAACTTCAGTTATCATAGAAAACAGAGATTAGTGTACAAACCAAAAAAGACTATATAGACTCAAGCAATCTCCCAATGCATAATTTCAAAGATTTAGTACATCATTAACAAGCTAAGGATTCCAAATAAGTCCATTAGATTACTTAGCATTTGTAAAGGAGAAGGCACGGAAGAGAATCATTTTTCTTGTATATGTGGAGTAACTGAAAATGATAAAGAAAGCATAAGGCAGCTAAAGGAATTTTTGAAGAAGCAATTTGAAATTAAAGATTTTGGTAACCTATACTATTTTCTCGGGATAAAAGTGTTTCACTCTACCAAATATATTGCAATGTCTCAAAAAAAAAAGTACACCCTAAATTTATTGAGGGAAAGAGGACTTATTGGTGGAAAGAATTCAAAAACTCCAACGGATTCCAACATCAAATTATTCCTAGATCAAAGAGCTGAAATTGAGAACCCTAAACAATACAAAAACTGGTAGGCAAGCTCATATATTTGACTATAGCTAGACCTAATATAGCCTTTGCAATCAATTGTGTTAGTTGCAATCACCAACAAAGCCTCACCTACATGCAGTCTACAAGATCTTGACATATTTAAAGGGTACACCTGGTTTGCAGTTGTGATACACTAAAAATGAAAATCTTGTTATTTATTGCTACACATATGCAAACTAAGTTGGTTCTCCAGCTGATAGAAAATATTGTCACTTGGAAAAGCAAGAAATAATTGGTTGTGGCAATATCAAGTGCTGAGACAGAGTACAGGACATTGGCTCTAGGGACATGTAAAGTATTATAGCTACAATCACTCATGAAGAAACTTTGTTCCACTACTGTTGGAACTACAAAGATTTATTATGACAATTAATCAACACCATACATTCCTAACAATCTAGCATTTTATGAAAGAACTAAGCACATTGAACTGGATCTCCATTTGATCAAAGAAAAAGTCTTGGCCAAACAGGTGGAGCTTCATCATGTACCAACTAAAGGATAGCTAGAAAACATCCTCACAAATCCATTGAAGAAAGAATGTCTTCTCCCAAATGTG
Source organism: Trichopus zeylanicus subsp. travancoricus (assembly GCA_005019695.1). Taxonomy (NCBI): domain Eukaryota; kingdom Viridiplantae; phylum Streptophyta; class Magnoliopsida; order Dioscoreales; family Dioscoreaceae; genus Trichopus; species Trichopus zeylanicus. The sequence goes on from RXID01021599.1 coordinate 183,739, forward strand.
TTCAAGATGGACATGCTTGACTTTAAGCTCCAGCTTGAGGGGGAAAGTGTTAGAATAGTTAAAGAAAAAGCTTGAATTATCTACTGCTAGCCAGCTGATATCCTCTAATATCCTCTATATTTATCTCTCTCTCTCTTTATTGTCTAATTCCTAGTCTAACCAGGAATCTGAGTAGGATAAGGGTCCGAGTATTTATTTGGGCCTGAATTAGTTAGAATCAAACATGGAGTTGGAGTTGGACTTCTCTCCTAAAAATAAGGTGTAAGACCTAAGGATTATTGTACACTCTCTCTCTATTCTTTCTACTCGAGATTATGAATAAACTCTCTTCTTTTCTCTCTTTGTCTTGTTCCAACTAAAACCTAGCTATCTCAAGATAGCTAACTAAACCCTAGCAGAATTTCTACAAATTATATAAAGTAAAAGGTCATTTAATTTTGACTTGAGTATTCTAAAGTGTCTAGCTATCCAATAGTTCAACAAACATAAAACCTAGGCTTTGAGAAGTGGAACTAGCAAAAACAATGATTGCCAATGTTCAACTATTGAATACAAACTGTCAACTTTTAACCTCATTGTTCATGTTCTACAACTCAGAAGCAAATGTACCTACTCTACTACTATCCATTCAATTCAAGCTATGTTTGTTCATCACCACGTGACATCTATTTCACAAAACGGTGCAATGTCGAATCATCCACATAGCGCTAACCCAGTCATGGAGGGAATCAAACACGAGAATTCTTCACAAACATACATTTATCTTACACATTTATTCCCTGAATCAATTGCTTCAACTGGAAAACCAGATGCAAGCTCGAGATTTCAGCATACCATGCAAAACTCCAGACATTCCAGATTCATCTAGAAATCTGTAAAACCAGTGAAAAGAGTACCTCAGGGCGATCGGAGGGCAGAGGGAGGAGGCCGAGGGAGCGAGCAGATCGAACGGAGCTGAGGATCTTCTCGCCGACCCTGGAGATATCCATGCCTTCTCCCTGGAGAAAAAGCAGCGAGAACAACAGAAGAGGGGCGCCGGGGATCTCGAGGTCGGTGATGGCTTCGCCGGCGTGAGGAGCTCCCGGAGGAGGGTCACGCGGCATCGCTGTGACGGTGGGAGAGATCAGCAACTCCCATCGAAGGCGAATGTCCGGAAGGCGGCGGCGATGGCCCTTCGGCGGCGGGATCTGGCGGCCAGGATGGAGGAGGAGAGCACGCCGGAGAAGGGAGAATTGGGATCTGAAATTGCTTTGCCTCGCCTTGCCAGTCGGTCAGCGACGACGACGAAGGATGAGTTTGGGACACTTGGGGTGTTCGTGCCGGGTCCGTACGGCCGGAACTTTGGGCTTGGACTCTGTACAGCTTTCTCGGGCGAGATCGGCCCGTGGCCAGAATGTAAAGAAAAGAATTTGCAAAAAGTAAAAACCTTTTTCAGATAAAGTGTTTTTAATAAATGTATCAAGATAACTCTTAGTCTATTATGACTATACACCCAATTGATATATCTTTTGTCAAAAATGAAATACTCCAAAAAGAATAATAACAACACTAAGTCACTTTCATTACTTATAATAATATTGTTTTTGAGATTGATAAAATAAAAATTTAGAAACATTTATTTCTATTACATGTAGTTGTACACACGCACATATATATCATTATGGATTTTATAGATAGTATCAAATATGTAGTTTAATTTGTAATTTTTCAAAAATATATGTGCAAGTTAAAAAAATGATTTCAATGTCTTTATATTCTTAAACATGAAATAATTGATCTATTATAAAAGTAATTGTGAGAATGAGAATGAGATGATATTATTCTTCATTGCCATGAAATGAGATAAAAAATTTATGTATTAGGAGACAGCACTTATTAACAAAAGTTTTGACCATTCAAATTTGGAGAATGATAGAACTATTGAAAAATAGAATTTTAGTTGCATCATTATGTAAAATCTGATGGACTTATCCAAAAAAACTTATGTGTTTCTAAGAAAATGATTGATTTTGAGTTTGCTAGTGCAAGATCGGTGTATTTAGTTTGCTTATTTGAAAATTTCATAAATGTGTTTTATCTTATATGAAATTGAAATTTCCATAATCACATTTTTTTGTTAGGGCATGTTTAATTCGATTTCAAAACTCTAAAATTGAGGGAATTGGAAGAATTGAAGTCAAATTTTCTCAATTCCATTATTTGATTCAATTCCTAAATTCGAAATTGAAAAAATTAAACAATTCCTTCCTTTTTTAAATTTTGGATTTGAATTTAGTTCACTTGATCAGAAGACACCGATTCCCAAGAAAAAGCAGCAAGTCCCACAAGCTTTTATTGGTTTGAATTCCTCATGCCATTTCCCATCCTGAAAACTTTCTTTCCTCCTTTCTCAATCTCCCCATGCTCATTGCATGATCTCCTCGTGCTTGACCTCTTCTACATTGTTGAGCTTTGCTTTGAGCTTATCTCTAATGTTGCCACCATCGTGTCATTGGTTCCATACTAGTTCTTAGACTTCACGCTCATTACTCGACTCGATTTTGGTGTTTTCTCATCTCTATGGTTGATTTGAATGTTCTCTACCTCGGCGAGGCTTTGGTCATTACATCTGGTCCATTACGAGCTTGTCTCCTATGTTGCGACTGCCACAATGGTGTCACAACTAAAAGACGTTGCTACTTCTCGTTCCCCATCCCATTGAAGAAGAAGAAGAAAAATAATAAAATAAAATAAAAAATAAAATGAAAAAGAAGAAGAAAAAGAAAGCGCTTATCGGCAGAGGGGGTGTCGACTAGAGATGGAAAGATACAACTATTACCTCTACTTCACAAGGAAGTTCCGATGGAGCGAGGTGCAACCACCGACAGATGTGCGGGCCACTTTCATCTCATGCACAAAGGGCGCCTCGCAAGTGGGGTCGGTGTAGCTACAGCAATTCCTAGAGGAGTGGTAGGGTGAGGTTGGGGTCACTGAGGCAAAGACTATGAGGCTCATCAAGTAGGCATGGCAACTTTGGCACTATAGCCCCCTCGACAAGGTCTCCAAGCCACTCCTCTCGCTTGAAGATTTCTATCACTTCCTCTTCTATGATAAGCTCAACCTGCCTCTACAATCCCAAGTCGATCTCGTTGGATTTTGTTTGCTTCTTTTTGTCTTTTGTTGTGATCCATTTTTTATTTTCTTATTGTCTCTTGTGGCTACAAATTTAGGACTTTTCTAAAGTATTACGAACAATTGGATGTGCTAAACTAGTTATTAGTACTTTTAATTAGTGGAATGCTTTGAGTATTAAAATGAAAAATTCATGATTAAGTTTATTAAAAACTTTTTGATAAGATAACTAAAAAATTATATTAAATAAATTCATAATTAGTTATAATTTACTTATATAATTTGCTATTATTAGGCCTTTTTAAAATTTTCAATAAATTTTTTTTCTTACAAAGTATATATTTAATAGGCCAATTTTGAATTCCTACTCCAATCAAACACCCGAATTTGAGATATTAATAAAATTGATCATTTTTGTTTGTCAACCAAATAACGAAATTACAAAAATGAGTGAATTGGTTAAATCCGAAATTCATTAAAAAATTATTCATCTAAACACCAAAGTTACCCAATTCTTTTAATTTTCTTAATTCTCTAGAATTGCCCAATTTCCTTAGTTTCACAATTCCAAATTTGAAATTAATCCAAACTGCCCCCTTAATATTTAGGAAATTGACTCAAGCTCTTGTATAAAATACAAGAAGAAACACTAAATTTTGTAGTTTCTTAAGATTTGATGAATTTGGATATATACTCTTATTTTTCAATTATTAAGCAATAAGAGTATGTTTGTTTCACGAGATTTCAAAATTTTGGGACTTTTAATTATTAGAACTATAGAATTCAGTATTTGTTATGCACAATTTTTAAAATTTAATAAATACAATATTTTTTTATTATCTAAAAATAGTTGTATTTTAAAATTTTTGATTTTATAATCCAACAAGTGAATTTACATATTGTACTTAAAAATATGCGTGGAAAGATCATGTTATTTCCAAATAATTTTTTCCAACCTATATGCTTCTCTCTTACACCTACCTTTTTCTTTATCTTGAACCTATTTTTTCATTCTCTCTTCTTCATCGAGGGTGAGATTTGACTGTCATCTAACTACTCTTTTTCACAATTCTTTTGCATTTTTTAAAAATTTCTAAGAAATTTTTTTTTCTCATATAATTAAGCTTTAGTTTTGTTCTCTATTCATTACATTTCATATATTTTCTTATAAAAAAATTTATATGAAAAGATTTATAACTTTTATTAGGATTTATTTGAACATATATTTGGTTTTAATTTAGTTTTAATTCTAATGATTCTTTAGAATCACAAGTATTGGTTTGGTGAAATTAAGTAGGTATAAATCAAAATCTAAGTCAATAGCCGATATCACAAATGACCAGCTTTTGAAGTGAATTTTAACTTAGGTATCCAATGGTCGACCTCTGAGGTAGTTAACCGAGGTAGACCCTTCAAGTTGAAAGGCTATTAGAACCAAGCCTAAAAAATGAACGGTGAACTAATATCTTTGAGGTAAAAATTTGATTGAGCAGTAAGCTCGGTAATCTCGGCTTAGTAACAAACTCATAGTTGGCCCATAATTCTATAAGGAATTTGGCTGAGGCTATAAGTAGGCTCGAATGTCCCATCTGATTCACAATCAATCATCATATAATTATAGTATCTAACCTATAGTAATTCGAGGAAACCAGTCCCAAGGATGCATGATTGATAATTATTCGTTATGATAAATCCAACATGATGATTATTTGAAATCGTAAGAAATTGATATAATATATCTCTGGACACATTATAAAAAGCACAATAAATAGAGAGGTAAGAACTAATCTTGACTCTTTGGTAAAAAAAATTATTATTCTGAGTATAAGGTTAATTTGAACGTCAGAGTGACCACCACCAAAGAACTCCTGATAGTCCTCTTTATAATTTTTTCTTTGTGCAAATTGATAGAAGGGTGACTTAGTAGATATAATCTCAAGGAGTTCCTAAAATCAAAATTGGGCTTTATCAATAGTAGTGCTTTTATTGGGATCTGTTTCGTCATCTTTCTTCATCAGCATATTTAGAAACTATCCAACTATGTCTCTGATAATAATATAATCGACATTCAAAAATTAGCTTGGGGGCAGGTCGCTCTCACACTAGCAAAATCGAATAATTCCCCTAATGGGTCAATGAACTGATTCACTTAAGTCAACCTAACCATACAACCACTCAAATAATAAAAAAAAATTTGAAGAGCCCCTTTGCAAAATGTCCCTGAGGTAATAATAGCCCCTTCAACTCAATGAGTTGGCATGAATTCCTCATACTAACTATAACAATTCAACAAATGACACAATTACTATAAGTCAAATCATAGACTATGCAAAATCTATAAGCACAGTAATTGCAAAATTAGACTTAGATGATGCAAAACTTACAAGCTCACCAATCCCAAGTTTCACCATAAGCTTCGACTCAATTTATGAATCAAGGTATGACTCTAAATTAGCCAAACAAGTCCCACCCATAAGCAGAAAATTAATTGCCCCTCAACGGATATCAAAATCCAGATCATCAAGATCCTTCAACAAGAATTCCATTTTGGTACTAGGATTCAAAGGGCTACGAAAAATATAACCCCCACCTATGATTCGGTTGACGAGACTATATACTACACTCACGTAAGTCAAGCTTCATCCATAGTTATCTAGCACATACAAGGGGAGGTTGCACCCGACATTATTCGAGACAAATTTGAAATATAAATCCCTCTAAATTTTATAAGGTATGATACACCCCTCATACCCTAGATTGCATATTCTCAGGTGCAATCGAAGTTTTGTCCACTGCCCTATAAGATATATAATAACTTGAAAGATCCTACATGTGAGTATATTCTGGAATGCCATGATCCTCTAAGATGCACGAAACTCCACTATATATAAAGTATTTTTAATAACACTGCAAGACCCAGCTCGAGCTTGGTACTTTAGTCTCTCAAAGCACGCAATCACTCTGATGACTTTATTAATAAGTTCGTAGAGCAGTTTATTTTACTAGTATATCGATACAAGGACTCTTCTACACTTGTAACTCTAAAGTAAAAGAAAAGAGAGAACTTAAAAAAATATTTAGCTTAGTTTAATAAAACTTAGTTAGAAGTTTCAGAGCTAGACAACTCTATTGCCCTCGTTGTAGCGATCAACGGAGTTAGATAACTTTAGATGGTCTATGAGATGGCCCACAAATCTCTCAAAAGCTTAGCAAAATTTATCTAATTAGCTCGAGAATATATTGACACTAAAAAAATAATGTCAACGAAGAAAGAATTTAAAGGTAACAACAAATCGAAGAAAGAAACTTGAGAACTCAAGCCTCCCAAGCTAAAGAAACAAAGAATCGAACAACAAGAACGTCAACTTGAATTCTGAGCATGCACCCCCTTGAATAACTCAAGATCAGAAGTATTGGTCTACATTGAGCATCGATATTACTTGAGAAAGCCTCAACTGTTTCGTATAAACAAGTTGAGGGATTGTCGCTTCCATAAATATTTTGACTACGAAACTGAGTCTTGGCCCATATGACATTCGAAATAAAAAAAAAATACAAATTACAATTATAAATATAATTAAACTCCAATATAATATATCAAAAAATTTACTCATGAATGCAAACAATTTCAATCAATTCTCAATCAACTACAAGTGCAATAATATAAATAAGGATGGAAAAAAGTATAATATGATTTTTACGTGGTTCAGTAATAAACAACTCTTATTCTATTTTCATAACCTCGTTTTTGAGGACTTTCATTATTCCACTAGTGATGCCGCTTTTTGAAATGAAATCAAGTTTTATAGAACTTTAAATCAGAGTGTCATTTTTTTTAGGATGAAGCTAAATCCGTCACTTTCTTAGAGTAAAATTACACCCATATAAATCGATTTTTCTTCTACTGAGAAGATCTACTTCACATAGGAGTATTTGTAGTCTCATACTCCTAACACCCTAGGAATATTTACAAGTGAAAAAAAAAAGATAATACATTTTAAGTTTACTACAAAAACACTCAAAGGTTGAGAATAAGGAAAATGAGGATTTCCAATCTCAAGTATTTATTGGCTAGAAGGCATGAGAGGCTTAATCTTTTCTCTAAATGATAAATGAAGTTATAAAAGTTGTTGAGAAAAACCTAACTATGTTTATTTATACCTTTTAAATCGAAACAAGTCGTTCTGAATGAGATCTCATACTTTATTTTGTTCCAACAGTCAAAAAACTAGTTATTAGTCATGCAGATTTCGAAGAATATCTTTTTTTGTTAGAGCCAAAATTTCAGTATAATGTCCATTACTGTAGCGCTACTATAGCATTACCGTAGCAACACTGAACATTCAGTTTTTAGTAAAGCTTTGTTAAGAGCTTTTTGCAGAACTTTACTATATGAATGATCTAAATAAAATAATTTTAAACTAAATCCTCAATATGACTAAAATAAATAAAAGTTTTAAACTTATTAAACTTGAGATGATCTTCCATTATGAGCACTTTGAGCTTTTACCTTCATCTTTAATTTTCATATTCAAATTTTCATTACTTTTATCTTCAAGTCATTACTTTTATCATCTAATATGCTTTATATTGAACCTCGGTCTTTTATGAACTTGAAGAATCATCAATAATCTTGAAGCTCAGTACAACTTAAGAAATTTGTTAAATCTTAGTTTGCTTATTATCAAAATTTAAAAGGCAACACTGAGGAGTGTTGGTACCTCAAAGATGAAATTGAGAGACTCATCAAGGAGAGTCACCTAAGATACTTCGTCCACTGATAGAGAAAGTCGAAGAAGCCCCTACTTAAGAAGCTCAACCACAAGGTTCTCTTCGAAGGAACCCAACTTGAGAATTGCAAAATCCACCACTTAAGGATAACCTTAATGTGATCCTAATAAGCCCAATGACAAAAGGTGAAGTCTCAACGTCAATTGACAAATACCAAGCCATCACTAGGGGGTAGGAGAAGTGGAAGGAGATTAAGCGATAACAATGCAATTTTGAGCATGGAGCTGATAAAAGATTTGTAAGGTACTTCAATACCTCATAATGACGCTCTAATCATCTCGATGATTTTGAATGGTTACCCTACATAGTGTATTCTGATAGACATAAGGAGCTTGACAAATATTTTATTCACTCGGACTTCTGATCAATGAAAATCGAACAGAAGCCAAAATCATATGTAGGGATATTGACCAGATTCACAAGAGATCCGATCATACTACTTAACATAATCGAACTATTATTGACGGTTGAGAAAATTCAAAAAATGTCATAATCAATCAAAGTTCATAGTGGTTTAAACCCATTTGACATACAATATAATATTAGATCACCCAACATTGAACTAGATCCAAACGGTAATCTCGATTTTTCATTTAGTTATGAGATTTTTCACGAAATATGGCACATGTGAAATATGAAGAGATTAAAATCTTACAAAGAAGTGTAACGTGGCTTATTAGCATAGTAACCTCAGCTAGAAAAAGAAAAAATTTGATAGTTGTAGAGGTCAAGGAATCTGCCTTTGATCCAACAAAGGTATGTGCTGAGCTGAGCTTGTGAATCGAGGCCCAAGAAATTATTTCCAAACCCGATTGGCAACTTTAAAGTCATTTATGTAGTAGGAGCAGATGCGTCCAATCTTGAATATTCGGATGATAAACCACTTTCGAGAATATAAGAGAATATAACATGTCAATAATCTCAAAAGTTTTGTCTCTGGGATAAATGATCTCTTTTTTACTTCTAATTTTTTTATTATCTTTAAGATAAGTTATCTTCTAGAGAGAAATTATATTTTAAAGTACCATTTGGAAAAACTTTCAAAAGACCTCGGTCCTTTGAGGTAAAAAAAACTTCGATTTTTCGAGGTGAAAGATCTTGATTTACTTAAGGTAAAAGACCTCAGTCTTCTGAGGCAAAATACCTTGGTCTACTCAAGATAGAAGACATTAGTCCTTTGAGATGAAAAGACCTCAATCCTCTAATATAAAAAGACCTCAGTCCTTAAAAATGAAAGACCTTGGTCCTACAACGTGAAAGACTTTGATCTTTTGAGGTGAAAGACTTTGGTATACCCAAGGCAAAAGACCTCGGTCCTTTAAGGCGAAAGACCTTAGTCTACCCAAGGTAGAAAATTTTGATCCTTTGAAGAAAAATGACCTTGGTCCACCCAAGGCAAAAGACTTCGATTATCTGAGACAAAAAACCTTAGTCTACCTAAGATAAAAGACTTCGATCTTTCAAGGTAAAATACTCATTTCACTCAAGGCAAAAGATCTCTCCAAAGGGAATCCCAATCAAGACACGAAAGATTATGGCCAAGAAAAGAAGAGCAATTAAAAAAAACTTTACATTTGTATGTAAACATGAAAGATTCTTAGTCGAATTGATCCTTGAAAGAATTTATCTCATAAAGACTAAGCTTATTTAAGTCGTTGTCACTATTGATCAAAGGAAGCATTAGAGTAGAATCAATCAAGATTGACTTTTAGTAGGGCAACTTCATAAGACAAGGTTTTTGAAAAGAAGACAAAGCTTTGTTGAAAGCCAAATTAAGGCTATCACAAAAAAAGAGGAAAAGTACAACTAGTTAGATATATTGAGAGGCTCCGAAGCGACCACCAGCTCACTAGCCCCTTGGGTCTAGACCCCGGCCTTCACCCCTTTCACCTCTTCAAGCTCCCTTGCCTTCGCTGCTTTAGCATCTCGCTTGATCTCCTCATATTCCCACCTAAGGTATTGCACCCTTAGGTCATTGTAGAGCTCAACCTGAAGATCTTCGGGGTTGAATTCAGCTTTATAGTGAGTATGCTTCATCGCGTCTAGACAGATGAGGTACCCTTCGTGAAGCCCTTGGAGGAGAGCTTGGCTCGTTCTTAAATATAGTCATTACTATTCTTGAATTCTGGGAGGGCCTACATTCTTATTATCTTCAGGCATTGGTGTGTTAACTATTTCTAAGGTAGGTGGCCAATACTCGAGTGTTCGCATCTTCCAGGGCAAGCTGGTGTTGGATCTTCAAATCCTCCAGGTCGGACAACGCCTAGTCACATTCAGCCATTATGAGATTTTTCTCTTCCTTCATCTTCCTTATTGACTCCTCCATGCTATATTGGAGAGACTCGAGTTGAGAGTGAAGAAGGTTTATCTCTTCTTTAACCTTACTCTTCTCGGACATTGCCTCCCTCTAGGTCTCATAAAAATGATGTCTTGTATAGTGAAAAAATTACAAAACCTGCAGCCAAACTAAAAGTCAGAACAATGAAAGAAGAAGAAAACTAAAGAGCCAAACTTAGCTAAATTTACATTGGAACAAGTCCTAGCTCCTTATAAGAAGAGTTGTCGATGAGAAGTTGGTCAATGGAGGAGTTGGCACTATTCTCAAAGTCTTTGAGAAAAATACTTTTTAGCGTCAATCTCCTTCGAGACACCTCAATGCCCAAGGAAAGTTGCCCTTGCACCTTAGAGCAAGGTTTTCGGTTTCGGTTTCGGTTTCGGGATCGGCCGAAATCGATACGTTTCGGCCGTTTCGGCCGTTTCAGTTTCAGTTTCGGCCGTTTCGGTTTCGGCCGAAAGAATTTTTTAAATTATTAATTGGGTGTTGACCAGAGTTTGACTATACTTTGACTGTACTTTGACTTCAAATTAAAAATACGATAAAATATTTGAAAAAATTTGAAAAATTATGAATAAATTTATATTTAATTTTAAAATAATTTTAAATAATATTTAATCTAATTAAAATTAATTTTGATAGTTAGTCACTGATATTGTCGAGTTTTAATATATATTAATGTATTAAAAAAACATACAAGAAATAATATGAATATGATTAAAATTTAAAAATTAACATAAGCAAATTTAACTTTTCATTAAAATGTATTTCACACATACATAATTTATAAAGTCTAAGATAATACAACTAATCATCATAGTCATCATCGGTTGAGTTTGGAACATCTGGGTGTGGAATTACAAATTCAGTACCTGGATGATCCGGACGAGCATTTGTAGGCATACGTGCCAGAACAACTAGCTCAGCGCGCTCGCGGGGAGAGCTGCGCTCAGCGACTGAGCTGCCCTCGCCGGCGGAGCTGTCGGAGATGCCAGGTTGTTGAGATGCCAGAGATGCCGCGCGGGGATGCCGGAGATGCGGGAGATGCCGGTTTCGAGCCCTGACCTCGCCGTGGGCGCCGTGGGCGAGCTGCGGTCGGCCCAAGTGCGCTGAGGATGCCGCCGGCGTGCTGAGCTCGCCCCACGCGCGCTGCGCTCGCCATGCACGCGCCGAGCTCGCCATGCACGCGCCCTGCGCTCGCCGCCGACGGCCTGCGCTCCCTGCGTCCGGCCCGCGAGGCCTGCGGCTGCCCCGACCGCCCTGTGCCCGCCCCGCGCGTGCTGAGCTCGCCGCCGGCGCACTCAGCTCGCCCTGCGCGCCCTGCGGTCGCCCCGCACACGCTGAGCTCGCCCCGCGCACGCTGTGCTCACCATGCACATGCCGAGCTCGCCATGCACGCGCCCTGCGCTCGCCGCCGACAGCCTGCGCTCCCTGCAGTGGCTCCGCGCTCCCTGCGGCCGTCCCTCACGCCCTGCGGCTGCCCCGACCGCCTTGTGCCCTCCCCGCGCGGCCTGCCGGCCGCCCGAGCATGCCGCCCTAGCCCGCAGTCACCGCAGTGCCCGCCCTCGCCCGCAGTCGCCGCAACCACCCTCGCCCGCAGTCGCCTGCAGCCGCCCCGAGCTCGCCGCCCTCGCCCGCCCTCGCCCGCGGTCGGCCGCGGTCGCCCGTAGCCGCCCTCGCCCTCGCCCGCACGCCCCCGCCCGCGCCTGCGGCCGCCACGCTGTCTGCTGCGACGACGAAACCCTAAACCGAAACGATAAATATCGTTTCGGCGCGGGTTCGGCCGAAACCGAAACGTTTCGGCCGAAACGCGGAACCATGCCTTAGAGCATGCTAGAGAAGGAACAAAGGAAGAAGCGGCTTCTTTGCTAAGATCAACCTTCTTTGTCAAATGACGAGTTAGTGACCTGGCGTTATCCTTTGGGGCAGTGGTTTAGGAAGTGGAGAGAAGGAGCAAGGCGGTGCCTGCTTCTTCTTCGCTTGCTCCTCGCTTTCTCCTTGGCTCTTCCCCTCCTCCGCTTTCTTCTTCTTCTTCCCTTAGCTTTGAGCTACTGTTTGGGAAGGGGTTGGAGCCTCTAGATTGATAAGTCTCTTGCGAGTGGCTTGAGATAATGCCTGAGATGTCTCTCTTTGCTCTTTTAGAAGTCCATTCATGAAGGATAGCTCGGTCACCCTAACATCACAATTGTTAAAAGACAAGGTAAAAGTTCTTGTAGAGAAGGTAGGCCTGGAGTACAAGAGTTAAGATTCATACCAATCGTTCGAGCAATAGATAGGCCATGTTGCTTCAAAGCAGCATTGTCAATCTGTGTGAGGATGAACCTAATACTCTCAACCTCCTCAGCCCAAGATATTAGGAGTTGATGAACCTCGGGGAGAATTTTGGGGTCGGCCGTACAAAAGAAAGGATTACTCCACTCACAAAGATATCAACCCTAGAGAAAATCATTATTGGATGGTCCTTTCAAGAGTGGCTAGAGTTGGAATTGGAAGCAAATAATTTGCACCCCACTCACAGAGAAATCAACCATAGAGAAAATCATTACCGAATGGTCCTTTTAGGAGTGGTTAGAGTTGAAATTGGAAACAAATAATTTGCACCACTTTTTTAGGGTAAAATACCATCAGTTCTTAGTATTTGAGCCTCGACATCCCTAAATATTTCTATAGTACGAAGACAACCTTTGGAGGTGATAAGGATTCGGAAGGCCGAGATGAACTTCATGGAATTTGACATAATCTAATTCAAGTCTAGGTCCCAATCCTTCAAAATATCTTTAGTAAAGGGATCTACTAGATACCTAAGCCTATTCTCAAATATTTTCTAATAAGTAATAAACTCAAAACCAAACTCTACCTTAAGAATATTGCTATCCTCTTCTTGTTATAATGTCAGATGTGATGAATTAGTCCCATATCGAATATTGGATAGATAGAGTCCAATAGATATAATAAAAAAGACTCATATCCCATGAGCTTGAGCTTTTAGGATTGTTTGGTGTCCAACTCACTATATGGATCTGGTTTGACACTCTTGAGGCTCCCCAACAAGTGGTATCAGAGCTTCAGGTTCGAAGCTGTACAAATTCTTAAAACCAAAATTACCGCGATAATGCAACTAAATTGAGTTACATGTCAGTCTCATGGCAAAGATCGGCGAAAGGGCGTGGACGCTGGCCCAAGGGCTCGGGTGTTGGCGTGAGGGCGGAGAGAGGGTGCGTGCGCGGACACCAGGGGCCAGTGTGAGAGCGCAAGCGCGAGGCCGGCAAGGGCACAGGTATCAAAGGCCGGTGTGAGAACATGAGTCACACGGTGGAAGTGGTCGAGTAAAAGGATTCTTGATTAAGAGTGCTAAATTAATGTAGTCAAATCACACCTGAAGGGGGAGATTGTTATAATGTCAGGTGTGATGAATTAGTCCTACATCGAATATTGGATAGATAGAGTCCAATAGATATAGTGAAAAAGACTCATATCCCATGAGCTTGAGCTTTTGGGATGGTTTGGTGTCCGGCTCACTATATGAATCTGATTTGATATTCTTGTGGCTCCCCAACATCTTCTGACCACCATGGATCTAACATGCTTCTATTTGGGAAGCCAAATATGCTCACCAATTGCTCAAGATTTTTTTCAATGAGGATGCGCTCAAAAATTTAGACCCTCATTTTAGAAATACCTAATAAAATACTTGTGTTAGGATTATCAAAAGCAAAATAAAAGAATTAAATCTGAGAACTCACTGGAAGGTGAAGGCAAGATGGTTACTATTTCTGGGAGATGCGACCTCATCGACTCAGTGTTGGCTCCCATAGCAGAAGGTGCAATAAGGGAGATAGTAAGCTTTGAGGTCAATGGTGCAAGAGTAAGATAAGCGACACTTCTTGGCACCTCCTTTGGGCCAAAAAAAGAATCTTGACCCTCGATGGATGGCATAGGCACGATGCAGGGGGTCAAAGACTTTCTCAAGGAAGGGGCCGTCAATCCAGCGATGATGTCCTTCTTTCTAGTAGAGGATCCCTTTCCAAAACTGGATGGAGCAAAGAAAGACGCCATTCAAAAGTAAAGATGCAAATGGAGGTGGAAAATGCAATAGAAAAGAGTTTTGCAAATTTGCTAAAGTAGAAGGCAAAGGGCTCGATATGCTTTATATTTCTTGCTTCACTGACTGATTGCATCTGTGAGGATCAATTTGGACTGTCGAGGTTCAAAAAAGAATGGCTTCAAAACCCTAACTCAAATCTCATGGACACATATCTACCATTTGATGGAAAACGATACTTAGGGATAAGCATCACGATGCCTACAAAACGTTGCTTTGATAAGCGAGCAAAAAACTTTAGATCACCTTCTTGAGAATGAGCAAATCCCTAATGATTGTGTAAGATTTGATGAAATGATGGCTTACTTCCCCAAGCAGTGTGGTGGCCAGCATCTCACATTATAAAATATTAGAGTAAGTAAAGGTGTGATTCCCCAAGTGACATAGCAGCCAACGTCCAACAATATAAGGCTAAGTTGACAAGACCATGATCTCCAAGGTCAAATAGCCTTTTTGGTTATCAATGAGAGAGAAGAACAACTCAAGCTCCCAAGTCAATAAGGTAGGATCTAGAGTTGGGGGACACTGATGATACCTCAGAATCATAAAGATCAACTCAATAAAATCAAGTAGGCATAAACTAAAATTCAAGTCGATAGCTGAGGTGACAAATAACCGGCCTCCAAAGTAAATTTTAGTTGAGATAACCAAAGGTTGACCTTCGAGGTAAAAACCTGATTGAGCAATAAGCTTGGTAATATCAGCTTAGTAACTAACTCACGTGTTGGTCGGTAATTCCATAAGGAATTTGGTTGAGGCTATTAGTAGGATTGGATGTCCCAATTGGTTTATAGTCAATCATCATATAATTATAGTATTTAATCCATAGTTATTCAAAAAAGCTAATTTTGAAGGATCCGGGAATACAACTATTCGTTATGAGAAATTCGACATGACGATTACGTGAAATCGTGGGATAACAATACAAAGCACATTATAAAAAAACCTTGCAAAAAGCACGACAAATAGAAAATAAGGGTTAATGTTGAATTTTTGGTAAAAAACTATTACTCTGAGTGTGAGGTTAACTTAAATATCGGAGCGGCTACTGTAAAAAAGCTCTCAGTAGTCTTCTTCACAGTTTTTTTTGTGCCGATTGATGAATGAACGACTTAGTAGATCTAATTTCAAGGAGTTTTTTAGATTAAAATCGGACTCCATTAACAAATTCAATAATTGTGACTTTGGTTTTACTTTAATTTTTGATGTTTATAAAACAGTATTTCATATAATTATATTAATTCTTACACTATTATTCAACTGCTTTTAATTTAGCAGAACTTTTACTAGTTTTTCCTCAAATGTGATACAAACTTTGAACAAGATTATGAAGTGAAAGTAAATGAAACCAAATTTCTAATTATATAAAATATTAGAAAAAATACATCAAAATATATGAAATTAAGGACTTGAGTGACACAAATTAGAATGTTGCTAAAAAAAAAGATTGTGTTTGAAAAAAATGAGACTATCTACGAGTATATCTAATTTTAAATTGGTACTTTTTATTGTAATATTTTATTCATTAATTTTATATAAAATAAGTTTTTAAAGTTTTAAATATTACTAAAATAATGAAAATAAAATAAATTTGAAATAAAAATAATATCATCGTCCAAATTTAATGATGATCATATCACAAAAGTCTACCTAAATAAATACTAAATTTATAAATTAAAAATTTGCAAATCTAATAAAATAAATACTAAATTTTAAAATTTCAAATTTATATGTCATACAAAATGAACATTTCAATAAAAACATGATGACAATAGTATCACCTGATCTGAAGTTTTAAATTGTTTGCACTAATAAAAATGATCTATTGTAAATATGCATGAGCCCATGCATCGCTTAGGATGAAGACGTATGATTTTTCTAGGTGATTGTTGTGAACAACTTTGGTCAGTGTGGATCGGTTAAAAGATTAGTTAATATTTATTGTTAACTAAACTATTTTGTTAGTTTTTTGGTAAAATTTATTGTCAATGTGCGAATATAAATAGATCCACTATTTCTTTTCATGAGTATTACCATATTAGCTAATTTGGGCATGGTCCAGTGAGATATAAAAATGTTAAGCACAAGTTCAATTCCATTCAGTCCGACTAAAACGTATTATTGAACAAACCTTCAATGTCTTCACGAACAATGAAAATTTTGAAATTTATTCAACTATTTTTATCTTGCATGCAACATACAATACTAAGTAATAGTGGCGGTTGGATATATTCTTTAATATTTTTACATGATATCCAATATCATAACGAATCGAGAATTATAAATAATAATGGACTCATTTATTTTTGAGTTATATTTCATATCAGATGGAATTGATTTTGTTAATTTTTGAGTCAATTTCAAGATCTATACAAGAGTTAATAAAATTTGCTTTTCAATCGGGTTTGGTCTCATTCCTTCCGATCCAAATCCAACCCACAACAAAACGGATCCGACTAGAACGGGTTAATTCCCGGTCGGGTCGGATTTGTAACGGACAAATCTGATCCACTTGAAGACGGTAGAGAGCAGAGGATCACGCACGTGCATTGCACGTGGTCTAATTTTTTCCGGAAAGTAGCGCCTCCGTCTTTTCCCTTTTCAAATCCCTCGCGCTCTCTCTCTCCTGCGCCGACGAGCCAGGCCGCCGTCGATCCATGGCGACCATCGACCCTTCCTACATCTCCGACGAAGACTCCGACTACCAATACGAAGAAGAAGATGAAGAGGAGGAGGAGGAGGAAGAAGACGAAGAAGAAGGGCCCGACGAGCCCGATGTGGCGGTAGTTGAGACGGAGGTTCCGGGGATCCCTCCAGACGAAGGAGGAGGGGGCGAGGCGGACGTAGGAGAAGCGGAAGAAAACGATGGGCCTGGAGGGAGAGATGTTGGGGGAATCGGCAACAGCGGCGGCGAATCCGAGGCGGATGGGGCCGATCTGGTCCCGTCGTCCTCCCCCGTCTGTTCCATTTGCTTCGAGCCCTGGACCGCTGAAGGGCCTCATCGTGTCTGGTGATTTGATTCCTCTTGATACATTTCTTTGTTTTTCTGATTTTATTTGGTTTTACATGAGATTTGAATCGCCTAATTAGTGGGCTCAAGGGTAAGTGTTTGGCGATGGGGATTTGAGTATAGTTCTTAGAAATCTGAAAAATTGCAATGTGATTAATGATCATGGAAGAACACTGTAGACAAAATTTCCTAGTGATTGAGCTTTCTTAAGAATTGGAGGATCAAGAAAGTAGCGCAATTAAGATGTGCTCAAATGATTTTCCTCAAATGGTCTGTTTTTAAAATTGCTTCAGCTTGCTCAACAAGTTTTTACTGAATGATATTCAGGTTGAAATATTTAGTGAAAACAGGAATTTTGGAACTGATGAGAGTATGTTTTGGATGAATGGTTTCCAATGAGAACCTTTTAAAGGACCCTATATGGTTTCATCAATTGTGTGCTAAAATTGTTTTGTGAGGGTATTATGTTATGCAAACAAGCGAATGCCTGAATTTCTTCAGTGCTTTACACACAAAGCAATGTTGGATTTTAAGACAGCATTTTACCTCTCAAAAGAGCTTAGGATTTTTCAGAGTGCAAATGTAATAAAACCTGAATCATATGCATTGACATTAGATAAACCTGACAATGGGGCTGAAAATCAACTGGTGTACATACCTGTCTATCAAGTCGGCTTTGAGGTTGGTTAAAGATTGCCTAAATGAGTGTTGAGTAACCCAAAATTTCTATAAACTGGACTACTGGAGTAAGTGTTGATGAAGAGGCATATGTATTTGTCTCTTACTAATTTTTTATTGTCTTGTCATAATACAATGTTTTTATTGTTGGTGCATAGCGTTGTAAATGGATGAGGCTTTCTAGCCTAAAATCCAATCCTGGAGTGCAACTAGCAATTTGGTCTAGGTTTCCTAACACATGAAATGGCCTGGTTTTAGTTAGGTGACAAGTATTATAAGAACATTGGGCAGCTCTGATGTACTGGGTTTGATTCTGTTCAGGCAGGGGGTCATATGGTTTGTGTCCAGATATTCTAGGTTTGGTTTGGGCCTACCTTGTCAATTTGAAGACCTACATGTTTATTTTCTTTTTTTGTCCTTCCAATTGAAAAGTGCTAGTATTTCATGAACTTTCGAGGTGGTGCATACAAAAGCAGTACTTTAAAATGGGTATGGAGGACATGCACTGGGGGAGGCATGAATACAACTTGTCAATGTCAGAATCAAGGAAATACAAAATTCCTGACATGGAGACATGGGAGGTGATTATCTATACTTAAAAAATAGGTCTATATCCATTATTCAGATAATCATATGTATACTGTTTTTTGCCTAAATAAACTTGTCTTATGTCAAAAGAATGTGTTGCCTAAGGTCAGATTGGTGCTTATTTGAATTTAAACTATATGATGTCAGTACTAATCAGAAGTGTCCAGGCATTGCCAAAAGGCATTGGAAACTTGTTTAGGATATGTGACACAAACAATTGATTCCACCATATTATAGGTTCCAATACTGATTTTATGCTTTTTCCTCGAATTACACTTTCAGAGGTTCTACAATGATTTAATGTGTTTTTAATATATTCATATTTGATATTTCACTTTCTCAATGCAGCTGTATTCTTTGCGGACATGTGTATGGAAGATCTTGCTTAGAGAAATGGTTAACACGACATAAAAAGTATTCCACAAAGGTTTTTGTTTACTGTATTTCAAATTTAGAAATTCAATCTCTTGCAAGTTTTCCATTTAGGGTACTGTTTCTTACTGCTTGTTACCTGATTCATCTTTGTTTTGTAGTGTCCTCAGTGTGGTACGGGATTTATGGAAAAATCAATTATAAATCTATTTGCCCCGATAATTGGAATAGGAAGTCATGGTCTCGAGAAGGTCATTTCCAATTTTTGTTGTGTTTGATTCAGAACTCTATTTCACACTGATTGGGTTTTATTTTTTGTCAATCTACTTTCAAATTCAGTTGTTATTATTTGCAGGAACTGTCTTCGTTAAAGAAAGAAAAAGAACTTCTTGTGTCTGAGGTACAGCTACTTTTGAAACATTTTGATTTATAATGTTCTTTTATTCAACCTTGCTTTACATACTTTTCACTTACTGCAAGCTGCTTGTGTTGCTATTGAAGTCTTACAGCAGCAAACTACATGCAATGATTGGCCTAGGTCACTAAACTAGGATGAACAAAATGCAACTGTGATGATGTTATTTCTTTAAATTCAGAAGTAAACAAGGGGATCTCACATCCAAATGTACTACCACTTCCTGAAAAACTGAAAACTGGAGCATGGATTGTCCTGCAACACCAGAGAAGGGTATTTGATATTCTTTGTGATTTTTCTTTTTTTTAGAATTGACAAAGTCCTTTTGTTAGTTGTAACCTTACACGATAGCCTTGAAGTGTGAACAGAGTTGGACGGTTACAGAAATACAATGACAAGCACATCTAACATCAGCAAGCAGACTGCGTTCTATTAACAAAAGACAAATATCAATCGGAGTTTTCCTGTCTTATCTTGAAGTTTTAAACTAATTTACCCTTTCTCAATGGTGGCATATCTCTTCGTTTCATTTGCTTGCTGATCTCCATCTCAACAAACTGTCTAAAGAACTTAGGCCTTGGATGGCAATAAACTAATCCATTTAGATATCAAGCTTCTAACTAACTGCAGGGAATTCAATGCACTCCTTTTGCCATTGATTTGCTTTTCATTCTTTTCCTTCCATGAATCAGCACCATGATACCTCTTGCCTGTTTAGCAGAGTGATTGTTGAAACATTGTAATTTAATAATTGGTAAAAGGCCTTGAAATGGAACTGCATCTCAGTGCTCCATTTCTGTAATCTTAAGCCTTCTTGAACCAGAAACTGAATTTATAGCTGGAATTTTTTAAGATTCTTGACATAATTCTGTGGGTGCATGTGTTCTTTTGAACTCGGTTTTGGTATTTTATGCTTATTGGGCTAATAAAAAGCGTTCACATCTTTTGGATGAATCTACTTCTCAAACGGCTCTGGGATTATCCAAGGTTAAGACTACTATCATGGTCATATTCTTTCCAATTTGAGACTGAACCATCACTTAGCCTCAGGCTATTTATTTACGGGCTTTACCATCCTTTTCCCACTTCTTGATGTTGTAATTTCTCCATTATCATGTTATTCTTAGCTTGCTGGAGTATGATGTTATTATTGTCTTCCAATTTAGATTTCTTAATATAAAGATTTTTAATAGCTTATTTAATGCGTCAATGTTCTTTGAAGTGTGGGGTAAAGTTTTAGTGAAGGCATGCTTTCTGGGTAATTATACAAAGAAGTTATATTGCTGTTGGTGGTTTCCATGAAAGTCTTGCATGATAATGGCAACTTTATGGTTCATCTTTGGGCTTAAATTAAAGACAGATAAATCCATTTATGCTTTCCATTGACAGCTTTATGGTTCATAACCTTGTCTCTGAGATGATTTAAACTTAATTTTCGAGCTTTTTTTAAATTCAGCTTATCCTATCAGTGGTTTTATGTTAGGACATGATTGGATCAGAGCTAAGTTAAGCATTTTTGCATGTAATCAAATTAGTGTCATTTATTCTCAAAGAAATCCATCAGTTGAACTTGAAATTTTGGCTGCATCTTAAACTATAATATTTTTTAGCCAATTATTTATTTTTTTTCAGATAGCTCGCTTGGAAAAGGACATGAACAACCTGAAGGTATGTTGAAATTCAGCATTCTTCGTGGCTGCTGAGAACTTTTATGTGGTTTTAACTGCATAGACATAGAGATGTGCATTATTGTTCTAATGAAGTGAAGCTAACAATGGCAATTCTATTTTTCCATTTTGGATTTTTGAAAATTTGGCAGCATGATTAACTTAAAATTTTTTAAATTCTATATTTATTTTTTTCAGAAAGCTCACTTGACAGAGAAAGTAGAAAACCAAAAGGTATGTCAAAATTCATTGTTGTTCATGGCTAATAGGAACTTGTATGTTTTTTTCACTTCTTAGACATTGCACATTATTGTGCTGGTGGACTGAAGCTTAGAATTGTGTTTATGATTTAGCATTTTGGATTTAGCTCCTCTTTTTTGTTGTTTGTGAACTGCCAAGGCACCAAATGGATACCACAAAAAAATTAGACATTTACTGTACCACAGAAATTCAATGGATTTGATCTTCAGGCATTGTCAGTTGGGTCTAAGAATTCATTATATAGTGGGAAATATTGTCCCAAATCTAATGTTTGCTTTGTTTATATAGAAAAGAGCACGCACAGAGCATAGTATGTTGGTTTCTACACAAAGGATACCATTGAATAATTCTGCTGATCTATGGAGTGCTTCAGTCCAACCTTTGTTAGGTATCTCATTAAATACACAATAGCTATTATTTCCTGACTTTTGAACATAAAGAGTTGTATCAACTTTTTATACTGAATGTTTTATATTTAATCCAAGATGAATTGTTCCTTGACATCTCTATATTTTTTGGAATTTGATTGTTGATGTTGTATTAATTATTGGCAGATTCTTGCAGGACACGACATGATGTACCAAAATCATAATGGGGGTGGTTCACATCATTGCAGTTTTGTTTTGATGGTTTGTTTTTCGTTCTTTGATTTTATTTGATCATTTACATGTATTTCTGGTTATGTTTTGGTAATAGTTGAATTAGGAGATCAATTTCTTTTATCATGTATGGATTTTGAAAAGATGCTGGATTATTTTGATTATATGCTGACTGCGCGGACTATTTTTGCAATTCCATATTTTTTAAATGACATGAGATAACAAAGAAAAAGGATTGTTAGTGTTAAAGAATAAGGGTTAGACCTCAGTTCTCGTAATAGGCCGAATTATACAAGTCTTGGTTACACTAGAAAGTGTCTTTAGAAGCTCATGTACTCCAAGTTCACATATCCTAAGTAATTTTGTAATCAAGTTATTAGTAAAACCCAAAATCAAATTAAGTCCAACTCAAAATAGGAGTTTAGGTTAAGTCATAATATTATAGGATTTAACACACACATATATATGCATGTATTCATGATAGATTAACAAATTTCTTTTTTGGGATGCATGACACTCATCGTTGATCATCAAACTCTAGCCTTTTCAAAAGAACATAAACTCTAGAATCTTAAGACTTAACATGATATCAGAGCTTTCGAATTGGTGAAGAACGAGCAAAAAGATAGAGAGAATTTGCATATCCCTTTATAAAGTTGACGGGGATAGAGAATTATCTCATATGGACAGAGCTTTAGAGATTTATTTGATTTTTAAAAGAAAAATAAGACTATTTTGTGAAGGAGTCGTCGGTAAAGAAGAAATTGGAGGACCATGAAAAAATGTCATTATTTATAAACAACCTAGAACCTAATATAAGTAGATTGCTATTTATTACCAAACCTCAAAAATAATATGAGAAAAATTCAAAGAGATGTATAACAATGAAGATATCTCTAAGTTTTTATTTTGCATAAAGAAATATTTACAAATAAGTAAAATGGGAAGGAGTTAGGTGAATATTTTGAATTTTTTAGTGGTTTGTGGGATTAAGTGACTCCCAATAAAGATAAAAGAAGCGAGAAGTGGAAAAAAAGTAAAGATTTCCTTTTTGTTTGGGTTGGATTTTTAATAAGAGTAATTGAAGTCCAACTTCATAGTTTGAAGACGGAGGAACATGACCAAGGCCTCGATTATTATCTCATGAAGGAATCATAATTATACAATTAACAATAATGACAATAACTATAAAAGAAGTACAAATTTTACAGGGGATAGGAAGAGGAAGGGAAAACCCTAATCTCAAATATACGAAGTGTAAAAAGGTTGATTATATAATAGATAAGTGATGGTTTATTCTAAACAAACCAACATCGGTTAACAACGATCAAAATCACTCAACTTATCCAAGACAAGTTGGGTGACAAAAGTGAACTCTAGCGGCTAAATAACATGTAATTATATCAAGAAAAAGTACAAGTTTCAACACACAATCAACTTGTTAATAGCATCAAGGTTACTGTTAGCAAGCCAAGCAAACCAACATGCGTAAAAGAATCCTTGGATTATAAATTCAGTAACATCAAATCATATGATGGGTAGAGCAGAATCCTTTACAACTCTTGTTCACTTATCAATAACTAAGTATATCTTTCTAGCTGATTGAATCTCATCATCAATAGCTGGTACAAGGAGAGTAGATATATCATCCTTTGATTTATTATATGTTAGATTATTATCATTCAACTAATTGACAAAGGAATTAAATTATTGTGTAATATATATTTTTTTCACTCATTGTATTTTTCAAAAACTCATAACAGAGAAGAATATTGGTAGGAATATTAAATAGAAAGGGTACTATTTACTTGATCTTGAAATATTAAATACAAAGCTTTGAAGACACAAAAAAGGATATTGTGGTCATTCATTTGAAAATATTTTTAAGATTCTATTTCCTAACTTAGACTGATATAATAAAAGACATTGTTAATTTTATGAACTTGCTAAACAATATAGATTTATTTATGTTTTAAGATTAATAAAATTAGTTTTTATTCTTTTTACATTATTAATAGTGATGTTTGGATAATCAAATATTGATCTCTAAATGGATATAAATATTTTATCTTTTTTATTGATGACTATTTTCATATATCATAATTTTATCTTTTGAAAAGAAAATCAAAAGTATTTAAACTATTTAAAATTTTTCACAAAGAAATTCATAATCAATTTAATGCAAATATTAAGATTCTAAAATATAACAAGAGAGAAAGATATCTCTCTTAAATGAGTTTTAGGATTATCTTAAAGAAAATAACATTATTTTTCAAGTATCATGTACATATATCTTTCAACGAAATAGAGTTATGAAAATAAAAAATCAATATTTTTTAGAGATGACAAAAGAATTGATATTTGAAAGGAATGTTCCCATCTCATTTTGAAATGTGATAAGGGGGGAAGTGTGAAGGGTAGATAAAAATATTATTCTTTTTTGCCATGGGTCCTAAAATTCACATGAAAATAGAAAAAGAGTAAATAGAAATTAAGAGAATATCATCAATAAAGAAAATTTTTATTTATTACAATTTTTGGGTTGTATATATAGTTTTTAAATAACTTAGAATTCTAGTTGTAGTAGATTAGAAATAAGATTTAAACTCTTTTACTAATTTTACTTAATTTATTCTAAATAAAAAATTAAATCTTATTCTTTATTAGGCTAGAATTGTTATAAACTTGGACTTGGAATTAAACTCTAATTTTAACTAACATAAAAATTGAATTAACAAAAATACTAAATAACAAAATTGTTGAATTTGATTTTAGCTTTCCAACTGATAATTACTTGTTTGATTTGAATGAATATTTGGGAAGATATGGTTTTTGAATTGTAATTGTACCAATCTTGAGTAATTTAGATTAAAGTTGAAATTTAACTTTAACTTAATTTCCAATTTGCTATAAAAGAGATATAGTTGTTATATATTATAATGATACAATACTCACTGTATCATCATTACTTATAAACAAAACACTTGTCTTTTTGTTAAACAATAGAAGCCTTTTTAGCGTTTTATGTTCCAAAGAAGAGTTTTTTTAATTTACCATGTAGGGTACTTGAAAGCCATTGATCTATTTATATAACTAAGATCTATAGAAGTGTGTATTTATAGGGTATTCAAGAATTAAGAACAAGTAAAAGTGCTATCATTTGTAAATACATAAAACTTATGTCTTTGTTGATATAACATTTTTTGATAAGGTTGCATATTACGCAAATAAAAGGAATAATAATAATGATAACATCACAAAATTAAAAATAGAAAAAGTCATTGTTTAACTTGTGCCTCATTAACAATTATCTATGAAGTTATACTGGATAAAGAAAATGCTAGTGTATATTTAAAGGAAGGAAAAATGACCGTTAACAATACGACTATTATTTGAAATTCATGAGGGAGGTCCAACCACATGAAAGCAAGTTGTTGCTAAACTCGAAATAGATGTAATACTGGAACAGGATACTGATTTCCAATTAGAACTTGAACCATAACTTCGAACATATAGTTTCAGAAACAAACAATAATTTTCATTGACCAATAGCCTTGAGGAAAAGAAAAAAGCATGTGTATAACATTCTATTATTAGGTTTGTGTCTTACCAATATCAAACTCCAGCATAAAAGAATTTTGTACTGAATCTGATAGTTATAAAATAATAAAAATAGTGCAAGAAGTTATAACATATTGGAGGTTGAGAGGTTGTGGAAAATGAGATGAAAGTTTTGTACAAAAATAACACTTCGACAATTAATATCGAGACCAATAAATAAATCTATTGTGGAATGTAAATGGGCGTATATAGTCAAATATAAGATAAATGAAATAATGAAAAGATACAAAATAAGATTTGTGGCAAAAGTGATATATCTAAACACAGGAAATTGACTTATTTGAGATTTTTTTTTTCTAGTGACAAAAATGAATACAATTAAAGTAGTGTTATAACTTGCAATTAACAAAGGCCAAGAGATAAATCAATTATATATCAAAAATGTCTTTCTACATTGACATTTTCAAGAAAAAGTGTATATGTTAAAAGCTTTTAGATTCAATATTAATATAAAGAAATAAGTATGCATATTGAAGAAGACACTTTATGATTTAAAGTAATCTTCTAGAATAACATTTGGAAAATTCAGTTATGCTATAACTGGATATGAATTTAACATAAGTCAAGTTGATTATTCATTGTTTTTCAAGAAAAATAAATAAAATATAATCATATTATTATTATTTTTTAAAAATAAGCAACATATAATCATATTATTAGTGTATGTTGATGAAATAATCATCACTAGGAATAATAATGCAAAAATAAAATACTATCTAAGGACCAAGTAGATTAAAGACTTTGGGAAGATTATGTTACTTTCTTGGAATTAAAGTAGTACATTATAAGGAAGATTAAGTACTATCACAAAAAAGTATCTGTTAGACCGGTTGAAAAAAACATGTATGACGGACAATAGAATAACCAAAATATCATTGAATACAAACTTGAGGTTGCTAGTAGATCAAAGAACACCACTTAAAGATTCAAGGTTATATGAAAGACTAGTGGGAAAACTCATTTATTTGACCATTACAAAACTAGATATCAATGAAATAGTAATATAGTCAGCCAATTCATGTATGATTGAAGAAAATCACATTTACAGGTTTTCTACTACATCTTTAGATGCATTAAAGGAACACCAAGATTAGACTTATAATACATAAAATGTGAAATATTGGAGTTAGTAGCATAATCAAATGTACATTAGGTAGAATTACTCACTGACAAAATTAACCACAAAGTTTTATATTAAGATGAGAGAAAATATGATTTTGTGGAAGAGTAAAAAACAAAGGGTTATTGTAAGATTAAGTGTTGAAGCTGAATACATATTCATAATAACAATCGGGATTTTACGTTTCGGCCGAAACCGAGCCGTTTCGGCCGGTCTTGAACCGAAATCCTAATTTTGGTTTCGGTTTAGGGTTTACTATTCATCTTCACCAACGTCGGAGCTTGAGCGCGGGCGGGAACTCATCGGGCGAGCGCACGAGGGCGGGTGCGCGTGCGGGGGCGGGAGCTCGCTGGGCTCGAGCTCGCGGGCGGGAGCTTGCCGAGCTCATCGCGGGGGGGGGGGGGGGGGGGGGAGAGGGAGCTCGCGTCGATTTCGTGTCCGAGTCTAAGGGCCCTGCGCGCTCGCTAGCTTGCCGCCGCTCCCTCGCTTATTTCGCACTCTCATCGACCTAATCCGTACTCCCGCAAGCTGGGACTGGCCTTACACCGGGGCTAGCGTTATCGCCAATCCGATTTCGACGCCCTTACCGGTTTTTGTCAGATACTGTTCACGTACGTAATATTATTTACGTAATTGTTCATTATTTTTTTAAATTTTTAAACATATTATAATTTTTTTAATTTGAAGTTAAAAAATAATTGAAATAAAGTTAAATTTTAGTTAAAATATAATTAATAAAAAAATAGTTTGGTTGAAACTGAAATGAAAATAATTTCGATCAAGAGACATTAATTTTTTTGTTCACGTGTATGATTGTTCCACCGAAAGTAAAGGCAAAAAAAATTTATGCCGGTCTTACCTCTATGTGAATCGCTGTCGCGAGATTGCGTAATGTTAGTTATTCTCGTATGTCTATAAATGTTCATCTGCATCGTTCAGATACTGAATTCATAATTCCACATCCAGATGTTTTAAACTCAACTGATGATGATGATGATCAGTTGTATTACATTATATTTAATAAATTATGTATGTATCAATTATATTTTAATAATAAGTTAAATTTGCTTATATTAATTTTTAAATTTTTTAATCATATTCATATTATTTCTTATATATTTTTTTATATAGTAATATATAAAAAAGGTGGTTAACTATCAAAATTAATTTTAATTAATTAAAATAATATTTAATATTATGGTAAAATTAATTATAAATTCTTTCATAATTTTTAATTTTTTTAAAAAAAATTTAAAATTTTATCGTATTTTTAATTTAAAGTCAAAATACAGTTAAAATATAGTCAAACTGTGGTCAACACACAATTAATAACTAAAAAAAAACTTTCGGCCGAAACCGAAACAGCCGAAACTGAAACCGAAATTGCCGAAACGACCGAAACGTATCGGTTTCACTGGGTGCCGAAATCGAAATCGAAATCGATACAGAAAACTTTGATAACAACTACATGTGAAATTTTATGTTTAAGAATTCTATTAATAGAACTAGGTTTGATCATTAGAAAATTTATAATATTATTTTGTGATAACTAAACAATACTTCATATTTTTAACAAATTTGTCTTGTATGAAAGAGCCAAATGTATAAAGGTGAATTTAAATTTTATTAGAAAGAAGGCTCAAGATCAACAAGTAAACTTAGTTTATTTAAAAATAGAAGATCAACTGACAGATATATTTACCAAAAATGTTCTAGTTCGACAGGCTAACCATATTCAAAAGTAAGTTGAGCATATATGACGTTTATTGTCCAACTTGAGGAGAGATGTTAAAGAATAAGAATTTGGGCTCAGTCTCATAATTGGTCGAGTTATACAAGTCTTGGTTGTATTAGAAAGTGTCTTTTAAAAACTTTTGTATTCCGAGTTCATCATAGCCCAATTAATTTTGTAATTGGGTCATTAGTAAAGTCTAAAACGAGTCAAGTCTAAAGCCAAGTAGGAGTCTAGATTAAGTCCAAACATGCTAAAAATTTTTCTAAAGTGTATGACATTCATCATTGACTACCAAACCCTAATCATTCTCAGAAGAACTAAAACTCTAGAATCTCAAAATTTGACAATTGGGCCAAATGAACCATGGAATGGAGTCAAAAGCCCATGATTTCTTTTTTATTGCTTGTTGAGTGAAGAGGCCCAGCGTCTATGTTTTGCTCTCCATGCCACCTGCTAAGATGTACTTTGTTATGGTTTGGAGATCAGCAGATATAACATTCTTGTTTGTCTATTTTGTGTTTTTGAATTACATAATTTTGTTGGAAAATAAAAAACATCACTAAGGTGATTTTTCGAGATGATGTTGCTGCCTAATGCACATTAAACTAGTTTCTCCTCATAGACGACATATGTACATATATATGATTAGCAGTTCATTTGTACAGAATGAATTGATGGTAAACGGAGCTCGAGTTTTGGGGATTGATGCTGCTAGTCAGATTGTACTTATTTCAGGGAAGGCAACTGTTTTTGGAGGGGGAGATGTACTTAGTAAGGTGAACCGTTTTTTTAATCATTAGTCTGATGATTCTCTTTCTTAAGGGAAACGTATTAATCTCTACTGGTGTTTCTGTTCATGTTCTTCACAGCATAGCTTGTTGGTTCCACATGAAGCAGATAAAATTCAGCTTCCTACTAATACCAGGGCTATAAGAGATATATGCATGCTTCCTGGTAGGCTTGCACTTCTTGCATCCTTGGGCAAGAAATTATCTATCTTCAGGTACTGCTGATGAAAGCTGATATCCAATGTGTTTTCATCACATGGTTATCTTGAATTTTTGTTTTGTTGATTGGCATAGTTATCTTGAATTTTTGATTTGTTGATTGGCTGCCTTACTTTTTTTCAGCACCGAGAGCAATCATATTGTCCTTAGTTATGATTTGCCGGTAAGCTGTTTGACTTATTTTGTACATTGTTGTTTAACATAACTTGCAGTTTTTGTGTCTTGATTATTACAGTTACAATTATTTTGCAAGAAGATTTGTGTAGGTTAATTTTTTATATGAATCTGAAGGAACATTTCTTCAGTGAAGGGTAAGCTGGCCTAGGGACAAAATGATTGTTAGCTAGCTGATTGTCAGTTATAGTTTTTAGTCAGATTACTAGTTTTTTTGAATGAAATCCTACAGGCTAATTTTTCACATTTCATATTTCTGATATATATGCAGTTATTTAATCAGAGAATGGTGAAGTTCTACTTCATCAATTTCCTTGATTTTCTACTGTTACTCAAAGATGGTTGCTTTCCCATCCTCATTGCATTTGGAGTTTCATCCTTGTCACATAATATAGTGCCGATCTCTTGCACTGTTCGGAGGATTACAAATTACTATGTAAAGGACTACATATTAAAAACGGAAGATTCAGATTATGCAGTTGATTTTTGTTGTGTTATTGTGACTGGGACTTGTTCTTTATTAAGGGCCTATTTGGATAACTCCAAATTTCATAGGAATCGATGTTTTCTTAGGATCTTTTCCTATATAAGAAAATTTTGCTATCTAGGTGTTTGACATTACTTTTTGACAACCCGCCTTTCCTTTGGAATTATGAGACTTCATAGGGAAATTAAAAAGAGTTCCATCCTCTTTTTAATTTTCCTATAAAATGGAGCTTGCATGCAAGCTTTTCTCTATCATTACCTCTCCTCAACAACTGTAAGGTCTTCTATGGGAAGTGGGGGTTCATGCAATCCGAGCATCCAATGGGCCTCAAATAAGTCAAAGGAAGCAATTTTAATGTAGATTTGAGTTTATAAAAAAAATCAGTATGAAGCTTCCACATTGCAATTTAGCATGTTCATGGATCCTGTTGGTGCATTTACATCTTCCTCTTCATTTTTATCCTTGGGCTTGAGATTCCTATTTTGTTTTTGATCCTGGCACCATTAGTGAGTTGCTAAATCTCATTTGTGTCAACTTTTACTAAGATGGAAATTAACGTGGTATATTATTACTTCATATGACCTTCACTTAGAGTTTCTCTAAGAACACTATTTGCACGTTTGCGGGCATGTAGTAGAGTATATTTCTGACTTTTTTCCACTGGTGATTACTGGATTTATTGGGTAAATATTCAGATGTTGTGTATTGATATTGCAAATCCATTTTTGGAATAAACCTAAGTGTCATATGTCATTGTGTTGCTAGAATCTCCTGGTTGGTAATTGCAATTTTAATTGTTCACGAGGAACTTTAGCATATTTATCCTTATTGGCATTGGTTTCAATGTAAATGGAATTGAGAAGTTCATGAGCTGGAACTACTAGTAATGTCTTTGGTGCCTGGGACAATGTGGACCTTTAATTTTCTTGGTGATAATTGTGTTTTAAGAAGTCATTTGACTTCTTGCTTTTGTTACTAGATTTGATGTATTTTTTCAGCAAGAAAACTGCATAAAAGAGTTGAGATTTACTCTCATAAAAAATAGTCAATCAACAAGACAGGTAGCTAAGAGCTTTTTTTGGTTATTGATGTTGAGGGTGTTGTTTTCTGGACACCTGTTCAGTGTTATATGAAACTTGGTAGGCAATCAAAACCAGCCTCAAATTTTCTTGGAAGTCTGATTTTGGTTCACCCAGATTTAACTACTCCCTGCAAAGTTTTAAGGTTGCCATTCTGTTCATACGTTAAGACCAAAATAGGTGCGAAGGAGGCTATGGCAAGCCACAAGACAGTCATATTAGTGGTCATGGTGATGGTGGCATATGAAGAGTTTGCTATTATTTCATTTGATTGACAAGAAGATTTCAGCATGCCTATCTAGTCCACTGTGCTGTATTCCTGACAACTCTCTTATTTCTCAGAAAAATCATTTTCTGTTATTTTTTTTTTCTAATATTTGAATACTGGAGCTTGAAAATCAATTGCTTTCCAGGTTCCTGTATGGTCGTGTTCATTGGACATCAATAGTCCCTATTATGTGTATGCTGGGCTGCAGGTTGGATTCTCAACTGCAACAGTTAGTTGTTTGGATAAAAAAGCCTTTTACATGCTTTAAATATTAAAATTTTGTGATTTGGGGTATACATAATTTAGTTTCCTACTTTTGTAGAATGGAATGCTCTTTATGTTTGATATACGACAAACTGGGAGATATGTTGCTTCTATGGATGGCCTCTCGAGGCACCCAATTCATACTATCTACTCAATTGCACATAGTGATGACAATAGGCAAGTCCTCACTGCTTCTTCTCTGGGCCCATGTATTTGGGATATTAGTGGTAGTGGAGAAAGGTGAGTAGAACACTTCGATTTTGAATTAAGAAGGTTTTTCTGTTGGGCAATAATCTGCTGCTTCTGAAATTTTTGTTGTACTTAAATTCATCCATTCCCTTAATTTGATGTGAATCTAGAACCTTAATTTCCCCTTCATGTTCTTCTCATTGAATGCATTTATTTGCTCCATGAAGTTTTGTTTAGATGTTTTTTGTTTATTAATGCATACTGCATGCCTCTATTACCTTTCAAATAAAAAATGTAAGAGTCAAACCTGCACAAGTCAGACGATGCTGCACTGTCGTTATGTTTATGGAAAGCATATTGTTCTTTTTGATGCAATAATTGTGTTATGTTCTTGAGGATGCATGTCATTAGACTGTTTTCATGATGGTGAATCAGGCAATAAGATCAACTGACCTTTCATTGCAGGCAACTTTTGATACCTGAAATGGAAAATCAAGACGTATGCATTGCACTTGCTTGTAGCAGTTCCACTGATAATATTGTAGCCTCATTTCGTCCTAAGGTAGAGGTTGCTAACGACTCCAGTGGCTCTCAAGTGTCAATATCGCCTTCCCCGTCTACCTCTGGATCTGGCAAGTTAGGCACTCATGTTCTCATGAGGCGGGTGAACAACACCTCATATCAGAGGCAGCCAAATAGCCACCACAGCTATGTTAGCGACCTTAGGATGTTAAAGTCTGCAATCATAAGCACAGATCGCAGCAACACCTTTTTTGCCTATCCAAATGAGTTGACTCGTGCTATCTGCTTATCAGGATTACCCTATTTTCAGGAAGTCCATCATCTCATGCCCCATCAAAGAAGCATACTGGATTTGAGATATGCCTGTGCGAATGGCCCTGGTATCCTTGGTTGTATAAGCGAAGACAAGTTCCAGCTCTTCACTTGTTCTAACATTTGATGCATTCATGCCACCAGTAGTGTTCTACCATGCAAAATTTTCTCTTGGCTATTGGGTCAGGGGAGTTGGCAGAGACACCTTCATGTATATTAATATGCCAAAGTGAGTTTTGTAGTGGAAGTAGATATTTATTGCAATCACTTGTGAAACAAAAACAAGAAAGAAAAAAAGTAATGCTTTCTTGGTAAATTGGCCATTATTTTCTTAAGCTTAAATTCATGTTTTGTGATCGCGATCACATTCTGGTGGATCCTACAGTCGTCCATTTTTCTTAGGCTGCAGAATGAATTTCCCAAGAAAGCTTAAAGATAGGGTTTAGCTTGGTGTGGGAATATGAGTTTCCTAGCGTTCACTCCCAATCTTTCTTGGTTTGTCATGGAAGCCTGACTCAAATGATCTGGTTCTATTGTTTTGAGTTCTGTGATTTTTTTGGCTGTATCCGGTAAATATATCTGTATTATCAAGGCTGCGTTTACATTTGTCCAACTGTTTGTTGGATCTCGCGGATAGAATCTGCAGGATCAAATACTCAGTTTTGACATATGGAAAACGTTATTGCTTACTTCAGTTTGATCACTCAAGGGACTATTTCAGGTAACCGGGAACGCCCTAGCATGAATAGTAGGGGTTGTTCAGTTCGAATATAGAGCCATCGATCGTCCCGTCGCTTGCTATCCGAATTTTATGGCATTTGAATTGCATCAGGTGATCACGCGAGACCAGCTGACCTGAAAGGGAAAGCTAATTAACCCTTCTTTCCCTCTCAAATTTCACCTGTTTTTCACATGCTTAGGTTAAGATTTGGGTTAAAATCACACTTGCTGTGAAAAACCTAAGATTAACTTGAAATCAAGAGGTTGAAGTAATATAGTTAGCACTTTAACACTATCAAACCATCATTTTGTTTTGTTGGTAGCAATCTAATAATCAATCTTCATCAATGTTTTCATGCCTTCATTTTAGAGGTTTGATTCATTTGCTGTTCGTATCTTCATCACCTTCGTACTCGCCCGACCGTGTACGCAATAAACAGAAACCTAGCATTATTATTTCTGGAATGCTGAACATAAAATGGAATTTAAAGTAGAAAATAGTTTCCCATTAGAGAAATGGGCATAAGACCAATAATGGATCTACGATTTCATATACTGCATTACTGAACCTTATTATTATTTTTATTTTCATTTCACTCGCTTGACATTTACCATGCAAGAGAACGCAACTGGCTATGTAGTTCCAAATTTTTCATGGTGATCATCTTACTTACAAATGCACCAACATACGCCTCGCCTACTTACAAGAAGTAGCAGGGCAGCTTCCTTCACACAAATAGCATTTCAATGATCATTCAACACTCTGGAGTGAGGGAGTGGTCTCTAGTATAATCCTTGCAGTAGTCATAGACCATGTAGTTTCTCTGCGCCCACTGCATGGCCACCCATTGCTGCGAGCTCAGCCCCGAGCCGGACTGCGAAGCAGGCACCGGCTGACATGAATCCGAGGCGGCAGTATCACACCCACCGATGATGAAGTCGGTGAACCTTGCGACAAAAGGCTGATAGCTGTAGTCCACCTTGTACCTTCCGCCCTCGGTGGCCCAAGACGACGCGTCCCAGATGGAGCCGTAGGTCCACATCGGCCGCTCCGGGAATGTGGCGGCGCTCTTCTTCGGGTACTGCCTTATCGGCACGTCGTCCACGAAGAATCTAAATGTTAAGTTTGAACACAGTTCCTGCGTTAGGGTTTACGCAGTCTTTTGTTTTGAAAGATAGTAAATTAAATTCTTTTACTATTATTTGCATGGTTAAATCGCATGCAATAATAATATCATGCTACGTGCTCTTGTGGTTATTTAATTTATTTTTAAAGCAAAAAAATTCATGCATGTAATTTAAGTCCATTTTAGTGTATGATTATAAACAGTTTAAAAATATGAATAAGAGAACCTATCACTCTAGATTTACTATGCATTATTTGACTTGCAAGGCCAGTCTCATTCAATGAAAACGTGATTAGGCTGTTCAACTTGTACTTCTACTGCTCAAAATCTAATCTTTAGATCATTTTATCGACTCAATTGGATGAATACAGCTTACATGATTTCATCAGGGTTCCAAAGAATCGCGTAACTGTGGAAGTCAACGGTCGGGTCGAACCACAGGTGAAATCTCATTTCCCTCCCAATGATCCTTCCATCTCCACTTCCCTTCATATACACATTTGTCTGTAGTATGTAGGGTTTCCCTAATGTTGTACCGAGCAACTCGATATCGATCTCATCATGGTATCCCGGGTATGCCTGACCGTTCGAAAGCTGAAAAAGAAGAAGAAAGGGATCATTCTCCAGAATCTTTGTGCTAGTATTTGACAATCCACATAACGAAGATCGATTCCACTTAGAGATAGATACTCTTTCTACTCAAAAAAGAAGTTTGATCTCACGTAGAAAGCGGTGTTGACTCCGGCAGTGTACCCAGCTTGAACCTTGATCAAAGAAGCGAAGTACCCGTTTCGATAACGTTGCTTCGACTTGAATCCACTCCCTGATGTTTGATTTCCAAATTCCACATCAAAAAAGTTCAAGTATAAGTAAGCATTTTAGATGAGAAGTGATGAACCTGAGGTGCTATCAAGCCAAATTGTTACTGTGGATTGATCTGAGGACAAGGACTGGTGCTGAGGACCCCAAAGGGTGTTGTAGCCTTGGGAGAAGCTGAGATGGGCGAACTTGGAAGTAGGAAAGTAGCCAGGAGAAGGCTGGCCATTAGTGGAGATGAACATGAGGAGAAGAAGGAAGGGAAGAAGTAGAGGAGCCATGTGGCTAGGGTAAGTGTTGGAGTAACTTAGAGTTAAATAGTTCTTCATTTGAAGAAATGGAGGTGAAGATGGTATAAATAGAGAGAAGGAAAGGCTCCACTTGTGAAGATATAGTGATAAGTGATAAGGAGGTTGATGGGAAGTTATGGTTTGGAGAAAAGAGAACCAATAGCACGAGTAGGTATAAAAAGTTGGAATATATTAGGGTTTAGGGTTGAATAGGAAGAAGACATACAAAAAAAAGGTAGCATGTGAGATCTTTGCAATCATTTCCTTTAAAAAAAATGAAATTCTTAGTGATACAATAAAGATAAAAAAAAGAGTACATCTCAACGTTTTCCTTGGGGCCTATTTCGTATTTTGTATTTGTAGTTAGGGCATAATAGTATCATGCATTAGAAAGTTATGTATGGTGCTTAGAATATAGGTTTGTTTGTTGTTTATACATTTGAGAGATAAGGTTTGATATGGGTTTTATATTGTAGTTGCCTAATTTCAACTGACAAATTTTTCATTTTAGAATTAAAGATTGAAAAATAATTATAATTTATTTTATCTGGACTAGATTTAGTCTTATCTAATTTCTAATAATAAAGAATAAAATTCTAAGATAAATAGTAGAAGATGCTAAAGTTATGTATTGATTCCACGAAGTGGAGGACACATCAAGAATATGACACCTTGATTGATTGCTTATCATGCTAAAATAATGCTTCATAAGTTGGCCATTCTTCATTAATGCTATTATTTGCGACACCAAGGAGGGATAACTGAGAAAGATTGAAGGCCAAATGCTTTTGATTGAGGAGGTTTTCAACCACATTGGAATTGTGCACCAAATATAGTGTATACATGAGAATACATGTTATAGATTAGGCTTCCAATTTTTCCATTCAGGTTGCTAAGTATAGAGAATTTTTGTAGGCAAACAAACAGCTCATGTTTTTCCCTAAATGCTTATCAGCAAAAAAAAAAAAAAAAAAAAAAAAAAAAAAAAAGGATAATTACCTATAATTTTTGTAATTAGCTTTAATTACCTATAATTTCTGTAATTTCCGAAATTACCCATACCCTCTTTTCTCAAAATATTTACCTATACCCCTTAATTGTTATTTAATCAAACTTTTCTCAAAAAATTTCGATTTTACCCTCGGTTATTTTACAATTAAACCCCTAAAAACTTATTTTTTATTATTTAACATCCCGAAATTCGATTTTTTACAAATAACACCCCAAAATTATTTCGATTTACAAAAAAGTCCCCGAAATTCAGATTTTTGCAAATACCACCCCGAAATTATTCTGATTTACAGAAAAGTTCCCGAAATTATTGTGACAGCGACGGGGGTAGCGGCGTGCGGGCGGCGACGTCGGAGGTTGGCGGTGGGAGCGGAGGTCGAGGCCGGCGCGCCAACACGCGGGCGTAGACGGCTGTTCACGCTCGTGTGCCGAGGCCATCCACGCCTGCTGCCGGCGCATCGGCGGGCCGGCCTCGGCCTCGGCCTCGGGCTGTCCGCGCCCGTGTGCCAGCGCGCCGGCTCGCCGGCCTCGGCCTCCGTCCCGCGTGCCGAGGCCGTCCTTGCCCGCGTGCCGGCCTCGGCCTTCGTCTTCAGCAAGCGGGGGCGGACGACCTAGGCCTTGGCTGTCCGCGCCCGCGTGCCGGCGCGACGGCGAGCCGGCCTCGGCCTTCGATCTCGCCGCCTGCCTCCGGCGTCGCTGCCCGCACGTCGCCACCCTCGCCGCCGTCATAATAATTTCGGGGATTTTTTTATAAATCCGAATAATTTCGGGGTGGTATTTGCAAAAATTTGATTTCGGGGACTTTTCTGTTAATTGGAATAATTTCGGGGTGTTATTTGCGAAAAACCGAATTTTGGGGTGTTAAATAATAAAAAATAAGTTTTTAGGGATTTTGTTGTAAAATAACCGAGAGTAAAATTAGAATTTTTAGAGAAAAGTTTGATTAAATAATAATCAGGCGAGTGTAGGTAAATATTTTGAGAAAAGAGGCGTAGGTAATTTCGAAAATTTAGGAATTGTAGGTAATTAAGGCTAATTACAGGGGACTACGGGTAATTATCCCAAAAAAAAATCTCAACATGTATACTTCCTAATTTAAAAAATAGAATATTTTTGAAACTTGAAAAAAAGTATATGTGATAATATATATCATATAATAGAATTTTGTAATTAATTAAGAGGAAATTAAGTCAATCAAGGGAACAATGGGTCATAAAAAATGACACAACAACCTCCTCTTGATCCACTTTTGCGACGTACCGAAATCTCTTCATTAGCTCGAATACCTTCCTTAATTTTGAGTCTTAATCATCCATACTTGGATTATGATATGTTAGTCTGAAATCAACAACTGAGATTCATCAAAACTAATGACGAATACGTAGCCCTAATATTTTATCTAGTTTTTTTTGAGTAAGTTTCAAATATTTATAGTCGCAATCAAATCGATCAAAAGTAGGGAGGGGAGGACGTCGGAGAAGGACAAAGGGGTGGCTTTGGTCAGCCGTAGCCTTCATTAGTCCATGACATTGTTTGAATTCTGGGCCGCGGCCGACAATATATGAAGCTTAGACCCCATCTACCTGCTCAAAATGAAGAATATTAGGAATCATTTAATTAGCAAGACCAAGACTGAAGTTGCCTAAAAACTCTTTCTTGTCCCTCATTTGGTTTTGATATTACCATTGCCACGATCACTGTTACTGTTTTTGTCGTCGTCATTTTGATTGTTATTTTAGATATTTGTTTAGATATATATATATATATATATGTAATTACGATTTTTACAAAGACATATAGATAAATAAGTCTTATAGCTCAGACGTCCGATATGTTTTCCGTGTGAGAGAAGTGTCTCGCCAACTCTCCAAGTATTTATGGTAAAAAAAATGGTTTAACATGTCTCTTTGATAGAGAAAACGTAATTCTATGACTTGCCCTCTGCCACACAAACTAGGCATATGTTGATAAGTTCAGATTATCAAGTGTTTCCATCATTTGAAGGGTTACAAAGAAGAGAAAAGAAAGACAAGATGTATTATGAATACGCTCGGCAAGAAACGGTAGTTAAAGTGTCAGATGATACCAAGCAGGCCGATTTTATATCATGAATTGGACATTGGAAAAGAATAATGATTTTTGGAAAGAAAGCTATGCTAAATGGTGGGGTATTCTGTTTAATCCAATCGAAAGAGATAAGAAGTCATCAATTTGGCTGATGAACTTAGTTGTAGTGATGAAGGCAACGATGAAAGAGACCTTTCGCTTAGGCTTTGAAGAAAACCTCTCATAAAATGAGATAATACACATGATTCAACACAAAACAAAAGCCATTCAATGCGAAGATCCAAGGAGCACATACTTTTCTCAACCATTGTGTTGTAAGGTCTAGCAGCAGCCTTCTCTATTTCATGCGATTTTATTAATTTAATTTCCCCAATCAATTATATTACCTAAAATTAGGCTGAAAACTATAATGTGATGATGCATAGAAGCAAGACAAAATGGAGGAGGCAATGTTGATGCAAAGGAGGACAATTCAAAGAGTACATAGCATAAGAAGAGGACAAGAGAGAAGAGGAAAAGGTTTTGGAGGATTTTGTCATGAATATTTCCATCATAATAATCTTGATTGTGATGCAATTTGTATTGGTTTTTCTTTGGATGGCTTGACCTTGACATACCAACCTCTCAAATTTCAATCATGCAAACATTGGACATGATGATTCTTTACTTTGTAGCTAAGTCCCTCATAATCTTTTTTTTTTTTTTAAGAAATCATAAATTTAATCATTTTCTTACGGTTGACTATACTTTTTATTCATATTTTAAGAAAGATGACTTCTTTCTCCAAAAAATTATAAAATATAAAATATAAAATAAAAGGTTTTTTTCTAACCGTGAATAAACAAGTATTGTGCATATTAATTATTTGCATACTCATTTTTACTGCATTCATCTCTCCTTTCAAAGATATTAAATTCAATCATTGAGGGGCATTTTGGTACATATGACAATTTACCATTACAATTTGCAGGTAGAGATGTGCATTATTCGATTTTTTTTAATTCAATAAACAGAATAATCAATTTAGTTTGATTTGTTCGATTTTCGGTTCGGTTCGATTTTTAAAATAAAAAATTTCGATGTTCAATTTCGATTTTGATTTTTAATTTTAAAAATAGTAAAAATCGAATCGAATAGAATTATGTATATATAAATAAATAATATTAATTTTGATTTTGCTTTTTAATTTTAATTTGAATATAATTTAATTTAAATTAAAAAAAAAATGGGTTTAGAGTTTTGGTTTTTGGTTTAAACCGGACAGAACCAAAATAATGCACAGCCCTATTTGCAGGTGAGCTAGCTGAATTGAGGCCATGTAAGGCTTGTATGATATGTCCTCCCATTACGAGCAGCTAATTTAGATTTGACTAGATTATAGCATTTGCCTTACAAAACTATGAATCGTAAATGGACGCCAAAAATGGGCCGAGCACAATCGTTTGGTAAGCCCATGGATCGTTTTCCAGGCCCACAATTTTAGAATTTATGATTTTATTGTTTTGCTGATAAACCCACTCATTGTCAATATTTGTAAGCACCCCCTCCAAAATTTCCAATATTGGACAAGCAAGACCCATTCAATACCAAATTCCCGGGTCAAATCAGCGTTCCGAAAAGCACTCCTCAAACCCTAATTTCCCTCGTCTTCATGTTATATATAATCCACTCTACTATTCCTTGCTACATTCTCTCTTCCTCTTGCAAGCAATCAAAACCCTAGAATTCAAGAAACAAGAATAAGGAGGCCAAGTTTGGAAGAAGAAGAAAAAAGAAGATGGCCGACGATGGCGATTTGACTCCCGAGATGGAGCGCATCTTTAAGCGGTTCGACACCAACGGCGACGGGAAGATCTCCTCGGCGGAGCTCGGGGAGGCTCTGCGGACTCTGGGGTCCACCGCGCCGGAGGACATCTCCCGCATGATGTCGGAGCTCGACACCGACGGCGATGGCTACATCGACTTCACCGAGTTCTGCACCTTCTGCCGCGCCAACCCCGGCATCGTCAAGGACGTCGCCAAGGTCTTCTAGACGAGCACTGCGATGCATGGGCTTGCACTACGAGCACTACGAGCACTACGTGCATGGCTTCACGCCCTCTAGAATGTTCTTTTGCTCTTCTGTTTTTCACTTCCGATGATCACGATTTGTTTATTGTTATCTCCTAATTTTGATTGTTTATGTGATTCTGACCAAATGTTCGTTCTTTTCGTTGAATTTTGATTAATCAAACGTTTGATCGCACTTTAAAATTTGTATAACTAGGAAGGAATCGGGTAACTACAGTAAAAAAGAAGGCAAATTATTGTTGTTATGGAAAATGTAGCTTTTATTTAACTTGTAGCAACATTTTATACCGATCAATTTATGCGTTAAACATGACAAAATCAATAGTCGAAACATATAAATACGTAAAGATACGTCATTATCTTTCACGCTTACATGAGCTTTTAAACTCTTTGGTAGTTCCTTTTTTATTGACGTAAATACTCGCAATGTGTTGATTATGCTAATTTTTTCTCAATCATCTGTTGAGTTAAAGTTATTTAGTTGCACTATTCCGACGACTGGTAATGCTTACATGCGATTTATTTAGAATATAGCAATTTACCTTAGAATTTTATTTAAATTTATATGAATAATTATTGGACATTATTGAATTTAAAAGAATATGCGACGGAAATATTTTTCTTTTAAGAGATATATCATTTGAAACAATTTCAGCATAAATAATAATTTTTTTGAAAATTTGCAACAAATTCGTTTAGTTCTATTACAAAATCCATTAGAAGGATATAAATTTATTATTAATATACATGAAAATTATGTTTATGTGTTAATTATGAGAATTTAATTTGTTTGGGGTAGTTTCGGGTAACTTCGTGTAATTTGTATTTGTATTACATCAAAAAGGAGTATCGAAAATAAAATTTTGCCACAAAATTTTTTATTAGGCGTTCATTGATTTTATCAATATATTTATTTTTTTTGGGTAATATAACTTGTTTACCAATATAATTACGATTTATGTTTTCATGTTTAAAATCTATAAAAACTACATTTATAAGAAGTTCTTTTTCTATTTCGATATCATCTATATATGTAATTAACAAATCATTTAAGATTTTAACTAAAATCATTATCTATCGTTGATTCATTCTGTTTCCTATTTGCAATCAGTAAGCACTAAATTTAGGGTCGAATCTTTTCACATAAAATCACTATAAACTATATAATTAATTATTGTCTACCATTAATTTTAATAAATTACTTCACAAATATTTTTAAATTACTCACATTTAGTCAATCATTGTGAGTCTCTAGTCCCAACTAATAAGT
Organism: Trichopus zeylanicus subsp. travancoricus; assembly: GCA_005019695.1. NCBI lineage: Eukaryota > Viridiplantae > Streptophyta > Magnoliopsida > Dioscoreales > Dioscoreaceae > Trichopus > Trichopus zeylanicus. Next base: position 225,817 of record RXID01021599.1, read on the forward strand.
ATAATTTATAATTAACTAGTTTGCAAATCCTAATACTTAACATTTTAATTAACTAACTATTGTTAATAGTCATTAACTTAGTAAATACTTGTCTTGATATGTTTACAAATATTAATACCTTATTTTCATAAAAATATCTATCTATTATCATTAAAGAGATATAATCAGCTAAAAAGGCCATCCAACAAAAGGAATTAGTTTTTCACTTACGTCCCTTAAAAAATTATTTCAATTATGTATAACTCCTTAAATTTTTTATAATTATATATATTTTAAATTTTTAATAAAATTTAAGGTTTTTGGGTTAAAAAATTATATCATAAAAAATATATTTGTTGATGGAGCGCAGTTCACTAGTGATTTTGATGTGCAAGGCTCTTTAAGAACTCGATCTATTAGATCACCTTTCTGTTGACCTATATAAAAGAGAGCTGTGAAAAAGACTAGACGTCGAGAACTCTTTAGTAACAGTCATTTTAATGCTCAAGTTACTATTAAACCTCCAAATTATATTGAATGAAAAAGAAATGGTATTAGCCCTTTACCTATTCGATTGTGGTGTTGTTTATAATGCTTCTAGAAATTTGGCATATTTAGATCCCGTGATCTCGGATAACCATTCTACTGAATTTCTTGTAAAGGAGAGATCAATTTTAGATCATTTGAGATTGACTTTGAAAATGACTGCGAATTAATTGGTTGATATATTAATGCTAATAGCTCAAGTCTAGTAAGTTTGGTTATAACTGAGCTTTAGGATATGTCTGACCTTTTTCGTGAGGTCATCCATATCTTAAGTTATCGAGCTCATAATGGTTCGGTATATAGGTGAATCTTTAGCTCAGTTATATTTGTTCACAACCTTCCCTCTAAACTCGGTTTTACTGATTTTTTGACTCAGGAAATTTAGTTCAGAAGTTGCCTTTTAGTTACCCAAGGCAGTTTTGGCTTTGGTTCACACTTGTCCAATCTTCTCGAATCATCACTTTTGATGTATCATCAATACCCCCAACTTTAGGCCTTATAGCATTAGTTTGGAGACTTGAGTTTTCAAACCTTCTCTTGTTGCTCATCGAGATGGCTCAACCTATAATCATCACAGCTTGGCTGATTTAAGCCTACAGTTCCTTTTTTTGGGGAAAGGGGATAAGGAAGGGAGGGAGGGGGGGGAGGGGGGTGGTGTGAGGGGTGAGATATCAGCCACTGTGAAGCTTGGGAAGCGTGTATTTATTTAACTCAATGCCTTTTGGATGCGGAGAGTCAGCTGCCATGACACCTGGAGAAATGGGTTGCCACGTCGTCATGCCATGCATCATCATTTAGGGTTTGACTTTTTTCTAGACACAGGTCTAGAGTCGTCCGCTCGCTTATTGGGGCGATTTTTGGTGTACCTCGTGATTTATCTTCCCTTAGAATTTTTGAATTGGACAAAGGATATGCGTCAATGGATCCAAATGAGGATTTTAAAAGCTTGGCCTTTTGGATTTTGTTGGCTTTGATGGATCCAGGTGGAAGCAATCTAATGGTGAGATGAGACATATATAAAAGGTGGCATGATCTTTTTCTTCTATTTTAGCAAATTTTCGAGCCTTTATCTTTTTCTCTTAGTTTCTTCATTTTCTCAGTAGTAATCTCGTTCATCCATGGCATCCTTTTCTACTCCATCTGGTTTTGAAAAGAGATCCTCTATTGTTAAGAAGAAAAGCATTTTTGGATAGGCGGTCTATGCCCCGAAGAAGTCCTCAGCTCCTCATAACATCTCAACACCATCCTCTAGGGGCTAGGGCTTTGCGTCTATACCAAGGGAGATGTGTGGAACCACTGGCTGTTTGTTTGCTGCTCCGCCTGTCTCGAAGGCCACCTCACCCTCTGTTATGCTATCTGCCACAAAGACTGCCACATCTTCCATCACTCCTTCTACCATACTGTCCACCGTGGAGGAGCCTCGAGGCTGCAAGAGAGCCATTTCTAGAAAACGCGACTATCCTACCATCGCCTTCAAGTGAGTTCACCTATTTAAATAACTTTTCATTATGCTCTTGATGATCCTAGCATAAGTATTTTGTTAGGTAATTTCAAAGTGAGGGTCTGAATTTTTGAGTCTATCCTTCAAGAGAAAAATCTCAAGTAATTACTAAGCATATTTGGCTTTTCAGACAAATTGAGTTAGATTTGTGGGGGGGTCAGAAGAAGATAGTAAAATCCTTAGGGAGAAGGTTAGTTTTGAGTCTTCTACTTATTGGGTATATTTAAGAGTGGACTTAGATATCTTATATATGCCGTCACTAGGGATGTTCTAAAAGGTCGGGATCTAACCTCAGATCAAATTGTACCAAATGCTATAAAAGTTATTTCAGTCTTTCAAACTCTATCCACCTCCAAAGGTTGTCCACCTACCGTAGAAATGTTTAGGGACATCTTTAGAGGCTGCCGATACTCTAATACCGAGGATCAGTGGTTCCTCGCCCCAAAAAAATTGTGTAAATTATTTGCCTCTAACACTAGTTCTATTCATTCTTGGAAGGATCATTTAGTGAGAGTCTTCTCTAGGGTTGACTCAAGCCTTTTTCGTGAGTAGGGCAATCTTTTCTTCTATAGAGCTGATCCCGAAATCTCTTTCGAAGTCTACCATTTCTTAGTATCCTAGACTAAGGAGGTAAAGAGGTTAGGTCTGCTCCCACATGATCTGATGAGGCCTATTTGGAAGAACACAGCCTATCTGTTGCTTGGACGGTTGGTATGAAACTCGACCCTCAAGATTTGGGCATCCTTCACTTTACAGTATTTTTGCTTCAGTTTGATGTGGTGATACTATGTTTGTAGGGATTACCAAGCTCAATTTTATAAACAAGCTTCTGAAGGAGCAAGGAGGGGCTCCTCGAATATCCTCATCTTGGAAGAAACCCACTCATTAGAGATTCCTACTCCTCCTGCTGCAGTCTCAAGCCAAGGGAAGAGAAAGAAATTAGAGGAAGATAAGAATCGAGGAACTGATGAGGAGTAAGCAAAGAAAAGACAAGTGCTACCTCATTCATCTTCTCCTCCTTCCCGAACCACCACCTTAGGTGATTACGTCCAATCACCTTCTCGTATGAGAAAGAAAGTTGATTGTGGTAAGGGAGCTGTCTTTGCCACTACCTATTCTCCACCTCACTCCGAGGCATCAGGGCTCTCTCCTCCTAGGGCCTTATGTACCTCAAGGGAGATTGATGCTGAGGAGTATATTTTTGGAGACTTCGGAGATAATGAACTCCTTTATTGCCAAACTCTCTATCGATAAACTCTTCTTTAAATGAGAGAAAGCTTGTTGTGATGCAAGTTTATTTAAATTTAACTTCTTCCATTCTTTCTTTTCTTCAATATTTTAAATTTTAATTTGGCTACAGGCCCTATATTTTGTCCTCTTTTTAGGGTACCACTTTTATAAAGTTTAGAGGGAAATAGCTTTAGAGGTGGACCTACTTCACTCTCAACTCGAGTCCTTCCATAGTAGTGTGGAGGAGTTAAAGAGAAAGACAAAGGAAGAGAAGAACCTTCTCACTACCAAGCGTGACTGGGCTTTGCTAAAGATCTAGCATGGGACTGCCTCGGAGGTGGTCAAGAATATCACTATCACCACTTACCTCTCAAGCAAAGAGCACAACAATGCCCTAAAGCTGACAAAACTACAAGTCGTTATAGAATTCAGGGCCAAAAATAAATATCTCAAGGATCATGCCAAGCTCTTCACATAGGGCTTCACTGAGGGTTACCTCATTTGTAGGGATATAGTGAAGCAAACCTATTGTGACTCTAACTTCGACTTTAAAGATATTTACGTCAAGCTCTACAATAACTTGAGGGTTTAACACATCAAGTGGGAGTACGAGGCACTTTATCAGAGGAAGAAGGAGGCTGCCATAGAGATGGTAGGTGAGGATTAGGAGGGGGAGGAGATAGCGGGAGCCAAGTTCCTGGGCTCAAGAAGTTGGCAACTCTGAATATTTCTGATTAATTGTACCTCTTCTTTTGTAATAGAAAAATTTTTGTACCAATCATTTGCTTCTTGTTTTAATAAAATTTTCCTTTCTTTTTGTGTCTTTGTATTTTTTGAGCTGTTCTTCTAGCTTTCTTAACTTTATCCAATCCTGCTTGAATATTCCCAATGATCAAGATGATCATGCATATCAACTTCCTACAGAATGAATTTCTTAAGGTATTAGTTTAGCCGATGGGTCCTGATTTCTTGCAAGAATTTCTTCTATGAGTTTTTGAAGTACTTAATGCTTCTCTTCCATGGAGGGAAGCTTTCATAGATCAGTTAGAATTCCTATAAGGAATATCTTTAGACAGGAATATCTCAACTGATATACTTGGCCAAACTGTAAGCTTAATTCCTCCCTATGGCAGTTTTGTCAATACTTTGCATCAAGGTTTTTTTTGTTTGCCATGAAGCTTGCCTTAAATCTTGTTTGGATTTGAGTATTTTCTTGATATAAGGTTAAAAATGTTCTGCCTCGTTTGGACTAAGCTTTTTATGCCTTACATAGACCGAGGTCTTTATATCTTGGGTGGACTGAGATCTTTGCGTCTCAAATGAACTGAGGTTTTTATGCGTTGGGTAGACCGAGGTCTTTGTGTTTCAAGTGAACTGAGATCTTTATGTCTTAGGTGGACCGAGGTCTTTGCGCCTCCGGTGAACTGAGCTCTTTACACCTTGGGTAGGCTGAGGTCTTTGCACGTCAGGTGAATTGAGGTTTGTACACCTTGGGTAGACTGAGATCTTTGTGCCTCAAAGAAACTAAGTTTTTTGAGTCTCGAGTTGGTTGAGGTCTTTGTGCCTCAAGTGAATTGAGGTCCTTACGCCTTAGGTGGACTGAGGTCATTACGCCTCAGATAAACTGAGACCTTTATATCTTGGGTGAACTAAGGTTTTTGCACCTCAGGTTAGGTGAATTGAGATTTTTACGCCTTAGATGAACTAAGGTCTTTACACTTTAGACAGATTGAAGTCTTTATGCCTAAGGCGAACTAAGGTTTTTATGCCTCCCGAATTAGCACTTACAATGTAAACTTTAATTTTCTTTTAAAAAATAAATAGGAATACTTTATTCTAGAGATAAAATCTTTTAAAATTGTCGATATGCCTTGTCCTTAAAAGTGCTTTCACCATTTGTGTGTTCAAGTTTGAAGGGTTCAAGTCCCACGGTGCTAGCAATTTTAAAAGGGCCGACCTAGTTTGGTGACAACTTTCCTGAATCCTAATTGATGAGATTAGTTTAGCGTAATACCCAATCACCTAGTTGTAGCTTCTTGCTATGCACTCAGGCATTATAGTACTGTGCCGCCCTTCGTTGATACTCAGCGATCCTAGTATGAGCTTTTTCTCAAACCTCTAGGGTAAAATCTTTTTTTCAGCCTAGATGTTTACTTTATTTGCCTGTGGATCGTAGCTTTTGAGTCATAGTGAGGTGAGGTCAACTTCCACGAGAATGATTGCTTCAACCCTGTAAGTGAGCATAAAAGGCAATTCGCCAATGGTTGTTTGAGGCATGATTCAATATGACCACAAGATGTGTGATAGTTTCTTAACCCAAGCATCATTGACTCTTTTAAAGCACTTCTTTATTCCTATAAGGAGAGTTCAGTTTATTATCTTGGCTAAACCATTGGATTGTAGGTGTGCCACTGAGATAACCTTTGTTCAATATGGAGATTATTGCAGTATTCTTTAAACTTCGAGTTATCAAATTATTTTCCATTGTTAGTGACCAGCGTTCAAGGTAGCCTGAACTGAAAAATTATATTTTGTCAAAGAAACTCTTGGAACTTCTTCTTAGTAATAGTGAGTGATTCGGCTTTCACCCATTTGGTAAAATGTTGATAGTAGCTATTAAAAATCTTTTTTGCCCCAAGGCTACTGGAAATGGACCCAATATATCCATCATCTATTGATCGAAAGGTCAAATGACTTGGATTTGCTGGAGTCGAACTATTGGACTGTGGTACATTTAAAAATAAATTCGGAGGCCTCGATAGTTATATTAGGCTAGTAGTAGTCTTATTTGAGGAGTTTGTAGGCCAAAGCTCATCCTCTACTGTGGCTCCTGCATATCCTTTTGTGCACCTCACGAAGAGCATATTCCACCTCACTTGGACTTAAAACATTGGAGCAATGGTCTTGAAAATGAACTTTTGTGTAGCACTTCATCTATCAAAATAAAATTCAAGATTAGTCTTTTTATCTTTTGAGCTTCTTTTGAGTCATTGGAAAGTTGATTAGATTTGAGGTATGAGATGATAGGATTTATCCAATAGGGTTCTTCCTTGGATATGTTAACCTCATCTAGCTATGAATAGCTCAAACATTGTAAGCTTTCTACAAGGATTTGCCTTGGTTTCAAGCATGGGGAAGCCGAGGCAAGTCGCACCACAGCATTTGCCTCTGCATTGTTTTTTCTTGGTACTTGGCAAACCTCTACCTAGTTAAACCTTGCGATAAACTTCTAAACTTCGGTCAAGTATCAGGTCATGATTTCATATTTTGCTTTATATTCTCCATTAACCTGAAAGTAGATGAGTTGGGAGTCGTTGAGTACCTTAAGTTCTTTATCTATGGTTGTTGCTGCTACGCTCAACTTGAGCAAGAAGGCTTCATATTCTACGGTGTTATTCAACACTTCAAACTCCAGTCGAGCTAGGTATTCGGCCACTCTCCCATTTGGTCTTAAGAGAATGGTGCCAATCTAATAGCTTGCTTTGTAGGAAGAACCATCCACTCGAACCTCTCAAGACTCAATTTCTAGTCCAATATAATATGAAGTGGTTTCCACCAGAAAATCTACTAAGGCTTAGGCTTTAATAGCTCTATGAGGTTCAAAGATCACTTTGAACTGGCTCAGTTCAATGGATCACTTGAGTAATCTCCCCAAAGTCTTCGACTTTTGCAATTCTATCGTAATGGGAGATTGGTAAGTACTATGATCGGATGCACTTGAAAGTATGGGCAAAGTTTTAGCACCATAACATATGCCAGCTTCTCTAATGGGGGATATCGAACTTTCGCTTCCATGAGTACGTGGCTTACATAATATATGAGATGCGGCTTTCCACCTTGGTTGCTTATTAGTATTAAGCTAACAACTTGATCCGAGATTGTCACATAGAGGAACAACAACTCATTTGGTTCGGGTCTTACTAGCAAAGGAGGTTCAACCAGGTATCTCTTCAAGTCTTCAAATGCGATTGCACTCATCAGTCTACTCAAATATGAAGTTTTGTTTTAATGCTTTGAAGAAGGATAAACACTTCTCACCTGACTTGAATAAGAAGTGGTTGAATACTGCCAACCAACTTGTGAGTCTTTGCACTTCTTTGGTGGAATTGGGTGGCTTCATCTTTAAAATAACTTAGATCTTCTCAGAATTTGTTTCTATTCTTCATTCTAAAATGAAATATCTAAGAAATTTCCTCGAACCTATGCTAAAGGCACTTTTTTTGGATTGAAACTCATGTTGAACCGTCGAAATATATCGAATGTTTCTTCAAGATTTTTCAAATGTTCTCTGGTATGGAGGCTTTTCACAAACATGTCATTGACATATGCCTCTATATTCTTACTGAGTTGATGCTTGAAGACCTTATTCACTATCCTTTGATATGTTACTGTGATGTTTTTTAATCTGAAAGGTATTGCTATAAAGCAAAAGATCCCTTAGTTAACGATGAAGGTCGTTTGTTCTTCATTTTTGGGATGCATCCAAATTTAGTGATAACCAGAAAATACATCCAAAAAACTCAAGAGTTAATATCCCAAGTAGAATCGGTTAGTTGGTCTATTTTCGATAGAGGGTAGTATTTAAGTCGATTTTGACAAAAAATGATTTAATAAATTCAGTTAGAATATAGGATTGAATGCCGCTGGATTAAAGCCTAAATGTGAGTCACGTTGGATCTAAATCATGATCGAATTCGACCGAAATTGGGTTTAATTTGGATTTGAATCATTGAGAAATTTGAGCTCAAATGAAAGTGAACTAAGTGGACATAATATTTTGACCAAAATTATGTTCAAAATTTATTAAATATTTGGGTCAAAATAAAAAAATATAAGATCTTTGCAAATTGATCCCTAAACCAAATATATTTTACAAATGAATTTCTGATCGGGCTCTTCTTATAAGTAAGTTATTGGAAAGAAAATTTTGTGAAAAGAGTTCTTGAAAGTTTCAAAATTTCAAGTTGATCCCTATAAAATTTAAGATTTACGAATAAATCATTTAAAAATTTATATTTACAAATAAATTCATAAAATTTTTGGCTTTCATAAATAAATCATTTTCGAAATTTTCTTAAAAAAGGACTTTGAAAATTTTAGAATTTCATAAATAGATCTTTTTTATCAAAAGACCCCCTAAGTTTATAAAAGTATGTTTTGGTCTTTTTTTAAAAAATTTTATAAATCCAGAAATAATATATATTTTAAATCAGAAAAATAAATCTGATTGCATACCAATTAAAAAATTTGAAAAATACTATTTAATTAAAAATTACAATATCAACCATATCAATTGAAGAGATGGAGATTCAAAAGTGTAAATCAGCATCCAACTAAATTTAACAATCAAACTAATTAAAATTCGATTTCAAATATTCTCAATTTGATTTTAAATATTCTCAAGGCCTACAAGGTAAGGGAGCACAACAGAGAACGAGCAGAGAAGAGAGAACGGAGAGAGGTAGAATCAACATGGGAGGAAAGAGGAAGCAAGCTACAAAGCAAGACCACTTGCTCTCTGTTGCCCCCATCACACCATTGCCGGAGCACCTTTCCTGCCACCATCAAGCTCCTGGGTGCCGCTCCATTGGTGCGCGCCTGACGGACGCATACTCCACGACCCACCACTCGCCTTTAGCCCTGCAAGCCTCTGCAGCTTCACTGACCCAAGCCGCTTTGCTCTCTGCACAGCCCTCATCGCCAGCTTGGGCCGTCTCCGGCCATCCCCAGCCCCGCTCCGCCCGCTGGCTTGGCCTGCAGCCCTGCCTTCGCTTCGTGCGCCCAAGGCTGCTGCTCCTTCCCTCGCTTCGAAGCTGCACCTTGGATGCCATCCTTGCCTCCCCGCCACCATCTCCAACTGCCCTCCACAGCCGTAGGATCCCCAACCAATCCACTTGCCATCGGAGAAACAGAGGGCTGGACCTGGTTGTACCCGACTAGATCCGGCCGAGAGAGGAAGAAGATTGGGGCCCAAGCCCCCCGCCCTTGCCGTTCACCGCCGCTAGGGCCAGATCCGGCTAAGATCCGGCCGGATCCAACCACCAGCTTAAGGAACCCGGTAGGGTTTCGAGGCAAAAGAGAAGAAAGACACGGGAGAGAAGGAAAAAAGAAGTGAAAGAAGAAAAATAAATAAAAAAAAAATAATTTAACTAGCAGTATCTTATATCGATTTTTATATTATTATCGTTACAATTACATGTAATTCTTAATGCATCGACCAACTTTATTAACATCATAACCCTTTGTGATCTTTGGTGTATTAAAGAACTTTATCAATACTATAATCACTCGTGGTTCTTGATCCATTGACCAAAATTCCATCAACACCGTGGTTACTCGCGGTTTTGTGTATATGCCACTTTTTAGGTATGTCAAATTTAGGTCAATTTTCGGATCCGTCGAAGTCAGGTCAATCTTTGGATTCGTCAAACTTAAACCAACCTTCGAGTCTATCGAACTTAGTCTAGCATTTAGGTCTGCTAAACTCAAGTTAGTTTTCGAACTCACTGAAATTACATATCAGCTTTTGGGCTTATTAATATTAAGCTAGTCCTTGGGTTCGTATCTCTGAACAAGCTTTTGACTTTGAAACTGAATTAGTCCTCGGGCTCATACACTAAGATAGCCCACAAATTCGCCCAAAAATTATCATGAAAACTAAGGACTTTCAAATTAAATTGATTAATATAAAATGATTCAATCACTTTTAAACTCAAAACAAAATTGATTAAGATAAACTACTAAGCAAACCCAAATTGATAAAATAAATAGAGTAAAACTCAAATTGAATTGGACCTGAAATCCAAAATAAGGTTTAATTCTAATCATATTAGAGATGAGTTAATTCAAGATTAAGTCAAGTTCAAATCAAATTTAATCTGGGTCGAACTAAGCTCAGATCAAACTCTAATTGAGTTAAATAAAGTTCAAACTGAAGGGTCATGCTCAAATCAAATCAGAATTAGGCCAAAACTAAATTAACTTGAACTTGAACTGAAGTTCACTAAGATGCAAACTTGAACCTGATAAAGGTCAAAAACAAGGTCGAACTCGATCCAAATAAAATAAAATCAGACTCAAACTAAAATTGAGACTTGAATATTAAACTAGGTCAAATCGAATGCAAATCAAATTATCATTGCTCCAACTAGAGTTAATGATCAGTATTTGATAAATATTCTTTTGAAAATCAATGCCAAGCTTGGTGAATCGAATATTCAGTATCAATACCAACAGTGATTTTGGAATGGATGTTTTATATGGTTCTCCTAGGCATGCTATAAAGCATTAGTGTGAACCTACTCACCAAAAATTCTAGGAATAGATAATTGGAATACATCACTATCTTCTAAGAAGGAGTTGGTGAATTCCAATTGAATCAAGTTTTAAATATCAAATTGAATTAATTCAAACTCAAATCAAAATTGAGTATTGAATTGATTACAAATCGAATTCAATCTCGAACCATATTAATTTCGATGGAACTAAATAGGACAAACTGAGTTTTGTTGGGTGTGCTAAATCTTCAACAATACTCCAAGACCATGAACTAAGGGTGATGTTACCATTCGGACCTAGCCAGAACTAGTTCAAGTGGAACTAAATTGGGTTAAATTGAGCCTCGTTGGGTATGTTACAAAAGCTTTTCTTAGCACTCTAAAACTATACTTAATCCCCTAAGTCATTGATGACGCTATCGAATAAAAAAAGTTAAATACCAATATGCTTAAAGTTGTTGGCTATACTTCAAAGTTAATCATCCTTAAAAATAGTTGATGACATACCCTTCAAGTTAGTTAACCCTGGAAGGAATTAACAATATGCTAATCAAGTTAGTCAACCCTAAAAATAGTTGACGTATACACCCCTCAAGCAAAGTAACCCCAAAAGTAGTTGACAATATGCTCTTTAAGCTAGTTAATTGCAAAAATGGTTGTCGATTCTTTCTTCAAGTTAGTTAACCTCAGAAGCAATTGACGATGTACCATTCAAGCTAGTCAACCCCAGAAATAGTTGATTGCTCACTCTGTAAGTTAGTCAATCCCAGAAGTAGTTGATGATGTGCCCTTCAAGCTAGTCAATATCAAAAATAGTTGACGATGCACCCTTTAAGCTAGTCAATTTAGAAGTCTTTAACAATGCACCTCTCAAGTTAAGTCAATCCCAGAAGTAGTTAATAATACACTCTTCAAGCTAGTCAACTCTAAAAGTAGTTAATAATGTGACCTTCAAGAAAGTCAACCCCAAAAGCAGTTGATGATGCGGCCTTCAAGTTAGTTAATCCTGGAAATAGTTAATGACGCATCTTTCAAGCTAGTCATTTTTAGAAGCAGTTGATAATATATCCTTCAAGCTAGTCAACTCCAGAAGTAGTTGATGTCGTACCCTTCAAGCTTGTCAACCTTAGAAGGAGTTGAAGATGGACCCTCTGAGCTAGTCAAATCCTAAAAGCAATTGACGATGCACCTTTAAATCCCAACAGGGTCTACTAACATAAGCCAAGGTAGTTAGCTTCACCCATCCGTATGTTATTAACATCCACCAAAGACCAAGTTAAGACCCATCCGAGTCGGATGTCACATAGTCTACTAACATTGGGAGAGGGGGGAGGGGGAGGGCAGCAGCATATACCAAAGCCCCTTTATCATTTTCTATCTTTTCTTTGTTTTCATTATCCTCTTGCATTCCATAATTCTATTTTAAAATTCATTATAAAGTGAGGGCATGTTTTTATTTAAGTCATCTACTATTTCTCAAATCAATCAATATCATACTTTTTTTCTTTTATGTCTTTATTTTATTGTCTAAGTTTCTTATTTTAGAAAATTTCAGATAATTATCAAGGTAATTAACAATAAGGGCTTGTGTTTGTTAGAAATCAATATTTTCATAATACCTGATAGCATACTTCAAATTAAACAAATTTTGATTTGTGATTCCTGGTCATTCCCAGGATTTGCGCTATCTGGAACCACTGAAATCGATCCCACAAGTAGCTATCCTTCAGGTAAGTTTTATTTAAGTAGATGAAGTCCACAAACATTCTCCATTTGGCATTGGACTTCTTTACTATTACTATATTTGCCAATCACTCCGAGCAATAAATTTCTCTAATGAATCCTATATTGAGAAGCTTATTTATCTCTTCAATGATGACTTTTTGATGCTTGAAAATGAAGTGCCTCTTTTTTGCTTAATTAGCCTATAATTTTCTATCACTGTAAGCTGATGCTGCATGCCCAATGGGTTGATATTAAGTAGTTTTTTCACAGATCATGTGAAGACGTCTTGGCTTTTTCATAGAAGCTCTCTTAGTTTGGTGCGTAGTGGCTCCATGAGGTTCACGCCGAGCTTCAATGTCTTCCATGAGTCTTCATCGACAATGAGATTGACAAGCTGCTCCATGGGCTCAGCGTGCATCCTCTTCAATTCAAAAGTAGACTCATTAACCTTGGCCACTGTGGAGCTCTTATCCTTTTGGTTGAGGTTATTCGGTCAATAGGTTGTTTTGCACTTCTTTGCAAGCCTTTTATCTCTCTAGGTTCTACTTGGGCTATATTTAGTATAAAATCTCATAACTAAATAATAATATGATATTATCGTCTGGAGCTGATTTAATACTAGATAATCTAGTATGATTTGTAGGTCAAAGAAGTTGAAACTATCATTAATTTTGATTTGATCGTGGTACTCTTTGGGTTTTCCTCCACTGTTAAAAGTAGGTCAATTATACTAAGTGAAATAGCCGAATCTCCTGTAAGCCCGGTCAATATACCAACATATAATTTCAACTTCTACTTAGTCTTCATTTGATTATAGGCCCAAGTAAATAAGATATTGGCCAAATTTTTTATGTCTACCATAATATACTGTGTGGAATAACCATTCAGAATCACTAAGATTATTAGAGCATCATTTTGAGGTGCCGAAATTCCTTGCAAATATTTTATCGAGAAGACTATATCTCCGTATTCAGGCTCATAATGTTTTTTCTTAGTTTCTTCCTTCTATCTCCCAGTAATGGCTCGGTGTTTACCGATTATCACTGAGGATTTACTTTGAATTAATAGGTTCTCCAGGATCATATCTAGGTGACCTTTAATTGGCAAGTTTTACAATTTTAGGGTCAAGTTCCTCTGAGGAGAGCCTCACTAACAAGCTTCCCAAATTGGGACTTCGTTAGCCCTTTCACCTCGGTGTACGAAGTTTTTGAGGTGATCTTTCTTGATGAGTTTCTCAATCTCATTCTTGAGGTACTCACATTTTTCAGTATCATAACCATAGTCTTTATAGAAATGGTAATACCTTGACCTTTCCAAATGTCACTTGTCTGTACTGATGGGTGAAGGTTTTCTCAAGAAATTTTGATGTTCAATTTGGACCAACACCTTTGATCTTAAATTGTTTAGGGGAGTATAAGCTCAAAACTTCGGTCGATGCTCTCATTGCTAGGTCTTTTGCTTCTTCAACTCGAGTAGCTTGGTCTCTTGAGTCTCCTTCCTCAGTTTACTATTACCCTCAGACTCTTTTTTGTCGATATTATTTCTTCGATATTAATGTGTTCCTGAGCCAACTGGGTGAATTCTTGCATTATTTTGGAAGGCTTGCAAGTTATCTCATAGGCTATTTGAATTGTCTAATGCTATTAACCACTACAATAAGGACAATGGAGCTATCTAGCTCTAAAACCTCCAACTAGGCCTTGTTAAAATGAGCTATATACTCTCTTAAACTCTCTCCTTCTTTTTACTTCAAGTCAGGAGCATAGAAGGGTTCTTACACTAAGGTATTAGTGAATTAAATTATTTTGTAAACTTGCCAACTAGGCCATCAAAGCAAGTGATAGAGTATCTCAAAATCCAAACAAACCAAGCCCAAGTTGGGCCTTGCAGTGTCACTAAAAATACTTTACACATGATGGAGTCTCATGCGCCTTGGAGGATCATGATATTTTTGAATGAGCTCATATAGTTGATAGGATCCTTTGAGCCATCATATATCTCATATAACAGTAGGCGAAACTTTAGTTGTACTTAAGAGTAAGTAATTTCGGAAATGAGGAGGGTATCATATCTCGTCTGGTTGGGGTGAATTAGTGCTCCAGACATTTTCCAAGTTGTGTGTGTTCCTTCGGGTGCCTTGGATGGCTTATAGGGGTATAATATGTAGCTTCGTCAGCTGGGTCATAAATGAGGTTGTATCCTTTATAACCCCCTAAAGCTTGATAACAAAGTGAGGCTCTTGCCGGAAGATTTTGATGACCTGAATGATGATGCCTACTTGGATGCAATTAACTCATGATATGCGGGTGTGGCTTGGAGCGTCGACTTGAACTGAAATTAAAGGTTAATGTTGAGTGTAGTAAGCTTGGATATTTTGTATTATTTGAGCCTAATTTTGTAATTGTTTGGCCTATAGATTTTGCATAAATTGTACTTGGGCTTTTAGTAGTTGTGTCATTTACTGCACTGTCAAAATCATCATTTGGAACTCTTGTCAACTCATCAAGTTAGAGAGAGCTACTAGTATCTCGGGGATAGTTTGTAAAGGAGCTCCCTGAGATTCTTGTTACAGGGTAGTGAAATGGTTGAGTTGACTTGGTGAGCTAGTTTACTTGATTTATTGGAGGAATTATGAGATTTTGTCGGTGTGGGTGCGACTGCCCCTTAGGTTGGTTTTTGGAAGCTGATGCCCTCGTTGTCAGAGGCATGGCCAAAAGGCCTTCTAGTGTGCTTATAGAGAAGGGTGGCAGAGTAAGTTCTCAATAAAAGCACTATTATTGACGGAGTTTGGTTCACCAGTTTTTATTTGAGAGACTCCTTGAGAACTCAATTTGTTAGACCACCTTACTGTTGATATGCACAAAGTAAAATCATAAAGAAGACCATTGAGAACTCTCCGACAGTGGTCACTCTGATGCTCAAGTTAGTATTGAATCTTCAGAGTATAGTGGACAAAAGAGAAATAACATTAGTCCTTTACCTCTACAACTATGGTGTTATTTATAGTATTCCCAGAGATTTGGCGTATTGTCTCTAGTGACTTCAATTACAGTTGAGCATCAAAATATGGCTAACTTTTCCCGCGAGCTCATCCATATCTAAAGTTACCGAGTTCATAATGGTTCGGTGTATAAGCGAGTCCTTAATTTGGTTGCATTTGTTCACAACTTGCCCTCTAAACTTGACTTTACTGTCTTTTTAATTCAGGAAGTTCGTTTCAGAAGTTGACTTTTAGTTACCTCGGTTGGCAACTTTGCCTTTGGTTCGCACTCATTCAATTTTCTCGAACTATCACTTTTGATGTATCATCAATATCCAATATATTTTCCAACAACTATAACTAAAAGACCAAAATACCAAAATTTGAGAAATTTTTTGAGAGCAGCTATAATTAAAATAAAAATTTAAATTTAAAGTTTCAAATAAAAAAATTATATTTTCTTGCTAGTACGGAATATCGCTTTTAATGTTGAGAAGAGGCATGTTGAATTAAGGGTAAAATAGATACCTTATCTCTTAATTTAACCATTGTTGATTTTTTTTAAATCAATTGAGTTTGAAGAATTTAAAGTCTTGTTCAAAATTAAAAAAAATTATACGTAATTATAAAAATAAAAAACATACATAATTTAGTTATTTTTACAAAATTGTTCCCAAAAAATGTTTGGATATAGGTTATGGGATACATAATAGAAATTTTCTTATAACTATTATAAGAATATTCACAATTTTAAAGTTTTGTAAGGGTATATAAGCAAAACTCCCTTTTTAATCGTATATATTTATAATAATACGGGGATATATCTGCAAAATTAACCCGACTCACTCTACAATTTGCCTCCAACGATCGTGTTTCCCCACGACTCCAAACATGTTGGCACCTTTCCTTCTCCCCCTTCTCTTCTCTTTCCTCCTCTTCTCCGCCTCCTGCTCCGCCTTCTACCCCGCACGCCTCACCCTCTCCGACCATGAAGACTTCCTCTCGGCCTCCGGCCAGGCCGAGAGACTCATCCGCGCGCTCAATCTCGTCCCCAAGGACCTTGCCGCGGACTCTGGCGCCGCCGCTGCCCAGCTAGGCAGATCCAATGCAATGAGGATCGTTGAGCAAGCCTTCAGGATTCCCGGACCGGCGTATTGGAATTCCGTCGAGGATCTCGGGCATCACGCCGGGTATTACCGGCTCCCCCACTCGCACGACGCAAGGTGAGATTTTTCTGTTGATTTTCATTTCTTTTTCTGGATTTTAAGGTTTTATAGAGGGGAGTGGGAGGAGAAAGGATTTTTTTGATCGTGGAATGTGGGATTGTTTGCGTTTGGTTTTTGATGTTGTTGGATTGAAAAAAAAAAGAAATTTGGCGATTATTGAGCTGCATAGATCGTGGATTTGATTGGAATAAACTAGCTAGGATAGGTGAAAACCTAAGATTGTGGTCTTCCTAATATAGTACGACTGAACTATTTTTGAATACGGATCATGTTCTATAAGAACTAAGATATGGGCTTTAGTTCTTTCCCTTGATGAGAGGTAGTTGAAGCGCCCATTGTCTTGTAATTTTTGGGTGTTAAATTTAGCTAAGTGGGTTGGTTGATATTTGGGAATATTGATCTTATGTTCAGTACATGTACCGATCTAAACTTGTTTTGGAATTTTGCAGGATGTTTTACTTTTTCTTTGAATCGAGAAATAACAGAAAGGAGGATCCTGTAGTTATTTGGTTGACAGGAGGGCCTGGGTGTAGCAGTGAGCTTGCCCTTTTCTATGAGAATGGGCCTTTCACTATTGCCAACAACATGACTCTCCTTTGGAATGACTTTGGCTGGGATAAGGTTATATTTTTCATGCTTAGCTTATTGTGCTTTCTTACTACTGCTTTCCTATGTTTTCCAAGGTGGTTTTGTTTTTAATGGTGTCACTTAGAACTGTGCAACAGAGAAGCATGATAATTTGAGATGCATGTTTGCTCCAAATAATTGAACAGAATTGTGATATTTGTTGTATGTATAAGTTTCATCCTGTATTACTTCCACATTCTATAAGCTTTTAGCCTGCTGTTATCCTACCTTATGTTAAGGTTTGTTTTATGCACTTCAATTGCAGTGTTACTTCTTTCAAAATCAATTGTCATGTTCTGTATGTTGCCTAGTAATCAAATTAAGAACTATGTGCCTTATTGCCTTTATGCTGGATTTCGATTGTTTTCAAGCAGTTGTGGTTTATCTTTCCTTTAGAAGTATGAGATGTCATGAATACAATTGTGGATTTTTTTTGTTTGTCTTTGATTTTAGTGGATTAGTGTTATTTTGTGGACTTTGAGGTTTATAATTTTTATTGTTAGAGTCAAAATTGCCCTTTTTTTCTTTGCATATGTAGTAAGGGGTTTCAGGTTATTCATTTAGTTTGTAGTTAATTGGATTATTTCAATTTTTTCTTAGAATTCTATTTGTTTCTAGTTTGGTTGTTAACATGTTAATTGACCTGTTCGATAATGTGTTAAATGGATTGTGTGTGTCATAACTCAAACTGGATCTATTTAATAGATATGTTAAACAGGTTGTGTTGTGTTATAATCCAAATCCGATCCTCGAAATAAAGTGGATATACAATTTGTTTAGTAAATGGCTTACATGGCTTGCAAACACTTCGTTGTGTTTGGGTTAAAAAATGCGACCTGTTTATTTACATGGGTTTAGGTCCAGAATTGTCTAATATACTAATACAATGTACTCAATATCATCTTTTGAACACAATCCACAAACCTGAATTATCAGGTGATGAGACTTTGATGGTACTTTTATCTCTTCTGTAAATTGTTTATTTATTTTTCTTAACTTTGGTCCAAAAAGAAGGTGAATAAATTATTTTTGTTAATGTCTCTCGATAGTCTTCTTAAAGGACAACATTCAGTGAGACAGGTGAAATGGTTGTCTTTGGGCAGCGAACATTCCATTTCTTGCGTAGTTTTAAAAGCTTGTTAGGTGAAATTTTGACCCATTCTATTCACCCTTCACTATTTTAAAGTCGGTCATTACATTGACATGCCTCCCATAATAAATACTATTTTTCAGGTAAATCTATATTCTTATTGTCCTTAACCTTTTATAGGCATGGAAAGTTATGGTGTAAAAAAGCAATATTTCTTTGAATAAAAAATTAGGTTTGCGTCCTTTTTTTTGTTTTTAATGTTAGTAACGTATGCATTTTTTATTGGAAATATATGAACATCTTAACTTAATATACATATAAGAGAACATGTTCATAGTTTTTTTCTTTGTAAATTTTATTGTTTTTGATGTTAGTAACATATGTATTTTTTTGAGAAAATATATGAACTTCTTAACGTAAAATACATGTAAGAGTACTTGTTCAAAGTTTTGTTTGGTAAATAATTGTCAGGTTCTTGGGTTGATTATGTTAATTTTTACATTAGATTTTACAATTTGGGTCTTATATCACCAGATTGGAGTATGTGTGATGATGACACTCCTTGGACAAACAAAGGACTCTAAGCAAGTTATGAGAGCAACAATTTAATCTAAATCCTTGTCTTTTAAAAGTTTATTGTACTTTTAGGCATCATTTTGTTTGGGATTAAAATTAGGGTCAACATTTTTCAGAATTATTTTTTTTATCTTATAAAATTAATATTACTTATTTTACACCATTATTAAGTTAAATTGTTATAAAAAATTGAATAGTTTTTCGAACTTTAAATTATTATAGAATTAATTTTAATAAAAAAATATTAGCTTACAAAAGTGATTCAGTAGTCTTGATTCTGATCTTAATCTTAATACCACATCAAACGGTGTCTTAGTGTTCTTTTGATATCAACATTCACCAAAGCAAATGATTTGAAAGAACATAAATAAAATAAACTTTTGAAAAGTGAATGATTTTGATTAAGTTGCTCAAAGTTTTTTGCAGGATTAAGGACTACAACAATCACACAAATTTCACTCTGGTGATGATGAAAAGCCCCAAATTCTCAAAACTATAATAAATGTTGATACATACCAATAACCTATAATTATCTACAAAGAAACTGTTAATGTGTACTTTTGTATGTATCTCAAGCTCAAATGAAGTTTTATGTTCATATGGAAAAAATGCATTATGCACTCTTTTATGTATTTCAAGTTCAAATGCCATTTTATATTCATACAAAAAGGTGTGTATGTTATTAAGATCAAAATTATTGAAAAAGAAAACATCTAAGTTTTTATTCCCTTGCTATTGATCTTTATTCCTACATGCCACATGTGGATTTCCATATCATTTCTTCTATCTTCACACTGTTATAAGCTAACGATAATGAAAATAGAGGATTATGTGAAAACTTGAGTATCTGCTTGGGAGGCAATTTGGTATAGTGTCCAATTTTGAAATAGTAATAGATAGTGTCCATAACACTGGTCAAACTACCAATGGACAAGCTTTTAAAACAATGTGAGAAATTGGATGTTCATTGCCCAATGATGCAACCATGTTTTCAGTTGCATTGAATATGATTCCCTGAACAGGAGCAACAAAGAAACATTAGAACAAGTGTTTTATTACTTTTAAAAGTAAAGTTAAAAAACAGCAAGATAATAGTACTCTCAATGCCTCACATTATCTGTATTGCCACGAAAACTGTTATAGATACACTTAAAATAATCAAATGCAAAATGCCAAGAGGACAACCATGCAAAAAAAATACAACCAATAAAAAAGGCGGATGCAAACTTGTACGCGAACCAGTTCCTAGGTGTCAGCATGTAGTTTTGAAAGCTTATCAGTGGGAAATTTAACTTGCGATGTGGTCTTCCTCTAATGGTTGAAGGTTAGTCATCATAAGAAACAATTATTCAAAATAAATTCTACCTAGGTAACCATATAATTTTGTTATTGTTAAATTTTTGCGTGAAATTTTGGCAACTAGTGAATAGACAATTAGATAGATTTTCTTTTCTTTTTTTTTATGCTAATAATATATGCAATCTGTTTTTATGGATGTATGATCATTTCTTGAATTTAAAATACATACAGGAGTACATATTTATAGCTCTTTTTTATAAAAGAATAGTTTTTAGGGTCTTGGAGTTTTGACAACTTGTGTCTTACATCACTTGTTTGAATTGTGACAGTTTTTATACCTAGAAAAGATAATTGAGCTTTAAAAACAATTTAATATAATATTATTATGTCAATGATTGTTGGGTTCAAAAGAAAATCATCAGCAGACTGCTTTTGTGCGCCTTCTGGTTGCTAACACAGTAATAGCAAAAGAGATAAAGGTAATTTGATGTCTCGCCTAATTTGAAGTGACATGAAGAATGCCACTAGGCATGCCACATGATTGTAATGCTTGCAAATGGCAGACAAAAGCATGTACTAGAACGACTCAAGTGCTGGCGCACAATGGCCATTTGAAACTACTTGGTTATTTGTGAAACCTTGTCATTTTATGTGTTCTAGTTAACTGCAGGTTCATTGGTATTTTGGGTGACTAACAAATTTTCAACCAAAATGACTTGAATTAATCACATTTGATGCACTTAACGAGCAGTATCCCATGTTACTTGATAAATAGAAAAAAAACTTCTCATCTAAATATATATCTTACTCATTGTGTTTTTGGCGTACATGTAAATTAAAATTTTATTAAGTTTGTAAAAACCCTCATAGATTGTGACCAATGTAAATCTCTTCAGCTTTGTTCTGGTTTTTTAAGTCTTAGAGCACAAATTATTTTGTCTATCTCATTGCTAAACAATTTCAGAGTATATTTTGATAAATAAACTCCATCATGTTCAGTGCACATGACAATATAACCACTAAGCACTTCATATTATAGAAGCTGCCCCCTTTCACCTTTTTGTTTACTTTTTCTTGAATTCTTAGTGTAGGAGAGTTTCTCTCCTGTTGACTTAATAATTTAGTATATATATAATCCTTTATATTATTTTCCTTGTGCTCTGTAGCATTTGGCCCTTGTGCCTCTGTTACTCAATGTGATGGAAAACATAGGTGTTCAGTGTATCCACAAGTTCATATATGAAACTAGCATAACTACCTCATGTTTAGGTTGCATTGATAATCTGTTCTGTCTTAATGATTTTTCCATGTTTTCAATGTTACTTTTTCTTGATATTCTACTAATCCACTAATGAACTGAAGTTTGTTTCATTGGTATAAGAAAACCCTGCACTTTTTTGTTAGTTTTTGCATAATATGCAAAAGAGTGACTTCTTCATGGACCTTTCAGGCATCAAACTTGATTTATGTTGATCAGCCCACTGGAACTGGATTCAGCTATAGTTCAGAAGAGTGTGATATTCGCCATAACGAGAAGGATGTTAGTAATGATCTATATGATTTTCTACAGGTATGTGTATCTTTTAATCATACATGAAAATCTAGGGTAGTGAGCCTGTCATGTTTATTTTGCTTGAACCAGCTCTTGTTCCTTCCAAGTTCCAGCAAATGAAATATTTGTGGATGTGCATTAGGAGACATTGGTTTTCATATGAATTTTGTTAATCTAAGCTTTGTATCTAAATTTGTTTTCTTCATGGTGGTTTATTAGGGAATATTTTCTTGTTAGCTTGTCTTTTAGTTTCTCTAAATTCTTATTTTATCCACTCTAATGTGTTGAAACCAACTTTTTCTCATTGTTGTCATCATTTTTCTTGGCTTTGAATTTTTTTTTGTTTTTTTATTTTTATGATAAACTATTTCTGTTGGGGGTAGATGTACTTCTATTAATGTGAATTCTTCTAATTCAAGGCCTATTTCCCCCCTAAAATCTGTTTACTTCAGAGTGATAATCTTTTGATCTATCATCAACTGTTCTTAAACTTTTTGTGTTTATGCTTCTGTTATCCTATCCTGTGACTGGAAGACTTAGTTTTTCTCATTCTTACCATCTTTTCATTTTCCTCTTGTTTTTGTTGGTCACTCTAGAGTGCCTTTATAGTAAACAACTTTGGTGAGAACATTGCCACTCCAAGTCATAGATTGAGTGTATACACTTTGCCTACACTGTTGACATTGAGCTTTCCAGTCCTGCCTCTCCATTGAAACATAGTCAGTGTGGAACTGAGATGCTGGAGTAGTAACCTGTGATTTTGTTGGATCCAATGTTTTCTTTTCTTATTTTCTGATTATTTTTTGGGCATAAGAATGCAGTGCATACAAAAGATGTTGCAATTGCTGCATTGCACAGGCATTCTCTGGGTTGCTTGTGTGGCTATAAATATGATTGCCTACTGTATAGATCCCAATATTTATCCTATAAAATAGTTAATATGTATATGATTGTGCGCCTTTTATCTTCTGTTTTCAGGCTTTTTTTGCTGAGCATCCAGAATATGCCACTAATGACTTCTATATAACGGGCGAATCATATGCTGGGCATTATATTCCTGCTTTTGCTAGCCGAGTTGATGAAGGAAACAAGGCTAAAGAAGGCATTCACATAAATCTGAAGGTGCATGCTTCATTCAGTGCTGCCAGTTTAGTTTTGTTGAATTTACTATACTGAGGAATTGTTGTGCAGGGTTTTGCTATTGGTAATGGACTCACAGATCCAGCAATCCAGTATAAAGCTTACACAGACTATGCGCTAGATATGGGAATAATTCAAGAGTCTGACTATAAAAGAATCAATATGATATATCCTGCATGTGCATATGCTATTAAGCTGTGTGGTAATTTTCTTCTGTTTTCCTTTTTCATGCGATAGATTTTATCATTTATTATATTCTTGCTATGTTTAGATGTTGGGTATAGCAAGTATAATTACAAGTCAAGTTCTTCCCAATGTGTATTACCCAGCTTCATCTGTTATATTCTCATGTTGTTATGGCTTGAGTGATCATCCCTTTTGTTGAATCTTTGAAAGTGTCCCCCAGCTTATGTATTTTCAAGTTGCTTTTTGAGATTTTTCTGTTGTAGAGATTTTATCATTTATGAGATTATTACTGTATTTTGTGGTTGTGTATTATCCAGCTTCATTTGTTTTATGTTCATGTTATTCATGGCTTCTGAAATCATGCCTGCTGTTGTGTCTTTCAAACTGTTTCTCAGCTAATGTATTTTTATATTTGCTTTTGAGGATTTATGTCCGTGCAGTTCCTTTTAGCAAAAATGGTGTTTAATATGTCTACTTCCTTGTCAGAATCTATAGTAACGCATGTTTATAGTAGCCATATGTTTTGCTGATGTTTAATGTTAAATATTACTGACATAAGAAATAATGTGTCAGGAACCTCGGGGAAAAAAGTTCCATGCTACATTTCTTATCTGATTTGCAATGGCATATTTAATTCGATTATAAAAAAAGCTGGAGGAATAAATGTAAGGAGGAATATTTCATTCTCTCTTTATTTAGACAGTTCGTAGTTTTAACTTTTCGGATCATTTTTTGTATTCTGTAGTACTATGATATCAGGAAGCAGTGTGAAGGGAGTCTCTGTTATGATTTTTCAAACATGGAAAAGTTTCTCAACCAAGAAGCTGTTAGAGATGCCCTTGGTGTTGGGAACATAGAGTTTGTCTCCTGCAGCCCTACGGTTTACCAAGCCATGCTTACTGACTGGATGCAGAATTTGGAGGTGGGCATTCCTGCTCTTCTTGAAGATGGAGTGAAGTTACTTGTGTATGCTGGGGAATATGATCTAATATGCAACTGGCTAGGTGAGTGGTGCTGACTTTGGCATTGACTTTCCTCTTTAATCAGACAGTGGACATTCAACCTTATTTAACTAGGCATTATCTTTTTTGGTTTTAAATTTGAAGGCTTGGATAGCTTTGTTTTTAGTTCCATGCACAATTTGCAATCGCATTTTCTAGTTTTTTATTGAAAACAATAAGGCTGGTAGAATATGCATTGATGAAGGACACAGCATATTCCTGATTTATGGTTGCAATTGTGGTAGAACATTTGCCAAGAAACTGAAATTTAGAGGTGCTTTTGTACTGATGAATATATATCGTGTGTTCAGAAGCAATTAGCTGCTGAATTTTTTAAGCGTCAACTGTAAAATTACTTGATTTAAAGCTTGATCTTGTAATAGGATTACTTGCCATGTTTTTCATTCTTTCCTTTGTTAGGAGAACTTTCTATCTACTTTATAGTTTCTGTTCCATTCTCAATTATCTTTGTAATAGGCACGCAATACAAAATGGTTGCTACACTTGCATTACTCTTCTTAGTGGAACTGGAACGTTAACAAATGATAATTTATTTTTCTTTTGAGCAGGAAATTCAAGATGGGTTCACTCCATGGAGTGGTCTGGCCAGCAAGAATTTGTCTCTTCACCTGAGCTCCCATTTATGGTAGATGGTGTGGAAGCTGGGCTCTTGAAAAATTCTGGGCCTTTGAGCTTCTTAAAGGTGGTTAACTTCAATCATAGTCACATGAGGCAAATTTGATACTGAATAATTCGTTAAACTAACTAATTACCAAATGAATTTTGGATTAACAAGTTATTCCTGAATCAAAATGAAGCATGTTTCTTTCCAACAGGTTCATGATGCAGGGCACATGGTGCCCATGGATCAGCCCAAGGCTGCACTGGAGATGCTGAGGAGGTGGACTCAAGGAAAGCTTTCTGCACATTCTAAATCAACTTCCCTCCTTGCTGACATGTAACGATGTTATTAACAGTTGGAGTACTTCAATTTCCTAAATGTTTTATTGAGGAAAATGAGGAAAATTCATGGCTATGCAGATGTTTTGCTCTTTGTAATTTGTAACGCATTTTTCATATTTGGATGTATACATTATATGACTTTCATGGTCTTGGTGTTGTCTGCCACATTGTTTGTCTTTTGGATGTTTACATGTTACCTATAGCCCTTGACTAGGAGGCCTCTCAGAAGACTTGGAATATAAATCTATATGTAATTAAATTGAAACCAGGGGCCATTTATGATTCAGGCAAATCTCAGGGTAATTAATTCACGCCATATTTGCTTCGTGATAATTAATTCCTTATCACAAGTTGACCTTTGTTTGATTGGTAGCATTGTGCTCCCATGGAAGAGCAAGCGGGCTTGACCTTAATTATGTATTATTAGCATTAGCATATCATAATGATTTAGAACTTAATGAAGAGAGGTTTTTTGCAATGCATAGAAAATTATAGTGAGTTATATGCAAATATACAAAACATTAGAGAAAAAAAATTCTAAGTCAACAAAACTAAAATTATTATAACAACTCTAGCATTCTATTTGAGAAAAACTCCATATGTTCTTACCAGCGAAGGATTGCGAGAAAGATATATTTCAAGACAGGAATAGACAGCAAATCTCATCATTTAATAACTTTTTTTTTTTCGAGAAATAGTCAGTTAATCACTTGTTTGTTAATCTTTAACCGAACATTATTTGTTTTTTTTTTTTTGGATAACTTTTAACAGAACATTAGTTGACATTCTAAACTTAATAGTCAAAGTCATAAGCCTCGCAAATTATGGTGTATGCTGTATGTTTGCATTGCTGGAATACTTGGAAATTTTAAAATAGAAAAATGTGGTGTAAGAAAATGGATCCAATAGTTGTCTGAAAGGGAACAAAGTGTTTTTTATTTTTTAAATTTGTCTTCACACTTGAGTTTTTTATGACCCTAAATGATATTGTTGTGGAATAAAAAGATCCTCTAAGATAGCATATGAGTTTAGAATGTTCATTGCTAAGACTAATTAAATTCAAGTGGGTCACATGGTCAATAATTAATCTGATTATTAGGTGCTTAATCAACTTATATTTACTGCAGAAATTTTGTTCATTTTCATAATCCTCTAAGTTTTTTTTAAGTTTTTCAGACATTATTATTATTACTATTATTATGATGATGATGATAATTAATGTTTAGTAGATTCATTAATCCAACTTAGAAAATATGACAAATGATGGAAACAGAGGAGAAGAATTTCGGCAAGTCTTTTGTGGAAGTCTCTGAATTTTAGGGAGTGAAAATTTGAGATTAAGCATTCACTTTGTTTGAAATTTTTTTTTTTAAAAAAAGTTGTTTGAAAAATACACAATAAAACCAAGAAAAAGCATTTGTTTATGAGACAATTGCCTACCTACTACATTGAGATATCAACCAAGAATGCATTGTTTGCTGCATTATATTGCAGGATTGTACCAAAGAGTTAAGGACTGATTCTCAAACATCCGAATTGGATTACTTAATAAGCAATCCAATTAATTTTTCAAGTAAAGGAGAAAACCTGCAAAAATTTATACCTCTGTTGCATTAATTCATCTTCTCTTTTAAGTTGGAAAAAAAAGTCGCTTTCAGACATCTACCACTTCTTGCAAAATAATCAAGGGGGTCCTCTTGAATCAATACTATATTTTTCTCGTTGCATTTTAAGATGTGTTTGTTTTATATGAGCAGATGGAGGAAGACCTGAGAAAATTATAGGAGATTAGTTGGCAAAAGGAATTATACTTACAGAAAACTATACTAGAGAGCCCTCAAATACATCGCATGGACATTTCTTCCAAGTCTCTTTCACCGACGAACATAGTTGTGCTTGTTAAGGATTGCCTCCAAATTCTCTAACTGATTATGCTGACAGAAAGTTTGGTCATGCTCAGAACAGCAAGGCATTCTATGTTTCTGTCAAATATTTCGGATATTTCATAGATCACAATGAAAAACAAAACAATATTGGTTTATGTGATCATCTACGTACACTAAAATTTCATCATTATAGTCCTCTAATTGCCATATTGTAGGAAAGGATTTGGTACTGAGGAACATCCAAATCATGGCATTGTGTGAAGAAGAGCAACTCCAATAATATCTTAAAATGCTTAGTGCAATAATTCATCTCTTATTCAACAAGACCTTCACCTTTCGGCAAACATCAACACTACAGTCGCTCCATTATGAGCCATCTTCTTATCAAATTCTATCTCAGTTCCTAAACTCCTCTTATTTTGAAGAAGTTGTCTGTGTATGAGCAAGGGAAAGAAAGGAAAAAAATGTAAAGTTATAATTAAACGAATGCGGGCAGCGAATGGAATGCATGGTCGACGCTAGAAAGCACTTAAATATGTCTTGTGGGCTTTTCTTCCGTGTCTCTTTCACCGGGTAATACGCTCGTGCTTGTCCAGGATTTCCCTTCTCATTCTTTGAGAAATAGTTATGTACTCACAAAGAATAATGGCTGCATTTTTAAAATGGCAGAAAACTTGTAAATTGTACTCAATGGAGCTGGACGCCTCCACAATCATTAGTAAATAATAATCAAATGCTTCTTGAGAGAAAGTTGTGATCTCATCCTAACATAACATCTAAGTTGTCTCTCACCTAATATCCATTGGTACTTCTAATAATTTCTTAATGCTAATTTAACTAGTTTTATATTTGCCAAACCAACAACTCGATAAACTAGATGGTGCTCTTTAAAGCAACGTCGACTCTCTCTCTCTCATCACAAAGTTCAACTTGAACTCCCCTTGGAGACCGATAACTCTGAAAGCCGAGAACTTGGTGACTAGGCAATGGGGTGCAGGAGTTGTGAGAAGCCAAAGATTCATTACAGAAAAGGGTTGTGGTCTCCCGAAGAAGACCAGAGGCTAAAGGACTACATTCTCAAGCATGGCCATGGATGCTGGAGTTCTGTTCCTGCCAAGGCCGGTGAGCTTCTGCATTGTTCCGCCAACTTGAGCTTCATATGATAACAGTAATTTTAGTTTACATTCTCGATTTATTTGTCTCAATGCTGTATAAATGTATGATCATTTTGTTGTTCAGAAAGCTATATATAGCTACACAAATTATCAGAATATATCATTTCGAATGTGGATTTTCTTCCTCCTTCTCGCACGCCTACTAGCAGCAAAATATCTTTCTCAGTTTATGTTTGATAAATTTGAAATGGAGTAAACAGTCTAAAATTTTTAATTTAAGAAGAATTGGAATAAGTTTTTAAGGAGATAACTCTTCATTCATAGTATTTATGAGGATTCTGTATAGTTTTTGTGAACCACTTTGCTTATTTCTTTCTAGGTTTGCAAAGAAATGGAAAGAGCTGCAGATTGAGGTGGATAAACTACTTGAGGCCCGGTTTAAAACGCGGCATTTTTTCTGCAGAAGAGGAAGAAACTGTCATCAATCTTCATGCCATGTTGGGAAACAAGTAAGCATCTCATTCTTGCTCCTCCAAGACACCATCCACTCCAATTTCAAACAGTGGAAAAGACTTAAAAATATTGTTTAAATAATTTAATTCAAAATTTGGAATCCCACTGAGATTTTTGTCTCTGAAATTTGGCTGATGCAGACAGTAATCCATGATGTCTGATGATAGTTGCCGATTATGACGTATGATGTCTCAATAATCACAGATTTTTGAACTTCCTTAGAAGAGAGGGTAATGAGGAGTCAATAAGATTAGAACTTTTGTTAGCGTACAATCTTTGCATTAATAGATATTCTATCAGTTTCTGACTTGGAATGATTCATAAAGTCAACTTTGTCCTGCCCTTGCGATTAATTTACTTGCTAACTAATTGAGACAACATTGAAATTAGAGTTCTGTATCGTTTCATAGGTAATGTGCAAATTTTAATTTATCAATTCATCCCAGAACATGGTCTTTTATATTAAATTGGCCATTTCAAGTCACCCTTGCGGATAACAAGCTAAACATTTTTGTTCTCTCACATGATTTCTTAACCTCAAATTGAAGTATATGTTATTTCTGATCACTTATTTGTCTTGAACTTCGTAATGATAAAATCCACTTGAGAAACGAAATGTCAAGCTGGAATGGCGATTTTATTAGTAGGAAAGCTAGCTAAATTGGTAACCGAACAATTTTCAGGTGGTCACAGATAGCCATGCACCTTCCTGGGCGAACCGATAATGAGGTGAAGAACTACTGGAACACATACCTCAAGAAACGCGTTGCAAAAACCGAAGCATCTAATCCTCATGTTGTTACTACTCAGCCTCTAAACTCGAGCAGCCAAAGTTCAAAACCTGAACAACTTCCTCAAGAACTCAATGACCAATTATTGGTTTTTGAGTCTTTGGAGACTTTAGAATCAACATCAGCTGAGTCTTCCCAACCCATTCTACAAGGCAATGACCACGTATCTTCAAAGGGGACCTTGCCAAAGATTATGTTTGCAGATTGGCTTCCAATGGACCAAGGCAATGGAGATGGCTTTGCAAACTTAAATGACTCAATGAGTTGGCACCCGAATGTTGAGGAGGCTTCTAAGGCAGGATCACTGCAAGTTGGAGAACAACAAAGTGGTGGATTTCCTAATGAATTTGTAGAGAACAATATTTACGAAGAGTTTCAGTTTCAGCCACAGTTGGGATCTGTAGGGCAAACTCAAGCAAGTGGATTCTTTGATCTCTTATCTCTTGGTGAAATGTATGACGATTTTGATTCCCACCATGGTCCACTGTTTTGACTTTTTAAATGATGTAAACATTAGGTATTGTTCTTTGTGTTAATAAATGGGAAATTCATTTGTATTTAAAATCTTTTCTTGTACGAGTTACAGATTTGTACCTATATATGAAAAGGTTTTTCTTTCCAAGAAAAACATGAGATGGACTCCAAGTAAATTTAAAAACTTCTCTGTCTCATTCAAGCATAGAGACGAAAAATTTGTTCTTTTAAACAATGAGCTTCGTCGCTGTCTAAATTCTTGTCCCCGACCGCAACCTTTCACCTCCGGAGAATTTTTTTCTCGTCTTCATTTACTGAACTCTGTTTACTTACGCAGCCACTAATCACGGTTTGCTTAAGAAAATTGCATCAGTGATCTATATCGCTTTAAGAGGATGATAATATAATAGATCGCAGATGTGACTTTTATTGTATGGATTCTGTTGCACTGTGATGCTGATCTATGAATGCTCTCTAATGTAATAGCTGACAAAAGCATCGAGGCAGCGGTGATAGTTACAGATGTAGGATGTAATTTATTTTATATTAAGATATTCAAATGCATTAAGTATACTTTTCATCACTCTGCCGATGATCAGAAGTTGACTTGTTTGTTTTGAACCATCGACTACTATTGATTCAAATTCAAAGTATTCAATTTCATTATAAATAAAATGGTATAGGAGATCAATAAATGCTGAATTATTATTTTCATCGCAATTACCTGAGTGATTCTTCTCATGCGGGCCAGACTCATTCGCTGCAATTTCTTCGTTTTGATACTCATTATTGCACTTGTTTTAACTTTAAAGAAAAATGGTGATGAACTGTGTTATACCAAGAGAGACAACATTTTCCTTTTTTCTTTTTTTTTTTAACCCAACCATCAGAAGAACAGAGTATGAGAATGCACTGCCAATTGATTAGACATATATACATTTCTTTCTCTGCACCAGATTACATCCAATCTCTCATCTGAAAACATGCAACTTTTCACGTAACTCTCAGAAAGAAAATTGAGGAAGAAAATATAATGAAAGTATTCCCTTAGAGTAAGCATTTTCATTTTGTTAGAATGAAAAAAGTGTTTCATCATTTGAGAGAAATAGAGGTGGCTACTAAAAAGACTTGGTCCAATAGATATCCAACAATTTTTTCATCTGACCAACTATCTAAAGAATAAGAAATTTAATGCAGCTCTTTTGAAGAAAAGAGCAAATATAATGAATTATTTCCAAAAAAGACTTGCATCATTGTGTCAGAAGAGAAAAAAAATTACAATAGCAAACAACAATGAAGAGAAATATCTCAAAAGAGTTCATGGACATGAGTCCAAACTATCCACTTTGCGTGAAATACAGAAGCAGCATCAAATTGAGATTATCAGAAGCGCCAAAACTTCAAGCCATGCTCTTTATGACTCCTCAGTCTGTGCCGGCGGCTCCTCAGCAGCCTCACCAGCCGGCTCAGTCTCAGACTCAGCCTCTGGCTCAGTGGGATCAGGCACAGATTCACTGCTGCCGATTCTCCTCTGCGAAGCGGTGGTCTTAAGGTGGTTGTAGCTGCCCTTCTCCTTGAACAGCTGAGAAAAGTGGTGTTTACAGTAGAGGATGCCGTCCAGGGCAGCATAGCTCGATGTTGTCAGCGTGCAGCCACCATGAGAGCACTTGAAGCAAGTCTTATGGTAGTTCTCTCCTTCCACAGTGAGCTGAAAAAACAACAAAGATTGTGAAACAGTACCAAATTTTGACAAAATTTTTGAAGAAAGAAGAGATAAAGAGTGGAAGATAAGCAAACCTTCTCCAGTGGATATGCAGTTTTCTTGCAGACAGCGCACTTGTCTTGAGTGCCAGAGAACATGGTGGACAGCTTGCTTGGTGTCCTTGCCTATTAGGGTTCGTTTATCCCAAGTTAGTAGTGCAACAACCAGAATATTTGGTTGGCAATTATTTTTAGGATTCTTATTTCACATATAAACCTTTACAAACATGTGAAATTGCATATACATGCAAAAATGTACCAAATTTTGCGCTATGTACAGAAAAAGCCCTCAAGTTTATAAGCACAACATAAGAAGAATTTGGCAGAGAAGAACTGCTGCTAATTGACATACCAGTTCATTGTTCTTGTCACCAGCCTTTGAAGCTGAACACCACAAACAAACATTAGTCCATTGGAGAAGGTAATGCAGTAAAATATATCAAACTAGAGTTTTTTTTTTATCTAACAATGAGCTAGAAGTAAGCATATATTTATGCCATAATTAATAAGAAAAAAGAATGCACTAGAGAGAACAGAAGAGTTAAGTTGTGATCTTACACTGAAAATTCTTGCTGAAGCTGCCAGTTTCCTTGAACAGCTGCTCAAAGTGAGGCTTGCAGTATAGGACACCATCCATGGAAGAGTAGTTGCACATCTGTGACAATATCTAGTTATTTTTATGTTTCGCCTTTGTTTTTGTTTCCTCTCTTTTGAGAAAATTTTATGCTATGCTATCCATAAAAAGAAAAAAGAAACATCCAAGGCGCATCCAACATTTCTGCTATTCGTTTCTGCAAGCACTTCATCTACCATTCCAATATGTTCAATACATGGCAATCTCATCACTAGACATGCTTCTACCGTCAAAAACATTCTGCAATTAATTTCTGCAAACACTTGATTGACTGTGCCATTCGTCAATAATTATCAAAACCATTGACACGATGCGACAAAGATCAAGAACGACAATGACTCACAGTGAGGTTCCCCTTGCAGTGGCTGCACTTGAAGCAGGTCTTATGGTACGGAATGCCGTCAGCGGTCAAGAGGTCGATGAAGTGGACGGTCTTGTCGCAGGCCTTGCACTTGTCCTGAGTCCCGCAGAAGGTCGACATGGCAAAAAAGCCGAATCCAAAAGCCTCAACCCCTTAGAGAGCGAATCGAAGAAAATCTCAACAATGGTGGCTCTTATAAAGCAAAAGAGGAGGAAACTGGGGTGAAGGATCAAGAAGAAGACATAAATAAAAGATGTGGAGAAACACACAAAAGGTGGGAGCAGGATGCGGAGATGGGGGAGCTTTGGACCGCACAGAAACGGTCAAATCTTGCTATTTGTGGACACGGCTGTTTTCCACCTGACAGTTAAGTTAGTTATTTTCGGTGTGGTGGAATTTGGCAGGCAGTTTAGATCTCAATTCAGGTCCTTGTCTAGGTTTTAAGTTTCAGTTAAAAGCGAAATCATTTGAGTCAAAATGTATCAATTTCAGCTCATACCGTAACGAAAAACTTTTAAAAATTTAGCATTTTTAAGACTGAAATATTCAAAACGGCTGAAACGAGATTGGATTGGTTTAGGTATGGGTTTGGTTTTGGCTCAAGTTGACTGAACCAGGAACAACTTGAAAAATAAAAAAGGAAATATTAGGTATTATTTATAAATAAAAAAACAATGTTCACCGTTTTAGCAAATTCATAGGAACGACATTAGGGCTGACATCCTTCGCATTTTACTCCTAGAGATGAACAACTCACTAGAAAGACAAAAGCTGCATTTCATCGAAGAAAGACCCTGGATGCATGAACCCTAGATGAACGCAGTTGATAAGAAACCCGGTTAGATCCTTCAGCAGTCAGAGGTCCCAATTCTCCCTGTTAGATCCGTTTTCACGAACCCTGGATGAACGCAGTTGCTAAGAAACGTCCATCATCGCTTCGAGGGGAACCTCGCATAGGCATTTATAGCTACTTCGGAGACTTTGTAAGCTGCCATGTTCTTCAGCCTTCGCTTCTCTGAAATCCTTCGAGAAGATAGAGCACTACTTCATCCGATCTTTCTTCCGCGAAGCTCTCCATGTCACCTTACTTTTTCTGAATGCTCTCGTTGGTGATGTTCTGGAATGCAATCAACGTTCGAACGTGTTAGTCAAAAAGCATAGGTGGTGCCAAACAACAACCCGCCGAACTAGTCTGGCGTAATTTGCTTACATGCATTCGATTGCCAAATCACTAATGGCCAAGAGAATATTCGGTTAGGAATTAAAAAACGAACTGAGTTCGTTTTGAAATAATGTTTCTGTAGTTTAATTCTAAATCAAATCGTAACTAGTTCGATTAAAAAAAAATGAAATTATTCCATATCAAATACTTTTCGTCTGTTTAGGCAATTGCCTCTAATTATATTACTTCTATAGTTTGCTGAGAACCGAAGAGACATTGACAACTCTTGGAGACTTGGACGCATTCTTCTGCCTTCTCTTCAGTCCCTTTTGATGCAGTGATGGACTTCGAATAACGTGGCAACTTGAGCTTAAAACTGCATCCATAAATCAAGTAGCAAAGTATGCAGCTTTATAGAAAGATATTTACAAATAAACACCTGAAAGTGTAGATAATGACAAACCGAGCCATTAAGGTTGGGGGGGGGGGGCGGGGGGGGGGGGGATGGGGGAGGGGTCCTAACCTCAGAATTTTCTTCATCTCGCAAAGTTACCCTACAACAATACTTCTGGATGGATCCATTAGTTAAATTTCTCATTTTTAAAGGGTATATTCGCAAAAAATGTTATCTGTATTTTCATATAACTCCTCGTATTTTCTCTAATTTGATTTCTCATCCTCTAAGTCGTCAAAGCTTACCAGGATATCAACCTTTAGAAACCGTGCCTTGACGTACTCAGGCATGGATGAAGCGTGGACAGGATCAGCAACGTCCAGCTGATGAAACACCTCATGTTCGTCTTCCACACCGACTCTCTGAGCTTCTGGACTGTCTGGGATCCCGCTTCTCGTCTCTCGCCGTCAACACGACTACGACGCCGTTCACCGCGAGCGTCCTCACAATCTCCAGACCGATTCCTTTGTTATCCCCGGTCACCACTGCGACCCTAATCGCAATCCAAGAAACAAAGATGAGGAAATATTCGAAAGATTACGAGAAGAGAGAGAGAGAGAGAGAGAGAGATGTGCATGTGCACCTCTTTGATGCTTGGCTCGGAGATGCTCTCCATAGTTGAGAGCTCTGAAATCTGAAGCTGTTGGTGCAACTATGCTCTCTGCTTAATTTCAATATATGATGGATGGATTCGTTTGTGATGTCCCTGACACTGACGTTGCTCTTGTTAGCATCTGCTAGTGGGCACTTGATGTGGGTGTGTGTGAAATGAGGCTCGTTGAGGAGCTCTATACATATCGACATTAAAAGGCAAAGCAATTATTTGAAATTCAGAAGAAATAAGCTGTACAGAATTTAATAGTTATACTTATACAATCACTTGATAATCGATTTCAATTTTTTACCGAATATGTTACACCACATATTCTTATTCACCATTTTTTAGTAAAACACATAAAAAGAGAAGCTACACCACAATCAACCTCGACAATCTTCAGGGACGAAATACTCCATTAGAAAGACGAAAGCTGGAGTTCATCGTAGTAGCACCCGGAAGGACCATCGTCTGGAAGCAAAGCCAACATGGCTGGTCCTCGGGCGCCTTCTTCAGCAGTCAAGGTCCCGATTGCCCCAGTCAGGTCCGTTTTCACGAACCCCGGATGGACGCAGTTGACACGGAACGTCGGGAGTAGCTTCGCAAGCATCCTCGTATAGGCGCTCAAAGCTGCTTTGGAGACTTTGTAAGCAGCCATGCTTGTTGGCCAGCCATTTGCTTTAGCCTTCTCTTCTTTGAAATCCTTCAGGAAGGTGAGTACTATCTCATCCAATCTTTCCTCTGTGAGGCTGTCTGCGTCACCTAGTTCCTCTCGAATGCTTTCGTTGGGGATGTTCTGAAGCAATAGACGGAACGAAAGCAATGTCAGTTGTTTCTCCATATATAGCCTGTGCTAGACGGTAAACCTTCAACTAAATGAAAAAAGGATGACCTCTAACACGCCAAGGATTGAAGTGACATTGACAATCCTCGGAAATTGGGACAGCTGAAGAAGAGGAAGAAGTGCTTGCGTTACTCTTTTGTTGCCAAAGTAGTTGATGTTGATGCACTCTTCTGCCTTCTCTGCAGGCTCTTCTGATGCAGCAAATGTCTTCAGTAGGATGGCAACCTGAGTTTCGAGCTGCACACAGAAATTGATTAGTAACATTTGCAAATACACCCTTGTTGAAGGATGTTTTGCAAATGAACACCTCTAAGTGAGGATAATCAGTAACAGAGCCATTAAAATTTTTCAGAATTTTAAGTAGTGGGACTTACGTCAAAATTATCTTCAATCGAAGGTATCGAAGGATCTAAATCCTTGGGATTTGGCTTAATATTTCCCCCAACTCCTGCATTGTTTACCTGCAAAGGATCTAACTGTAAATATTGAAAATACCCAAGCAATTCAATCATTTACGCAATCTACAAAGTTCTCTTTTCTTTTGAGAAAATTTGCCAAACTGAGGAATGCCATTGATAATTGAAAATTAATAGCCGACTATAAATAACAGAATACGTATAATAGGTTATATAATATTGTATGCTGCGTGTTCAAATTTGCACCCTAAGTTTTTAATATTATCTGACAATTTGTCCTCAGACATGACATATATTAAAGGGCAAGATGGCCAAGTGGATAGACGCTCCTAAGTGATTTTAGTAAGGGTAGACATGCTATTTCACATTCTACCGACAGTAATTGCAATTATGCATTTCTAAAGGGTATATATGCAAATTTACATATTTTCATATAGCTCCTTCTCTTTCTTATATTTGTTTTTACTCCAAAAGTCATTAAAGCTTTACTTGCATTAGAAAGAGCTTTTTTACGTAGAAAAATAATTATATTATGCTACAACTCCCTAACTTTATATATATAAATATAATTTTTAATGAGATTTCAAGTCTTTAAGATTAAAAAATACTTTTTACAGAAAATACATTAAGTATAATTTTT
The DNA here is from genome assembly GCA_005019695.1 of Trichopus zeylanicus subsp. travancoricus. Classification (NCBI taxonomy): domain Eukaryota; kingdom Viridiplantae; phylum Streptophyta; class Magnoliopsida; order Dioscoreales; family Dioscoreaceae; genus Trichopus; species Trichopus zeylanicus. Next base: position 262,361 of record RXID01021599.1, read on the forward strand.
AATAATTATAATACCAAATTATCCTCATTATATCGATTCGAGAATTCTCTATAAATGCAGCAAAATCAAGATAAGATAAGAAAAAATTTTTAAAAAATATTTTAGTAATAACTATAATTAAAACAAACGTTTCAAATTTAAAATTTCAAATAATAAATTCTATTCTCATCGTACATGAAATATTGCTTCCCAACTGCGAAAGAATATATTGAATTAAAAAGTAAAATATAATTGGTATTTTTTGGAAATAGTTGGATTCAAAAAAAATCCGAAACCTCTAAAAATTAAAAGAATGGGTTATATATAATTAAAAAAAATAAGGAGGATATAGGTACTTTACTTATTTTTTTAAAGGGAAACTCTATTAGAAAACAAAAATTTTGCTTACCAGTATATCAAGCTTTCCAAACCGAGCCTTGATAAACTCAGACAAGGAAGAAGGGTTGGCAGGATCACCTACATCCAGCCGATGGAACACCAGAAGGTCGTCTTCGATCCCAGACTCTCTCAGCATCTGGACAGCCTGAGCACCCCGCTTCTCGTCTCTTGCCGTCAACACGACCACGATGCCGTTCGTCGCGAGCTTCCTCGCAGTCTCCAATCCGATCCCTTTGTTGGCCCCGGTCACCACTGCAACCCTAATCACAAACCAATAAACATAGATGAGAGAGAGTGAGAGAGAGTGAGAGAGAGTGAGAGAGATAGATCGAGAGATTTACACCTCTTTGATGTTGGCTTGAAGATATTCTCCATTGTTGAAAGAAGAAGAAGCTCTGAAATCTGATGCCGTAGTGTAATAATCTGAGATTTATACCATCAAGAGTAATTGTCAGAAGAAGTATAAGGGAGCGTTTTATTGGGATTCGAAATTAAAAAAATTAACCGGCTTCCCTCTTCTTTCTTTTTTCAGAAATCAGGGTTTACCATTCCACATAATGACCTAATCAGCAGCCAAACAATCACTCTACTCTTGGCCTCTTCCTCGGCCTCTTGCGCTTTGCAACACAGTCCTCCGGACCGTCGGATTGACCCTTTTGGGAAGAGCTGAAGCCGAATCCCAAGCTCGACGAGCCTCGACCATCTGCAAGATGGACAACCTCGGATCAAATCCCGGGGGCTCCCACTGATGCCCAGGTCATATTTCTAGTGTAAAGAGAGACGGTGGTGAGATATGTGACGGATAGCAGCAGGTAAAAATGTTTCGGGCTGGATATTGGGCCGCCCGCCCGGCCGATTGATCTTCCATTTTCTTATTCACTCGCCCCATTGATGGTCCTCGTTAATGAAAATACATATATTAGACTATGACTGGCAATTTGGTATGTATTGGGCTGTTAATTGCGGTAAACTCTACAACTTCTTCAAAGTTTTAAAATATATAACCGTTGAAGTTGCGATAAACTCAACGACCTCTTCAAAATTATAAAATATTATTTTACTTTTTTATTGTTATTCCTAAAATCTACTAGTGTGCAGTTTTCTACTATTCTCCTCCTCCTCTCAATAATATCAAAATTTTGGTTTCTAGAAAATCCAAACCCTGGTCAATTAACTTACAAAAAATTTTAATAAGAAATTACTTATTTTATGATAAATTTATAGAGAATCATATATCTTATTAATATTAGTAAAATAAATACTCATCTTCTATTATAAATTTACAAAAATTATATTAATTAAAATATTTAAAATGTTATATTTTAACTTTAATTTATTAATTGAATTAATATAAAAAATTAAATTATTCTCATTTCATCTTGGTTCTTATCAAGGAAAAAAATTAAGTCAATCTACAATGACAATTGTTCAATTTGAGCAAGGTTTTCATTGATTCCCCATGAATCCGCCATGGGTTCCTCCAAGGACATTGGCTCCTCTGCCCATGACCTCCCAGTCCCCTCCTCCAATAAGCCCTCCTCCAATCCCCTCTTTGCCCCCCACCATTTCTCTAGCGTCCACTAGCGTTGTCTCTGACAATGAAGACGTTGGTAAAGAAGGACCATGTTGACTTAGTCATATCTCGAATTTGGATTTTTTGCAGAGTGCTAATTAAATTAGAATTTATATTAGAAGGTGATTTAGTGGGTCCAATCCTTTTTTGAATTTATTTTCTACCAAAAGACTTGGATTAATATGGTCCTTATTTGAATTAATTTCCTACTTTGACTCAAATTCAATTAGACCACTTCTATAAATACCTTATTCATTTAAGAATTTTATAATAATAAGATAAAAAAACATAAATCAAAACTTTGAAAATATCTTGTGACAGCTTCTTTTGTGAGAGTTGGTGATATTGAAGTTTCATCTCCATCATTATAATTTTCTCTTTTTTCTTATCAATACAATATTTTTCAGATCGCCTTCGTCCGCGGAGTAGGTCGTAAATCAAATCATGTAAATCTATTATATGCTATCTTTTCTTTTTTTCATTTCTTTTTCTTCTATATCGTGAATTGTGGTGGATATCGATATTTTACGCAATAAATTAGTATCAAAACTTGGTTTAATATGTCAACTACAAAGTTCGATGTCGAGAAATTCAATAAAAAGCAAAGATTTTCTATTTAGTAAGCAAGAGTTCATACAATCCTTACTCAACAAGGGTTGAGAAGCATATTGGAGGATGTCAAGTCTGAACATGTAACCGAAAGTGTTTGGGAGAACCGGAAGGCTAGTGTATATAACACTATTATCCTCAGTCTCATTGATGAGATACTCTATCCATTTCTTGATGAAACATCACCTTCAGAGATATGAAAAAAGTTAAAAAAAATATATATGAGTAAGTCTATTTCAAATCGAGTTTACTTAAAACAGAAACTTTTCAATTTTTGAATGAAAAAAGGTACGAATATAGTTGATTATCTTAATGCTTTCAATAAACTAGTCTCTCAATTATTAAACATTGATGTTAAAATTAAAGATAAAGATAAGATAATTATTTTATCATCATCTCTACCTCATTCTCTTGAGAGTATAAAAATAACACTCATATATGGTAAGAATTTAAAATTTGATAATATTTCTGCTACTCTTCTATCTAATGAATATTTGAAAAAGATTAAAGGGGATGAGTCACACTTAGAAGTACTGATTCTTAGAGGTCGTACTAAAGAAAGATCAAAATCAGGTCGTTCTAAATCCAAATCCAAAAGAAAGAATTACAAGTACTGTAAGAAGATGAGAAATGTAATTGAATGTAATTAAAGAGTATTGAAAGCTCAAAGTAAAGAAAAAAAAGAATCTCAGTCTAAAGAGCAAGCCAAAGAACAAGTATCAATTACTGAATAAAGTTTTGATGATGATTATAGTAATGTTCTCTTTATTAGTTCTGATTTTGATCATTATCATGATTCTTGAGTTCTTAATTCTGGTTCTTCTTACCACATGTATCCCAGTAAGAATTAGTTTAAAGATTACAAGTCTTATAATAATACTTTAGTTTTGATGAGTAATAATAATTTATGCAAAACTGTCAGAATTGGAACAATCAAAATTAAGATATTTGATAATATTATTAGGATTCTTACTGACGTTAAACATATTCCTAATTTGAAAAAAAAATTGATTTCTTTGGATGCCTTGGATTCTTCTAGTTGTAAGTATTATACTGAATGTGGAGTTTTTAAAGTTATTAAAGGCTCTTTAATAGTGATGAAATGTCTAAAATATGAAAATTTGTATAAATTAGTAGGAAAAACTGTTGAAGGTGGAGTAAAAATTTCTCAAGTTTCTTTTCATATAACTCACCTATGGCATATGTACTTCGGTTATATGAGTTTGTAAGGCTTGACTGAGCTCAACAAAAAAAAATTGTTGAAAGGTCTCAACTCATGCAAATTAGATTTCTGTGAGTATTATCTCTATAGTAAACAGTCTATGGTAAAATTTAACACTAATACTTATTGCACTAAAGGCTTAATTGATTATATTCATTCTAATATATGGTGCTCTCTTATTCCATCAAAATCTAATATTCATTATCTTATTAGCTTTATTGATGATTTTTTAGAGAAGTGTGAGTTTATTTTTTGCATCACAAAATTGAAATATTTTTTATTTTCAAACAGTGAAAAACTTCAGTTGAAAAAAGAAATGATAAATAAATCAAATACCTTAGAAGTGATAATGGCGAAGAGTACAAATTAATAAAGTTTCTCAAATTTTGTGAAGATGAAGGTATCGAACATCACTTTACTATCCTAGAAAAACCTCAACAAAATAGTGTAACTTTATTAGAGAAAACACATAGTATACTCAGTGCAGCCAATCTTGATAAGAATTTTTGGAAAAAAATAATTAACACAGTGTGTTTTATTATGAATCACTTTTCTTAAATAGTCATTGGTTACAAAACTCCTAAAATGGTATGGACTAGTGAACTTGTAGATTATTCTTCTTTAAAGATTTTTAGTTACTCTACTTATGTACATATTGTCAAGGACAAGTTAAATGTATGTTCAAAAAAATATATTTTTCTTGGTTATGCTAAAAGTGTTAAGGGTTATGATTTGCAGGATCCTGCTATTTCTAATATAATTATTGAAAGAAATGTAGTATTTGATGAAACTGTTATATTAAAATCTCTCAAAAAATATCTTAGTGATATAATGTAAGTGGAGGTGAAATATGTGATTTCTTCATAAGAAACTATTTAGGGTGTGCCAAACTCTCAAGAGAATTTCGAGAGTTAAGTTAAAGTTTCTGAGAAGACTTCACTTTGAAGATCTCACAAAAATATAAAGCCACCTAAAAGACATGATTTTGAGGATATGATAGCTTTTGATTTATTTACCGACAACGGTGATCCTTCTTCTTATAAAGAAATAATGCAGGGTAATAATTCTTTTCAATGGCAAGTTGTTATAAATGAAGAGATGGACTCTATTTAAAAGAATCATATTTGAGACTTAGAGAAATTACTAGAAGGTAAAAGAGCAATTGGTTGCAAGTGAGTATTTCAAAAGAAAAATAATTCCTTTGAGATTGATGGTGTTAAATTCAATGCCCATTTAATTGCAAAAGGGTATTCACAAAAGAAGGATATCGACTTTAATAAAATTTTCTCTTTTATGGTTAACACACATGTATTTATTTTCTACTTGCGTTAATTAATTTTCATAATCTTAAGTTAGAATAGTTTGATGTCAAAATCGTCTTTTTGTATGGAGAATTAAAAAAGTAAATTTTTATACAACAATCTGAAGGTTTATCTAAGAAAGCAAGAAAAATTATGTCTGTAAATTGAACAAATCACTTTATGGTTCGAAACAGTCTCCAAGATAATGGTATAAAAAGTTTGATAGTTTTATATCAGGATAAGATTTTATTCATTGCAAATATGATTGTTGTATCTATTTTAAAAATTCATACTAATAATTTATTTATTATATTATTTTTTTATGTTGATGATATGCTTATTGTTACTTAAAACATATCTCTACTTAATGATCTTAAGGTTAGAATGAAAAAAGAATTTGAAATGAAAGATTTAGGTATTGTAAGAAAGATTCTCGGTATGGAGATTGATCGGGACCAAAAGCATGACAAGTTCTAACTCAAATAGAGCAAGTATCTGGAGAAGATTATTTCTTATCTTGACATACAGAATTCAAAATCTGTTAGCACTTTTTTGGCATCCACTTCAATCTTTCAGCTTAACTATGCTCTTCTACAGATAAGGAGTATGCATACATGAAGAACATTCTATTGTCAAGTATTGTTGGAAGTCTAATGTATGTTATGATATGCACAAGTCCTGATATTATATAAACAGTCAGCGTTATTAGTCATTACATGACAAATTTAAGAAAAAAGTATTAGCAAGCTGTAAAGTGGTTATTAAGATATATTAAAGGTACTCTTAATATTACTTTTTGTTTTGATAGAAATACAATTCAAAAGGCCAAAATTATTGGCTATGTCAATTCAAACTAAGTTGAAGATTTTGATCGACAATGACCCCTCACTAGTTATCCTTTCACACTTTATGATGGTTCTATTAATTGGAGGTATACATTACAATCAACTGTGACATTACTTATAACAGAGTCAGAGTATATAACAGTTACAAAAGTAGTCAAAGAAATTCTATGGATAAAAAATTTGGCAAATGGAGTTGGTATTTTTTAATGTATTCTTCCTAGTTTTTGCAACCGTTAAAGCGCCTTACATCTTATAAAGAACCAAATGTACCACGCCAAATCAAAGCACATATATGTCTTATTTCACTTTATTTGAGACATTGTTGAAAATGATGAGATTTTTTTATATATCTGCAGATATGTTGACGAAGATGATTCTGATTAATAAGTTTAATCTCTACTTGGACTTGATTAATATTCAAGGCCGTTAATCCTATCCTATAAGACAATGGTGAAGGCATCTGTTAAACCACTATGAGAAATAAGTAAATGGTTCAATAAATTTGAATATTATTCTTACTGTTCTTGATAAAAATTGAACTAAAAAATTATTCTTAATAAGTATTTACTAGCAAATATTAATGGAAGTCAATTGCTACTTTGCAATTTGATTTTTGGTTGGTTTTAATGGGTTGTGATGACTCATAAATTTACTTAAGTACTTAAAAGGGTATTATATACAATCATACTTGGAATTTACTCAAGTAATTGAAAAATACTCATATGTAACCATACTTAAGATTTACTCAAGTACTTGAAAAGTTCTTTTGTATAAACATATTTGAGATTTATTTAAATCTTACATAGTAATCTGAGTCCTCTTTTGTTTTATTATTTTAATATTTTTTTCATCATATTTCAGGGCCTTGAGCCTTCTTTTATGTTCATTATTTCAACATTTACAACATTTAATTCTTTTCTTTTATTGAAGAATATAGAGTTTATTATTATTCAAAGTGTATGAATGGTTGAATCCACCCAATACATGCTTCCATGGATCTCTAGCAAAGCAAAAAAGAAGAAGACCCCAACAAAAGACAATCTTTTAATGTATACTGAGTGTATGATTAACTTTCTTATGGAATGAGCTAATGCATAACATGAAGTTGAGAAGTTCTTCATGTGGGTTACTTTTGATTTGTATGTCACTCATATAAATAATTAATTCAACGAAAATTATATTGTGAAATACGTTGAAAATCACTAAAGAAAAGGTATGTTATTATTAAAAAAAATAAAAATTCTAGTGGCGCTAGTTGGAATGATATGAATAAGGTTATTATAATGGAGCCAGAGACCACCTTGGCGTATTTGAAGGGATGTAATTGGTTTGTAGAATTTTAAATTATTCATTGTATTCATTCACTTATTTTATTATATTTTTGTTGGTAGAAAAATACCGAAGTTGAACCTTACACCAACGAACTCCTACATATGTACAAGGAGTTGAAGATAACATGTAATGATTCCTTTGTTGTCAACTGATGTATTATGTATTTTTTACAAATTATTATCTTTTATATACTAATAAAATTATTATAAATGTATGATGATGATTGATGTATTTAAACCACTGTTGTAACTTGCAAGCATGCATATCTCTCTTATTTTGATAATTACAATGTATTTTACCTGTTGGACATATGAGAGTGTTGCATTGTTGTTATGAGAGTACATTAAGATATGTGTTCTTCTTATTTTTCTTTTATAGTACAACAACATTTATATTTTTATATATTTTAAATGATTTATTCAACAATTGTAGCTTTGAAATTGATATTTCCATAATTGTAGATTTCTAGAGATGAGTTTTCATAACGATGCTAATATTATTTTATATATTATTTTTTAAAAAATATTTCAATAATTAATTCATAAGAAATTTAATTATAATATTATAAATTATAATGCACAAATAGATTTATAGATTCAATAAAAATTAATTTATAAATTATATATTGGGGAGTAATCTCACATATATTCACCATACTTCTATTTTCTCAAAAAATCAAAATGAAACAAATACTGGAATCCATAAAACTCCAGAAATTTTAACTCAATCAAACATTTGAATTGAGAAACAAAATAAATTATGTACTTTTGTAAAAATATAATCAAACAATAAAATTCATGTAATTCTAAAAATGTTTTATTTTCCCAAATTTCAAAGGTCCCTTTACTCCTTTCACTTTTCCCATTTTTCTCACTTCTCTTGCTTAAATCAAACACACTCTACAAAGACAAACGTATCGCATAAAGTGTTAACGGCATTAGACGTAATATTGCCATACTATAGATATAATTGACGGATGATGGTCAGCTCTTGACCAGTTTTCTGCATATTAATTAACACCACAAGAAAAGTCATCATTCGCAATTAGAAAGAAGTCAAGGAGTTTTTTTTATAATTTTAGACCGTTTCTACCGACGTAATTTGCTTCCAAAAACATCTAAAACTCTGGTCACTCCACTTAAAAAAAAGAAATAAATGACTAATAAGACGCCTAGACTTGCGTAAATTTCATAAAAAAATTTTTAAAAAATCTTAAAAGAAAAATATTACATATAACAAACTCATAGATAACACGCTGCATATCTTACCTCTCAAACATGGAGACGGATTCGGGCGTCACGGTGGCGATCGTCAGTGCGTTGGTCTTCTACCCATCATCTAGACCATAGATCTGGCATCCGTGACCTAGATTCATGGTAGCTATCACACCGGCAAATTTTTACCCTGAAATTTCACTCGTGATGGCACCAAGGTTCGCCCACCTCAGTCCATCAAACTCGCGCAAGTCCATAAGAGTATAGAGGAGAAGAGAAGTACAACAACCTTTCCAACATTTTATTACTCACATAAAAGGAAATACAACTCTTAATACGGAATGACACTACAAGTCTCTCTACCTGTGTGTGTGTTAGCTCAATAGACCCCCTAATCTATTTATAATATACATATTTGGCTGTGAGCAACTGCTGGAGATCATGGAGAACATGTTCCACAATGTTCTCCCTGCATTTCAACCCCTGGAGGCCATGTTCTCCTGACAGTTAGTTGACTGTCTAGGCTGCTGCCACCTGTCCCACGAGCCCTCAATTGCCTCTTTGTTGGCCACGTGTCCCTTAACAGTTGCAGCTCTGGTTCTCCAGCCTGCGACGCCAAGTGTTTAGGCTGTTCACATGCTTCTGCAGCTCACTTTAACCACCTGTCTCGCTGTTCGCTCTGCAGGACTGTTTGGGCTGTTCGGGTCTCCATCCGAACATGTCGTGACTCCGTCACTTGCTGCTATGTGTGCTGCCCGTGCACACATATGTTGGAGGCAGTCTGTCGCCTCGCATGATCATGCGCTCCCTCACATGATACTCCTCGTAGTGGCACCGACCACCACAGCTGATTGTTTGCTCGTATGTGTGCCGCCCGTGCACACACATGCTGGAGGCACTCCATTGCCTCTGAGATCATGAGGTCCGTTATATGATCTCGTTGTGGTGGCACCTACCACTCACAACGGATGTGACAAACCACCCCCACCAGAAGAGTCCGACGTCCTCGTCGGAGTAGAGTCCATGTACTCCTTGATTTGTTTCTCGAACTACCATAGTGTAGAGTCCCTCTCCCACGTGGCATCGGCCTCGCTGCCGCCTTTCCACTTCACAAGAAAATCAGTCCGTCGATTCTTCTTGCTTTGCCCCATAGTCCGGTGTGCAAGGATCTTCTTGACCTCTTTGTCGAACTGCTTTCGAACTACTGGTGGAGCTCTCCTTGCTTGCTGTCTATCTCCAAGCAAGTCCCTGTTGAAAGGTTTGAGAAAACTTACATGGAACGTTGGGTGTACCTTCAGCCTGTCGGGTAGCTTCAACCGGTAAGCAACCTGCCCGACTTTCTTCATCACCTCGAAGGGGCCGTCATACCTTGGTACCAACCCACGATGTACAGTCTTGCTGCTGATTTTCTTCCATATCTGTGGAGTGAGTTTCAGCAACACCATGTCCCCGACCTGGAACTCCAATGAACGCCTTCGTTCATCCGCATGCCTCTTCATGCGTTTTGCTGCCTTGCGTAAGCTATTCCAAACTTGTTTTATCAGCTCCTCCTTCTCCTTGGCGAAGCGATATGCAGCAAGGCACTTTCCTTGGTCCGTCGATTGAGCCAACTCGAGAGGAGTGAGAGGCTGCTGTCCCATAACAAGCTCTGCAGGACTCATTCCGGTAGCCGAAGACCTGTGGATGTTATAACAAAATTGGGCTGTGTCCAACAGCTCCAACCAATTCTGCTGGCTGGCTGTCACATAATGCCTTAAGTATTCCTCCACCAAGGCATTAATGCACTCCGTTTGGCCATCCGTCTATGGGTGATTAGCTGTAGAGAACTTCAACTCTGAACCCATCGAGTTGAAGAGTGCTGTCCAGAATCTGCCCGTGAATCGAGCATCTCAATCACTCACAATGTCTTTCGGGACACCGAAGTGTTTCACCACATGCTTGTAGAACAGCCCAGCTGCTACCTCTGTTGGACATGCGTGTGGTGTTGGTATGAACACTGCATACTTCGAGAGTCGGTCGACGACGACTAGCACTAAGCTCATCCCATCCACTTTGGGAAAGCCCGAAACAAAGTCCATGGAAATGGACTACCACGGCTTCTCCAGAATAGGCAGGGGTTGCAGCAGCCCTGCCTGCTTCTTCCTCTCCGTCTTATCAAGCTGGCACACAAGATAAGTCTTGACGTACATCTCGACGTCTTCCCCCATTTTTGGCCAATAGTATGACCTGAACAAGAGTGTCATCATCCTTTGCCCTCCAGGATGTCCTGCCCATTGAGGATCATGAGTCTCTCGCAGCAGCTCACGCCTCAGCCCTCCCGCCTTCGGGATGTACAACCTGTTGCCTCTAGCATACAACAAGTTATCTTCAAGCCAATAACACTTAATTACCCCTTCACGTACCTCTCCCCTGAGTTGGACGTATTCTGGGTCTGCGTTGGCTTGCTCTTTAACCCTCTCCAGTAGGGTTGACTGCACTGTCTGCAGCACAGCTATGTAGCGTTGCACCTCCGCTCGGCTCAATGCATCCGCTACTTGGTTTTGTCGCTCTCGATGGAACTCACATTTCTCTTCCTCTATGAAGAGATTGTATTCTCTAAGCTGAGAGAACACATTGTTTGGCGCTCGATAGTCCATGCACCCCTGCAATGAACCACCTTGTTTCCACTGAAATAACACCGGAGCGCCATATGGGGCTTTTAACAGTTGGATCACTTCCGCATCCAACAGTCCGTTGAGCTGTTTCCTCAGCTCTAAAGGCTCTGTATTAGCCAATTGATAAGGGGCCTGAGCAGGAGATTCAGCACCTGGTTCCCGCTCAATCTTGTGATCAACTGCCCTCCGAGGGGGAAGTTCACTGGGCAGTTTTGGTGGCATCACGTCCGCGTAATCCACCAGGGTAGTTGCAGCATCATCACGTACCTCCACGACCTGATCCGGTTGTATCTCGATCAGTGCTGCAACATAGGTGGTCTCGCCCCTCTTGAGACCTGCTTTCAGCTGTTGAGGAGACTGCATACCCACTGCAGCAGTTTTTTCTCCATACACTACCTGTATAAAGCATGGTGATTCCTCCGCAGAAATCAGCATACCTGATAAGTGAGGCACTAAGCTAGCCTTAGCTTGGACGAAGAAGTCTATCCCCAAGATAAACTCAAACTCGTCGAGTGCTGAGACTGTCACACCGATCTCCCCCTCCCAAGCTCCAACTTTGAGGGTTGCGCTGGCCATTCCATGAATCGGAGTTGGCCCAGAGTTTACCACCTTCACTTTCCATGAACTTGGTTGCACCTGCAAACCAAATTCACCCACCAATTTATGGGAGAAGAAGTTGCTGGTCGCTCCTGTGTCCAGCATAGCCAAAACAGGCCTCCCATTTAATAGCACCGATGCATACATCAACCCTTTGCAAGGCGGTTGCCTTTCTGCCGTCATTGAGTTGAGTAGCTGCAATGGATTCATGCGTGGTGATGCCGCCGCACCACGTCCTTCTTCCTCAGATTCCCTGAGAGTTAGAGCAGATAGCTTTTCCCTCCTTGGACATTCCCTTGCCCGAGGAGAACCATTGCATATAAAACAGCCCTGCTCTCTATTTGTGGGATGCAACTTGGACTGGCTCGGTTCTGCAACCTTCTTGCCCTTTCCCTCGGGCTTCTTGCCATCCTTATGTGCATGCCCCATCTTCCTTCCCTCCGTGGCCATTTTGGTGGTTGTCGTCAGCTTGAAATCCACCAAGCCTTCCGCAGAAGCAATGGCCGAAGAAAGATACCTCACTCCTTGCCGTCGGAGTTCAGCTTGAGCCCACGGCTGCAAACTAGAAAGAAAGTTGTACAACTTGTCCTCCTCGGACATGTTGGTGATGTCGAGCATGAGGGAGCTGAATTCCCTCACATACTCCCTTATGGTCCCCGAATGTCGCAGCTTCTTCAGGGATTCTCGCGCAACCCACCCTGTGTTGCACGGAAGGAACTGCTCCTTTAGTTCCTTCTTGAGGATCTCCCAATCCTCCAGCTGAGCTCTCCCAGCTCGAGCATTCTCCAATGCTCTCGTACGCCACCATAGTTTGGCATCTCCACTCAAGTACATGCTGGTGATGGTGACTTTCTCCCATTCCGGAATGTGAGCAGCCTTGAAGTACTGCTCCATATCCCATAAGAAGTTCTCCAACTCCTTTGCATTCCTGTAGCCATTAAAGGAATGGGGTTCTGGAACTCTTACCTTTGAAGGAACTCCGCCTTCAACAATGGAGTTTGCCACCGCTCTCTTCACCACCATCAAGTCCTACTCCAAGGACTTTAGACTTGATCTCATGGAGTCCATGATCGCAGCATACCTTTCCTCCGCATCTTTTACCTCACTCACAAGGGCCTTCTTGAGAGCAGCATTTTGCCTCTCTTGCCAAGCCAACTGCGCCCATAAGCTTCCCACATCTTCGGTTGGAGGGTTCCCCAACATCTCCTCGATGAGAATCAACCGATCCCGAAACTCCACTTGCGTCACCATGGCTTTTGTTGATCTTGGCTTCCGCTGAACCGGTTTCTCACCAAACTGGGCTCTGATACCACTTGTCACACTGGCAAATTTCTACCCTGAAATTTCACCCGTGATGGCGCCAAGGTTCGCCCATCTCAGCCCGCCAAACTCGCACAAGCCCACAAGAGTATAGAGGAGAAGAGAAGTACAGTAACCTTGCCAACCTTTTATTGCTCACATAAAAGGAAATACAACTCTTAACACGGAGTAACACTACAAGTCTCTCTACCTATGTGTGTGTTAGTTCAATAGACCCCCTAGTCTATTTATAATACACATATTTAGCTGTGAGCAACTGTTGGAGATCATAGAGAACATGTTCCACAATGTTCTCCCTGCAGTTCAACCGCTCCCTGCAGTTCAACCGCTGGAGGCCATGTTCTCCTGGCAATTAGTTGACTGTCTGGGCTGCTGCCTGTCCCACGAGCCCTCAATTGCCTTTTTGCTGGCCACATGTCCCTTGACAGTTGCAGCTCTGGTTCTTTAGCCTGCAGTCACATGTCTTCAGCCTGCGACGCCAAGTGTTCAGGCTGTTCACATGCTCCTGCAGCTCACTTTAGCCAACCTGTCCCGCTGTTCGCTCTGCAGGATTATTTGGGCTGTTCGGGTCTCCATCCGAACATGTCGTGACTCCGTCACTTGCTGCTATGTGTGCTGCCCGCGCATACATATGTTGGAGATAGTCCGTCGCCTCGCATGATCATGCGCTCCCTCGCATGATACTCCTCGTAGTGGCACCGACCACCACAGCTGGTTGTTTGCCCGTATGTGTGCTGCCCGTGCACACACATGCTGGAGGCACTCTATTGCCTCTGAGATCATGAGGTCCGTTACATGATCTCGTTGTGGTGGCACCTACCACTCACAACAGGTGTGACAGTAGCCATCTATGTCGTAGCAATCGAATCCAAGTCTTTTTTATACCATTTGTTTCAGTATCAGTATCATGATCAAAACTAATAAACCACTTTTACAAATTAATGTCTTTTTATCAAAATTAATATTTCAATAATTTAAAATTCGAAAATTTATTTAATTTTTTATAATAATTTAATTTAATAACAGTGTAAAATAAGTAATATTAATTTTTTTAAAAAAATATAATTTTAAAATATACTGAACCTAATTTTGATACGGAACCTCCGACTTCACCATTCGAACATGGGCCTATCTGAGTGGCCGAACCCCAAAGTTAGCCGAGTTCTCTTGCAAAAGAAGAAACTCATGGGCCTGATACATGAAATTGATGCCAGCGGAGACGCACGATTCTAAATGCGTTGCGTTTCGGCCGGACCCAACAGAGTCCAGGTTCGGATCCGGATGTGAATGCTCAGGCCCAAACCCTGTTCAATACGCTCTTCTTTTGAAAGTTGGAGGGTCGAATATGTCTACAAATGGAAGGGTTCGTTTGCAAATATTGCTGAGCACAAGTGGCTACATGCAAAAACTACAAAATTTTAGGGCTAAAAATTTTCAAAATCCGAAAAATTTAAAAGCAATGAACCGAAAACCGTAAATAAAGAAAGAAAATAACAACGAGACAAAAACATGCAAACCGGCACAGCGCCATGCACGCCGCCGGTTGAACCACAGCCCGCTGTTTTCTGGCAATCGACACGTGTCACTCGGCGGTTCATTTCACGTGCTCAGTGCGTGTCTCGGTCCAGTCTCACGCCCCCAGCCATTCCTCTCGTCCAATCTCCGCCGCCCATTCAATCGAAGCGTTACAAACCCACTGGACGGCCCAGGTCGCCCCATTTCGCAACGGTAATGCTCACAGACACATCCCGAGGCAGTGGCCCCCGTCGAAGTACAATCCAGCCAACTTGAAATGCCACAAATGCCCTACATACAGTACAAGGAAACGGGGGCATTTCAATCATTTCATGCTGACACGTTTATAGTCCGACCTCTGGGGCCGCATTGCTTACAAGAAAATGTGGGAAAGAGAAGGGGCCACGGGAGCACAGCGAAGGAAAAAGATTGAAACTTTGAGAGGTATTTCACTGTTCTTCCCCTGATTTCCACCGCTTTGGCTGCGAATTCGGGTTTTCTGATGTCTTCTCGGCGTTCCCCGTGATCCGGAGATCGTGGTTTGGTGAATTTTGGTGGGCGGATGAGGGCGTTTGATGAAATGGAAGCGAATGAGGTCTCTTTTTGCGTTTTTGTGTTTGCTTTTGTGTTTTCATGGGTTCTTGGTGGAGCTCTTGTTGTTCTTGGATTTTCGATGCAATCTATGTGGTTCTGCTTTGGTGGAATTGGAATAGTTAGGAGCTTTTGGAGGGAATTGCTTTTTCGAGGGTGATTCGGGGTAGGGTTTCGTAGAAAGATCGTGTTTTTGGGCTGGGGTTATTGTTTTTGTTTGACTTAGGGCAATTGAGCTTGTGCGCCTTATTGATGCTTGCTTTTTTGGTGTGGGTTTGGGGATTCTAGAGGTCAGGATTTTGAAAATGGTGAATAAAGTTGAATTTTGAGAATGGATGATCTTGGGTTTAGAATTTCTAGAAAAGAGATGACATGGTGGTTCTTTAAAGTAGAATTTTGGGGTGATTTGATGACCCTCTTATTTTTATCAGAAGATTATTGCGCCTGGATAGAAATTATGGCAGTTTGAAGGGGCGAATATTGGAAGTACAATTAGAAGTGCTTGATAAGCATGCATAGGAATTGCAGAACAGGGTGTGGTATGGATTGAAGTTTGTTAGTGGGCTACAAATTCTATCTTTTCAAATTAGGGTCGGCTATTGTAGCCCTTGTTCTATTTTGGTTCAGTGGTATACATTGTTGAACTAAATCCCTCATTTTCTGAACATTCTAGAGAAAGGCTGCTTTTCAGCATGTGTCGTGCTTCTGAGTAACAGAGAGTAGTAGGTAATGAGCAACTAGAACCAAGACAATGCCAGTTGAGTTTTAAGATGAGTCATGTTGCGTCTACAAATGGCTGGTCTCCAAAATCACATTCTCGCAAGTAAAATTAGAGACCACTGATTCTTCAACTCTATGAAGTTGGCGAAAGTTCCAGCTTTTATTTAAGGTCAGATTCAGATACTCGACATTGAGTATTGCAACTGATTTTATTCCTGCTTATTCCATTTCCTTGGAATTGTTTAACAGAGTCCAATTTCCAATGAGATGTGAACTACTGTAAAAAGTTCCGTTTAGACAATCCTGTGGAGATGGAAATTAAGCATAATATCTGAAAGTATGAAATTTACAAATACTACCATATCATAGTTGCAGTTCTTGCTTATGACTGTAAAGTACTTTCTCAATGAATGATGAACTGAGGGAAT
The DNA here is from genome assembly GCA_005019695.1 of Trichopus zeylanicus subsp. travancoricus. Lineage (NCBI taxonomy): Eukaryota > Viridiplantae > Streptophyta > Magnoliopsida > Dioscoreales > Dioscoreaceae > Trichopus > Trichopus zeylanicus. The sequence goes on from RXID01021599.1 coordinate 278,660, forward strand.
CATGAACATTCAAATATTAGTGAGATGTGTCTATTATCCTTTTTTATCTTTTGGTGCTCATTATGGCTCTCACAATTGGTCTTATTAAGTGGTTCTCATTCTATGTGCAACATGCTGGGTTTTCTCATAAATTGCTTTTAAAACCTTGTTCTCTTTTTTTATTTGACCTTTTGCTTTCCATAAGAGGGATTTTACTGTTTTGTTTCCTTCATTCTCTCCTTGGCAACGTGTAGCATATTCTTTTGTACTTTTTTTAATCATCATTTCAATTATCTTGATATCATGATGCATGATGCATTTTCATTGTCATGTCCTCATTGCAATAATCTAGGGGTTGAAATCTTCTTGTGTTTGTTATAGTGAGCAGGCTGTGATCTACAGAACAGTCAGTTTGGCTCAGGCTTCCCCAACAGGCATCCCTTGTCATCTCTCTTATTGATGAGAAGAATATTGGGATATCTTCAGGTAGATCAACACTTTCCCTCCTCTAGTGAGGCAATCATTCTAATGGAACAGTCATTGATGTGAAATCAAGATTATATCATAGATCACGAAAAAAATTACCATGTGTTTGTAACTTCTTTTGTGTAATAGTACGCATATGTTTGTAGTGAGTCTTCAAATCTGAAAACACTATGTTGAGATTATAGATGCTCAAATGTTAAGGCTTGTTTGTGACATCAAGGCATGCTGTATATTGTTTGAGTGATGAGTTAAACAAGATAAAAAATTCGTTCTATTTTTGACTTATTCCGTGCATAATCATTTATGTCCTATATGTTCGCATCAACAATTGTTCTTTTGTCCATACTGACCTACCACACATATTTTTGTAACTTGTAAACACTTTGAACAGTTGCTGTCGTATTGTTACAAAGAATAGTTCTCATTCTATTCCATAATCTCAATTGCTGGAAGCAAATTATGCCACATAACATGTTAGTATTTCTTGAAATAAACTTTCTGTAGCAGATAGAATGATTTCAATAGCCTTAATATATGGCAAGTTGTTTAATAAATGTTGGACATTAAATCATTTGGTTCCCGTTAGTGGGATAAAAATTCTTTCAGCTATCCTAGCTGTAGCTTCATATTGGCTGTTCACACCAACTTGAAGTATACTTTGGCTTCGAAAGAATCAAAGTACTCTTGTGCTAGGATAAGATGATATGTAGAAAGAAACCTGGATCATTTCAAAAGCTTTGTTTGAATTCAAGTCAACCTCAAGTAACCTCTAACTAGTTGGAAGGAAAAAATTGTTGGTTGTTGTACCTCAATACATCTAGGCAATTTGAGTTCATTGTTTGGATTAAACTGGAGAGATTGATTGTCTTTCATACTACTCAAAGCAATCTGATGTAGGATTAAGCTCTAACCTAATCCAAATTCCTTACATGGGTTGTTTTGGATCCAAAATCATCACCTCATCCTCAAACTAGATTCTTTATAAATGATCCACCAGCTGATCTACTTGCTTACCACCAATAAAACACCAATTGAGAAAAGTATATAACATGCCAAACTATTGAAAATGATCAATTCCAACAAATCTCTTCGCAGTCTAGTTACAATGAAATCTAATTATTTAAGATAGGTTTTAGTTAGTAATTCTGTTGATCCTAGGTCTTAGCAGCCAATTAGAGCTGGACCACAGGGAAGCTATTATAGGCACTTCTATTTGTTTTCATTATTCGATGTTCCTCCTTTGAATATTTTTCCATGATTGATATTTTCTTCAGATATGATATGTTGTAATTTAGGTTTTTAGGTTTTTCAGGAACTAACATCTTGATTGCCCTTGCCAACTTTTCACTCAAAGACTCTCCTTTCATAAGTGTGCTTTTTACCTTTGACTAGTGTTACAAGGACGCAGGTATACACGTCATGTGTCCAAGTATCCATAAGTATCAGATATGTTAGTTTTCAAGAATTTGGTCATCAGACCCAACAGCCAGTACATTTCATACTATTAGCATGTCCATTTTTTGTCTATATAGATCTATGTAATGTATGTATCTATAAAATTATGTATTATAATTTATTAGCCATTTAACCAAATTTAGAGAAAAACTGAAATATTTTATTTTATATTTTCAAAGAGTTCTTTACTTTTTCCCTAGGATCATCCTTGGGGATATAAAATGATTATATTTAGGTGATTTGATTCTCTTAAAGTATCCGTCAAGTATGTGTGAAGTGTCCAAAGTGATTTGAGTGTCGAACATGTGAAAATATTACTGATGCCAGGTATCCAAGTAACACTACTTGCAACCATTTGCCGCTTGCCAAAAGCCTATCTATGCCAGGATTTTTTTATAAATTTCTGTATCATGTTTGTATGAAATTGAGCATTTGTCTATTGATTAAAAAGTTTGCTTCTGGAGTTCCATTATTCATTTAACCTTTGTTTTTTTCTCGGTAAGAACATTTAAGCATTTTTTTTTTTGGCAAATTCTATTTAGGCAACTATTCTACGACAAATTTCTATTCGTTTTTTAAAATGGTGAGTATGTTCCACTTAAGTTTAGAAATTGAAGAAGTGACAGCATCTATATATTGTGGCAGCAGTTTCTGAAACCTCTTTACTTCAGAAATAACTTTGGTGAAGTTGCCTTTCCATATTCTTTCCAGGAAATTGCTGGCAACGCCATGCTGTGCCCTATGTTATGACAATTTACTCACTAAAATAACTTTTGGCAACTATTTCTGTCATCTCAGGTTGCTGATCAGCAATGGGAGACATCAAATCTACATCTAAGAGGTGGGAGGATATGGAAACTGATGTGCTTGTCAAGATTTTCAAGGAATTGAACATGGTTGAACTGTCTCCTGTTTCTCAAGTTTGCCGATCATGGAGGCTGGCTTGTTCAGATGTTTGGCTTTGGCATACTTTTGATCTGGGGCTGCTAAAATCCAATTTCATTCAAACCAGGGCTTCACCATATATTTGGGTTGATGATAGGTCTGACAGGAGGCTGACTCGGGTACTAAAAACTGCAATGGCTCTCAGCCGTGGAAATGTTAAGTGCTTGATTTTCCACTTTAATCTGTACATGAAGGATGAGCACCTTGGTTACATTTCTGAGAGGTAAGCATCACCCTGTTGGTTCTAATCAAGTTCTGACAGTAAAATTATCGAAAGCTTGAGTTCTGTTATATTAATGGTCTTACAGATGTTTTTTTGTGCTAGAAACAGTAGGTGGCACATAAAGTTTCCCCTTATAATCAACAGTATGTCAGTACAGAAGATGATTCTGTTGAAATTAGCATTTAATTTTGGCATATATCGTTCGTTTGGAATTTAAAGGCTGGATGATTTGTTTGATACTCCATGCTAAAAACAATTATTGCTTAAACTTGTTAGCTTGCCCTTTGCAAAAAGAATCACACTTACTGATTTGACATATTGATTGTTATGATCAATAATTTTGCTGTTGACTCTGGACCAAGATAAACTGGGGAACGGCCTGACATGGAATCTTTAAAGTTTGGCCAGGTCCAAATGATTCAGCAAAACAGGCTTAGTCAATTTGTCAATTAAGTCAACAGTTGATACAGTGTTAAAATTTAAGGTCAAGACCTTTTGTTGCTGTTGTTCTCCTGCTTTTCTTCTTTTATATCAGATGAGCATAACATGATGTGAATATGCTTGAACAGGTGCCCTCATCTCAGGAGACTAGTTATGCCAGCTTGGAACCGTATTACAAAGAATGGAATCTGCCGCACCATCCAAAGTTGGCCAGAGCTGGAATCCTTGACAATGCCATGGATTGCTCATCCCCCATATATCATGGAGGAAATAAGCAGGAATTGCAAGAACTTCACTCAACTGAAGGTCATGGGCTCTTTTGACATGAATTTTGCTCTCGCAATTGCAGCTAACATTCCCAATCTCAAAGCTTTAAGCATTCGATGCTCTATGTTGGTGAAGGAAGCCCTTGTGTTCATCTTGGAAGCCATGGATAACCTAGAGGTGCTGAACATTTCCCATTGTGTCCTGCTTGTTGATGGCCATCAAACTGCAGGATCTAAGCTGGTGTTCAAGGAACTGGACCAGGACATCATTGAGAAGGCCTCACGTTTGCGTGAGTTCTACTATTGCCAGAACAACTCATGTGATACATGCCAAAGGATGGTTCGAGATGAAGGCCTCATGAGGTGGTGGAGGTATGAGGAGTGGTTCTGGCGTGTGGATGAGGCAGGCTCTTTTGCCCTTGGTGACTATGGGAAGCTGTTAGATGGACGTTGTATTGAGGTAGTCATGCGAGACTAATCACCATCATATATTCATACTAATAAGTTGGACATGGCTGGTTTTTTTTTCTTTTTTTTTTTCGGTTAACTATGGCTGTTGTTGTTAGTAAGGCCTTTTTGTTGTTCGTGCATGAAAGCTACAGCAGCTATACAACTCTTTAAGGTTCTTTGTCATTGTTATGGACTCATTAATAATAGCTCGCTTTGTGTTTTGTGTTTGTCATGGTTGAAATCTCCTTGCTTCTTTGTGTGTTTTTTGCTGTTAGTTTGAAAAATACAAGGTTTCTGATACAGGAACTCTGGGAGATTGGCCTGGAAAACACCAAAGAAGCTCTCTACCCATAAAATAAAATAAAATTTATTTTTGTTCTTTGGGAAGTATCATTTGGAGTTTCATGGTTTTGAACTTCTGTGCCATGATTTTTCATTTGGTTAACCTGCATACGTGATTAACAATATATCCCACATTGCCTCCCAGCGGAGATATTTAAGAAATGTCAAAATTGCAGGGAGCCATATGTAAATACGACAATATCACAGAGCTCTGCAAAATAAGCCAATATTTCAAGCAGTTATATGTAAAAAAACTTAAAAAGAGAAAGCTGACAATCAGTCATATATGCAGTATAAGTAGCAGCATGCATTGGTATGTCTACAGAAATATAGAAATATACATCAAAATATTTCCCAGAAGATGGGTACAATACTTCAAAATACTCATGATGCAGCCAACACTTTCTGGCAACAGTGTCAACAACTTTGTCTGCTTCTATTTCTCAGAAAAAGCAAACAAAAATGACAGAAATCACTTATCTGTACGCTGTTTAGGGTTCTTTAATGAACTGCACAGTATTGACAAGATAACATCGAGAGGTAGCTCAAATGAATATGCTTAGCTAGACAAACAGCAGAAGTTGTGCAAACCAAAGAGAAATCATTAGCTCAGCAGTCAGAACAGGTTTCTGATCCCCCAACAAGCGATTCAATTTTCTGCATACAAAGCAAAGCTATAAGCAGAACTGATAGAATATGTGCTTGTTGGAAGATATTAGATAAAAGTTAGAATTAAACCCACTACCTTCACAGATTGCTCAACTTCTTCCAGTTTATGTAACAGCAGTTCATTTGATACGGCATAGCCAGCTCTGAATGGCAAATCCCTTGATGAACTGGTGACCTGTCCAATTTTGAATAAGTTATTCATTTGTTTGGTTCTTATCAGAAAAATTTTGTTTCCTAAAGCATTAAAAAAATTTGATGATCAATCTCATCAGGGCACTAAAATTTATTATAATGGAGAAATTTCATTACAAATATTATGGTGATCAAATTATTTCACCTAGGCACAACCCAGGAAAAGTAAATTATGGATCTCTAGAAATAATAGTTAATTTTTAAAAGCATTGTTTTTCATTTTAAGGGAGTATAATCTTATAGATGTTGGATAATTAATATCTGTGGTTTGTAAATTGACGAAGGTGAAAAACTTTCTAGAGACATGAAGAGTGATAGGGAGTTAACATACTTCTCCACCATGAGGTTGCAATTTCCTTGGCCCAGGAACCTCAGGAAGTGGTCTTATATTTGTTGGTATATAATCTCCTCGAAGGTGCTGCCGGGGCTTCCAACTCCCAACTTCTCTGATTCTCTTTGCAGCTTCTGTTATAATGACCTATGTGGAATGAAATGAATTACGTAAAAATCATCAGGTATTTCCCCCCAAATCATCATAAGATAAACATCTGTAAAATGAATAACGAATTCAGAGCTGCAGAATTTCTGTCATACAAGAATCAAAGTAGATGGCTCGTGTAATTGACAATCTTGTGAGGGTACCAAATAGTATGATTCTTATATGTATTTGATGAATAAATCAACAGTCTGCAAGATCCTTGGAATAGAAGAAACATGAGTTGGAAACTTCAGAAGGATTCAGAGGGATTGTAATCTGTGTGGTGCACAAGATCCTTAATGAAGGATAAGTGTGGCAACATTGCTGGTGTTCATTAGGATCTCATTCTTCTCATCTTACACAATGATAAGTAATTAACCAGGGTCTGCATCTATATAGTATTCATTTCATGGAAATAACAGACCCTGTTGCAATGGTTCCATTCTGGTGTTTGTATGTCTTTTAACCCTAATGATCTTCCACCAAAATCTGAACAGTGGATGTTCTAGATACCCGCATCTATTCTCATCAGGTACATCACTTAAAATTTCTGATGTCAACAAAGAATTAAAATGTAAAACAATATCAATCCCAATTTTTAAAGAATGTTCATAGAGTATCTTATTTTATACTAAATCCCATTATCAACATATCATCTTCTTTTATACTTCATGAAACTTTAAAGCAATAAAGGTCTGTTTTGGTATATCTCCTACTGAACTAAAGAGTTGATGATACCCATATGACATGATTTTGAATCTTAAGAAAAGGTAAAAGAGAAGAGTAATGACCATCGGAGTTTCTAAATTGTCAACCTTTAAAAATATAGTTCCCTCAAATAAGTTGTTAATTTTAGCTCTAGGATACCATTCATAAAAGTATTAGTTCAGAGACATCTTGAAATTGCACTTTACCTTCCTTAGATGCACAGGGTCAGAGACACCTTGAAACTGAAGCTCATCTACTGGAGCAGCTTTCCCATAAGCTATACTTTCAATTCTGAATGTATGGATTCCATAAATAGTTTGTAAGAAACCTACAAGAAGTCAACAAAAGGTTACCACATTAATATACATGCTAGGGATTAGTTGCAAAAACAATCTTGAAGGCTAAAATGGAATGCACAAATTTTAACTGATTCAAATAGCATATCCCATTCAATTGCCAAAATCATGTATTGCATCCAAAGATTAGAGAGAAAACAACAATTTGTTAGTGGTGCAAGAATAATATGTCAGACTTAAGTGCCAGGTTGCCAAATAAATGCAATACATCAAGCCTACAAAAATGCAATGCTTCCAAGGATGGTAAAGTTAAATATTGCAAGTGAATTGCAACATGCGATTATAAACACAAATGATGTGCAAAGTAGACAAGAAAATTAAACAAGCCCTTTGACAAATACCACAGATATAAGATCATGGCATGAAACAAAGGAAGTGGAAGAGTTCAATTCAAAAATTACCTTGTTCCAAAATGATGTCGATAACCAAATTGAGAGGTATATGCTTCTCAATCTTTGTCAAGCCTAGGAATGGTAAGAAGAAAGGCCTTTTGACCTGGAAAATTCTCATGTCAAGAACGATGAATAGCAAAAAGCAAGAAACTATATAGCAGAAAATTAAAGATGTACCTTGTAAACTATCTCATTGGCTGTGACATATAACTTGCATGAAGAGATTTCTTTCAGCAACACATATCTCCTGATAGGAAGATACAAAAGCATAATTATACCAACTCCCCAAGCTAACACCAGTGGCAATGATATTAAAACCCATATGATAGTGTCACATTGAACATGGCTTCTTGCAAACTCTTTGAAGGAGGCTGTGTGCAACACTTCCCCAGAAAGTTTCGCTTCCTCATCATCAATATCAGCCACTGGGTCCTCCAGTAAGAGCTCATTTGTTTCACTCCCTTCATGAAAGCCAAAGACATGACCACTCAACATGCCTGCATGAACAGAAATGAGGCATGGTAAGTTTGACCATAAGCTCAGATATATAACAGAAGCAGCACAAGACGTCTGACTTTTCCCTTGGTTCTTTATAAATCACACAAATGCAAAATTATGGCATCAAGAAAGCAAATCTATTCACAATATTGGAATAAAAACAAGCAGTAGGTGAGCTCTGGTCTGTAGCTAATGTTGACATCAAGGTTTTCTTTCAAGTCTTTGTAGTTTTGAACTGATATAAAATATTTAACATGACTTAACACGGTTCATGATTTAAGTAATCTTTTAGGGCGATTTATTAAGAGAAAATTTTCATGCCATACGAATTTGGTTATACTTATTTCCAGAAGTGAAAAGTTTTCTTACAACAGAACAAGTTAAATTTTATTTTGATTAAATATTGGTAGCAATGTCAGAAAGAAAATTGTTTAAACTATAACATATCTGTGGGGTGTCTCATTTTGGGCTTATAACATCATTTTCTCCACAATTTTATCTTCCTTTGACAGCTTCCATGCGCTTTGCTTTGGTGGGATTCGTATAAAGTTTCAAATTGCAAACAAGTTCTCATGTATTCTGGTTCATTCTCCATTACATTGATCTACATTTCATTGCTCAACTAGAACCCAACAAAATACAAAATCTAGGATTTTGTTGAACTGCGGCTTCAACATTATTAATACATGGTCCCTATAGAAGACCAAAAAAACCTTTAAAACATAACAATGCAACAAAAAGTATGGGTTTGAGAAAGAGCTATCCAAGAGTATCATTTACTAACAAAAGATACTGAAAGAAAGAAGACACTCTCCCACAATAAAATAAAAGAACTTCATATCTCTTTTTTGCTTTGCATAACTAAATCCAAAATAATAAAGCATATCCAATTCTTGTATATGTAAAATTCTGTCAAAAACAGGAAACAGTATCCACAAAAAGATTGACATTCGTCAATTTCAAAACTGTAATTGAGATCATGTTCAGGAGACAGATCAAGGAGCAAAAGATGCAAAGCAAGATTGAATATAGGAATTCTTATGAACTAAAAATACACTAATCCAGCTGTCAAACCAGCTGCACAAGCAAGTTAAAAGGAAGGCCTGCCATCAAAGTTTCTATGTAATACCTAAGCTAAAGCAACATCAAATTATATACACCTCCAAAATCCAAATATGACCGGCCGCACTCCCATAGAATAGGTGTTAACAATACATGAATTCAACCTTAGATTCTTCTGATAATACGTTGGCCAATGCCTACCATGATATAACGTCTATTTTGAATAGAAATGGCGGCAATCAACAACATTAAATGTCTACTAGGACTCATGCTGATGTTTATGCCAATTCTGGTAAGTGACATCAAATTCGAGTTTTGAACTTTTTTGCCTTCTAATGAAATAAGGTTTACGCTGTTGACTGAGCTGAGTTCAAGTTCAAAAATTTTTTTAAATGGAAACAACAAAAAACTAATTCGATTGAAGTACATATCATGAACAGCAAGCTCAATCCAAACAATTCATTAATTGTCTTAAAACTATTACTTCTCCATTTTTCCCTGCCCTAGAACTTATCCACCAAAACATCTATCATCATTTGAAACAAAAGGTATTCAGCTCATCCAAAAAAAAAGAAAGATCATATCTGTACTTCCTTTCTGACTCATATCCGTAAAAATTCCAAAATAAAGCATTAAAAGTCTTGCGCAAAAAATGGCTCATGTACTGAAATTCGAGGCAAAAGACCGGAAATGACAAAATTTCTAAGAATCTGTTGAGTATTATAGCAAAAAAAAAAAGACGAGCAATCCAAATTAGGAAGGAAAATTCGAAAAAATTTGAGAAAATCACCTGCGGCGCAGCGCTTCTGGAGAAAAACAGGATCGGGGTTTTTGGATCCGTCGTCTGCTCAGTGGCAATCGTTATAATGACCAAAATAACCCCCAAATCTGACAACGTGGCCCGTAATACAAATATACAATAATTAAATGAGGGCCGTTAATGTCAATTGATAATGCGAGCCTTTCTGGATTTTGTTAGTAAATCCCTTGAAGGTTGGGAAATTTAGTGCCTACTCCTTGGAAGTAGGGTGGTTGCGTGGATATTCTCGTGATGTCGAAATATAATATATTTTTTGATCCGAGATTAGAATCAAAATTAATAAAATATTTTATAAATTAATATTTTTTATTAAAATTAATGTTTTAATAATTTAAAATTTGAAAAATTATTTAATTTTTATAATAATTTAATGTAATAATAATATAAAATAAATAATATTAATTTTATAAAAAAAATTCTGATTCGGAGATTAATCCGAAACCAAACGGGCCCTAAAGTTTTAGTTGTAATCTTTAATCAATCTCCTATTAAAATGGCTTTAAAAAATCATTAAAATGTTAAATACTTAAAGATGATGAATTAGTACATATGAGATAATTGATGAAATAGTATCTAATATAAATAATAGTGTTGAAGGAGTTAAACTCACTATTGATTTCGATTAAAAAGATTTCTTGAGATACTAATCCATTGGACTGATCCACATTGTAATCTACAATATAAATATACTATGAAGAAGAATTGTCGGGAGTTTTCCAGCAATATCCCCTTTAAAACTTAAGTTAATCATTTTTCAAAGAAAAAATTTTCTTTTATACTTTAAGGCTTTTTTTGATAATGGATCAAAATCAAAGCCAAGGTTAATAATAGTAAATCATTTTTGTAAACTAGTATTTTTTTATTAAAATTAACCCTATGATAATTTAAAATTTAAAAAATTAATTTATTTTTTATAATAATTTAATTTACTAATAGTGTAATAAAATTAATATTAATATTTTAAAAAATAAAAATGAGGGCTAGTCCTGACCTTACAAACCATTGTGTTTAACAAGAAGGTATATCTATGGTACATTTCATCGAACATCTTGTTTGCATGCACCACCTTGCTCCGAACAACATGAAAGTGCAAGAGGAAGACGATGCCATGCAGATTCCTAGTTTCCTATCTATTTAGGATGAACAAGTTCAACTCCCTGATCCCTTCACATCCACATCTCTCATTGGCATGTTCTCAAACAAGTTCAGGGCCTGAAAATAGAAGCCAATTTGATTCTCAAGAACAACATTAAGAATGACCCCATGAGCTCAACGCTTTATGGAAGCTAGCACAGGTGGAGCCAGCGGAGGAGATGGTGGGCCGACTGCTATTACCACACACAACGACGCAAGGTGCTGGGCACCAAGAGATTCCGACCTGAAAAAGACAACAGAGCTCAGAGAGGAAGCATTTTCTTTCATTGGTAAGAGGAAACCATCAGAGAGAAAATTAGAGATGGGACCTTGGTTCCCATGAGAAATGAAATCTCAGCTCTAGTGAGCTTGTTATGAACAGAGAATCTATGAAGTTATATTGCTGGCATGGAGGTTGTCTCCATGAGTTTGAAACTAGCTAGCGTGGATGATCTCTCAAATCAACGACGAGACGGTGAAACAAATATCTCTAAATCAGAGACACCATAAAAAATTTACTAGGAGAATAAATAATAGATCATAAAATCAATTTTTGAGAAAAATTTTTAAGATAAATAATAATATTAATTTTAGACACAATTATTATCATAAATCTCCCCTTGAATATATATTTTTTTAAGATGTAATTTATCCTGAATTTAGTTTCTTGGCCAATAAATAGGTTGTCATATTTTTATTAACTTAAATATTTAAAATAATATAGTGTTTGACATGTTATGATGATCGGACATTCTTAAATTTTCAAAAAAAATCCTTTTATTTTGTGAATTTAACGTCATCCAATTGATATTTAATATTTGTTGCTCGCTTCACGAGGCGTGCATACTTGAGTAGATCTCAGGTATCGATCAAATAAATTGCAAACCGCAAATTGTCCCAGTGACAAATTGATTATGCACTACAAATGCGTCGACCGATTTTTAAATCCTGGCCCCAAACCCGTGGGTTGGGCCCAATACAAAGCCGAGCGTATCCTAGGTGGGCCTGGCACGTTGGGCCGACGCGGCCCGTCCTAAGTGCGACATCCCAGCCCGCTGGCCCAAATCTTTCTAAATAAAAGATGTTCGAAAGAAAACCAAAACCCGAATTACATATAAAACAATCGATTTTAAACTTTTGAAAAAAAATTACGTAATTATAATTAGCTAAATTATTTTCTTGGCATGAAATTTTTTTTTTACTTTAACTTTTGTGGTAAACAAAATGAAATAAATTTTATGAAATTATGATTTATTTGTAATAAGAAGGCGAACTTGTTGTTTTTTGCTAAATGAATTTTTTCATAAAAAATAAATACAGCGACTATTTTGACACCAGCGTTTTAGCTTTCAAATTGTAATAATTTTACTGAATTTTTTAAAAAAATAATGGTCAACATAGGCCTTAAATATTTTCTTGTTCAAGGCTATAAACCTCAAATAATTGTTTAAAGTCAAAGTCAAAATTAGTCAATTACTTTTATAAACTAATATTTTTTTTATCAAAATTGACTCTTAATAATTTAAAATTTAAAAAACTAATTAATTTTTTATAATAATTTAATTTTGTTGATACTCCAAAAGACCATCTCAGTGAAGTTAGGTAAGCATAAATCAAAATCTAAGCAGATGGCTAAGGTGATGGATAACCAACCTTCGAGGTGAATTCTAGCTGAGATAACTAAAGGTCAATCTCCGAGGTAATTGAGCAAGATAGACTTTTTAAGTTGAAAAGGTATAAGGATCGAACCCAAAGGTTGAACGATGAATTGATATCTCCAATATAAAAGTCTAATCACATAGTGAGCTCAGTAATCTTGGTTCAATAAAGGACTCATTCACTGACTCATAACCTTATGGGGAATCTAACCAAAGCTATTAGTAGGCTCAAATGTCTCGGCTAATTTATAACCAATCATTATACTATTATGCTATCTAATCTATAGCTATACAAGGAAGAGAATTTTGGTACGACAATTACCTAAAATGAGGGATACTAATGCGACAGATCTCGAGATGGGATATCTTATAAAAGAGCACAGCAAATAGAGAGATGAGGACTAATGCTCAATTTTTCATAAAAAAAAGCCATTACATTGAAGATAAAGCGAACTTGAACGTCGGAGTGGCTGCCACCAAAGAGATTCTAATGGTTCTCTTCATGGTTTCTTCTCTGTGCAGGTTGACAGAGGAGTGACTTAGTAGATTTGATATTAAGGAGTTTTTCATATCAAAATCGATGCAGAACCGGGTCCCGTCAATAAATTAGTATTTTCATTGTGATCCTCTTAGTCATCTTCCTTCGTTGGCATTCCTAGAAACCCTCCAGCCATGCCTTCAATAACAAAGGTATTGACATTCACAAATCAACTTATAGGATAAGTTGCTCCTATGCCGACAGAATCTCATCATTCCTCCAGCGGACTGGGTAAATCGATTTACGAGCCAACTTGGCCATGTAACCACTTGAGAAACAGAAAACTTGGGGACCCCCTTTGCAAATAGTCCCTAAGATACCAACGGCCCCCCTCCAACTCAATGAATTGACAAGAATTCCTCACGATGATCGCAGTAGTTCAACAAATAATGTAGTTGCTAAAAGCCTATGCATAGGCTGTACAAAATCTACAGACACAATAATTGCAAAATCAATTTCAAATGATGTAAAACTTTCAGACTCACCAAGTCCGAGTTCCATCACAAGATATGACTCAGTTTTCGAATCAAGGTGTGGTTTTGAATCAGCCAAATGAGTCCCACCCACATGTCGAAAGCTAGTTGCCCTCGGATGGGGATCAACATCCAAGCAATCAGGATCTTCGATATCAAGTTTCAAGGGATCACAAAGAATATGACCCCCCACCTATAACCTAACCGGTGAGACTACATGCTACACTCATGTGAGTCAATCCTCACCCATAACTATCCAACACATTCAAGGGGAGACTACATCCCACGCTGTTCAAGACAGACCCGAAATACAAATCCCTTTGACCCTGATGAGGTATGATACACCTCTCATATTTGAGATTGAATATTCTCAAATATAGTTGAAGTTCGATCTACCATCTTATGAGATATATAATGGCTTGAAAGACATTGCTGATTATGTGAGCACATTCTGAAATGTCATAATCCTCCAAGATGTATGGGATTCCATCACATGTAAGGTATTTTCATGATACTATAAGGCCCCGCTTGAGCCTGGTACTATAATCTCCTGAGATATTCAATCACTTACCTTGGTAAACCTTGCTACCCTTGCTCATAGAGTAGTTTATTTTACTAGCACCTTGGCAGAAGGATCCTTCTACACTTTTAACTCTAAATCAAAAAGAATAAAAAGTTTGAGAGGGTATTTAGCTCGATTTAATAGAGCTCGACTATAAGTTTTGGAACTAGATAATTCTATTACCCTAGTTGCAATGATCAATGGGGTTAAATAACCAAGGGTGGCCTTTGAGATAGCCCACAAATCTTTCAAAACTAGCAAAATTCATTAAATTGGCTCTGGAATATGTTGATACCGAAGAAATAATGTTGGCAAAGAAGGAATCTGAAAGTAACAATAAATCAAGAAAAGAAACTTGGGAGTCCAAACCTCCCAAATCAAAGAAGCAAAGGACTGAATGACAAGAACGCCAACCGAAATTCTGAACATACACTCCACTAAATAACTCGAGGTCTGAAGTGTTAGCCCATTACTTGAGGAAATCTCAAGCTATTCGTGCAAGCAGGCAACACTTGGATAGGTTGAGATATTATTATTTTCATAAAGATTATGGCCGCGACATTGATCAGTATTGGTAACTCAAAGTTGAAATTGAAAGGCTTGTCAAGGAGGGCCACTTGAGGCACTTCATCCATCAAGGTGAAGAATTCGAAGAAGCCCATGCTCGGGAAGTTCGACCACAAGGTTCTCTTCAAAGGGACTCGACTCCACAATCGCAGACTCCTCTAGTTCAGGGATACCTTAATATGATTCTAAATTTTGTATAGACCAATTTGTAATTTCAAGATTTTATTAAAATTTTTGGTAAAATTTCATCCTAAGAATCTATTTGTAAGAAAAATTTTATCAGATATCTTTCCGTAAGAATGTATTTGAACCATATATCTATTTGCAAAATTTTTTTTTATTTTAATTCAAATTTTGGATGATTTTGGGCTCAATTTTTGTCCAAATATCCAGCCCATTCAACCCACTTGAATTATGCTTAACTTGAGCCCAAATATCTCAGTGATTTGAGTCAGATTTGAACTCGATTTTTGGTTAAATTTGACTGTAATTTAGATACAATTGAGACTTATACTTGGAATATAATTTAGCAGCATATAGATTTCAATTATGATCGTACTTTGATTGTAACAAAAATTACCTCAAACATGGTTATTCCCATAGAGGTTAGTCTCACTTTGCTATGACTCAAAGCCTATGACCTAAAATCAAATGAAGCCAACATCCGTAAAGGAAAAAAAAATCTAATTTTGGAGTTTTGAAAAAGAGCTCACATCAAGATTGTCAAGTACCAATAGCGAGTGGCTAGATACTACAACTCTTGGGTCCAAAGAAGGGAACTGTAGCTGGGTGATTGGGTACTATGCAAAACTAAGCTCATAGATTGAGACTCGGAAAAGTTATCCCCAAACCAAGTTAGCTCTTTTACAGTAATTCATGCAGTGTTGACTGACACCTTCAATCTTGAACACTTGAATAACAAACCACTCCCAAAAATATGGCATGTCGATAACCTCTAAAGATTCTATCTCTTAGATAAATTCTCTCTTGTTTATTTTTTTTTTAAAATTTATCTTTAAGATCAAGTATCCTCTAAAAGGGAATCATGTTTTAAAATATCATTTGGAAAAGAACTCTCAAAAAATCGTCGGTCCTCCAAGCCAAAAAGACCTCGTCATTTCAAGGCAAAAAGACCTTAGTTTTTCGAGTCAAAAAGACCTTAGTATACCCAAGACAAGAAGACCTCGATCCTCAAAGGTAAAAAAACCTCGGTCTTTCAAGGTAAAAAGGCCTTAGTCTACCCAAGGTAAGAAGACCTTAGTCCTTCAAGTTAGAAAAATCTTAGTTTACCCAAGACAAGAATACCTCGGTTCTCTAAAATAAAAAAAACCTCAATTTTCTGAAGCAAAAAGACCTTAGTCTACCCGAGGTAAGAAGACTTCAGTTTTCTGAGACAAAAAGACCTTAGTTTACCTAAAATAAAAAGACCTCAGTTCTCCGAAACAAAAAGATCTTAGTCTACCCAAGGTAAGAAGACTTTAGTTTTTAAAGACAAAAAGACCTTAGTTTACCTAAAGCAAAAAGACCTTAGTTTTTCGAGACAAAAAGATCTTAGTCTACCCAAGACAAGAAGACCTTAGTACTCTAAGATAAAAAAAAATTCGGTTCTTCGAGGCAAAAAGGCCTTAGTCTATTCACAACAAAAAAATTTCAGTCTTTTGAGACAAGAAGATTTTGGTCTACACAAGCCAAAAAGACCTTGCTCTATCCAAGATAAAAAAAACTTCAATCCATCCAAGGCAAAGAGACTTTGATCTACCCTAGCTAAGAAGGCCTCGATCCTTTGGGACATAAGGCTTTGGTCTATGCAAGGTGCAAATATCTTGCTCCATGCTAGGTGAAAGACGTTGGTCTGGCCAAAGCGGAAAACCCCCTTTGAAAGGAATGCCGAAAAACAAATTGGGGGATTTAGCACTCGCAACGATCAATCAAGGAAAGCGTTAGAGTCGAACAAATCAAGATTAACCTTTGAGAGAGGAAATCAATAGAGTATCTTCGCAAGATAAAGGTCTAAAAAAAGAACAAAAATTCTATTAAGCTCTAAGATAACACTAGTACAATTTTTTTCAAAAAGAAAAGAAAGTACAACTAGTCAAAGGTTTGAAAGACTTCACCGGCTCAACCAGCCTCGAGATCCCCTTCTTGATCTCTCTTACCTTTGCCAATTCAATCTCTTTTGAGGCACCGAACCCTCAAGTTGTCATAAATTTCAACTTAGAAAAAGTAGAAGCACCTTCAATTTTGGCATTATCAAGGATAATCTGATGTCGGATCTCCTAGTCTTTGCAAATCGGATAAACCAACTCCTGCCCAGGAAACGGTACTTCCCCCGTGATCAACCTTCGCGATCATCAAGCGACGAGTGGGATATTGAACACCAACCTCAGTAGTCTCAGGTTAGTAAGGAGGTGAAGGAGCATGAGGCATCGATTGCTCCCTCATTGTCTTTTTTTTCACTAACATACTGGCTCTCCTCCTTCTCTCTCTTTTCATGGGCTAGAGGTACCAGCTGAAAGTGGGCAAAACCTTCAATGCTCGAGGAACATCTCAAGAGGATGATGTTGATCTAGCATGGGACAAAGAAGAATTTCTCGTAGGCAGTGATGCCAAATTTGAGATCTTCGAAAAGGTAGAGATCTTATCTATAAAAGACGTCATCTCTTCCCTTAGAAGGAAAAATCCCCTTATAGAATTGGAGGAAGCAAAAAGGGACACTATTTGAAAGCGGACTCGTTCACAGGATAGAGATTGGGGACCCTTATATAAGATTTTCCTAATTGTTCAATCGCTCCCAAATAGTGCAACCAAGCCGTCGAAGTCCAAAGGACTAAAATTTCAAAACTCTCCCTCATATTCAAGGAATATGCTTCCACCATCTAATTAATGAGTAGCCTTGAAAAGAGCAATTAAGAGACATACAGAAGATAATCTTAAAGAGCAAATAGGTTATCGCTCGAAGGAAAGAGAAGCCCTTATGATTACATGGGACTTGGTGAAACAGTGGTTCACTTTCTCAAGCGGTGTAACGACTACCACCAAGTATCATGAAAAATTGGAGTAAGCACAGGTGCAACTCCCTATATGACGCATTAGTTGACACTCAGTAAGATAGGGCCAAGACTTCCAAAACCATAATCCCCAATGTCATATCACTTTTTTGGCTATCAAGAAAGAGAGAAAAAAAAAAAACTCGAGCCCCCCGAATCAACAATATGGATTCTAGAGTTGAGGGACATTGATGATAACCCAAAAGATCAACTCGGTGAACTTAGGTAGGTATAATCGAGACCTAGGCCAATAGCCAAGGTGATGGATAGCTGACATCCGAAGTAAATTCTAGTTGAGGTAATTAACGATCAACCTCTAAGGTAGTTTATCGAGACAGACTTTTTAAGTTGAAAAATTATCAGGATTAAGCTCAAATGTTGAGCGATGAATTGATATCTCCAAGATAAAAGCCTAATCATATCATGAGCTTGATAACCTCAATTTAATAAGGGACTCACCCGCTGACTCGTAATCTTATAAGGAATCTAACTAGGGCTATTAGTAGGCTCAGATGTCCCTGTTGATTTATACCCGATCATCGAATAATTATAGTATGTAATCTACAATTATATAAAGAAGAAAATCCCCTAGAATCCAAAATTGATAGTTGTTTATTACGAAAAAGCTGGCATAATAATTATCTGAAATGAGCAGATACCAATACGACAAATCTCGAGTAGAATATCTTATAAAAAATTGCAACAAATATAAAGGTGAGGACTAGTGCTCAATCCTTTATTAAAAAACTATTATATTGAGGATAAAACTAACTCGGACGTCGGAGTAGTCGCCGTTGAAGAAATCTTGATGGTCCTCTTTACGATTTCTTTTTTATGTAGATTGACAGAAAAATGATTTTGTATATATAATATCAAGAAATTCTCCAAATCGAAATTGATGCGAAACCAAATTTTGTCAATAAATTTAATAACAATATAAAATAATTAATATTATTTTTTAAGAAAAAATCAACCAAACTAATACTGGTCTTGATCCGTTACTAAACAGAGTCTAAATGTCATGATATATAGAAATAATCCGCTATTTAGGTTATAAATTTGGAGATATATGGTGTAAATCCATTGCATACCTTACAAAGCATGAGATCTCCAAATTTATAAACACCAAATATGAATTATTTTTAATTAAACGGGTGGAAAAACATGTTCGATCACTATAGTCGCGATCGTAATCGCAAATCTAGATCGTACATACCCAATTCTATGACTCGGATTCTTGGCACGATTTCAATCGTAGCAATCGATTTGAGTTCGGCCGACACAATGCTGGCTGATACTGACCGATTGCCACGTGGCAGAACGCCAACCCCATCGGCCCCTGGCTACCCATGTCCAGTCCATTGGTCAACATTTGAGCAATCCGTAAGGCCGCACTATTTTTTTTTTTTTTTTTTCAAACGTTGACTTTTGGCACGCAACCTTCACATGGACGGTCATAGAAGTCAAAGTCGGTGTGTTCGTGTTGGAGAATCCAATTACTCAAGAAGAAAAAAAAAAATGTCAACTCTTCTCTTCTTCTTGAGTTAGCCGCATTTCTATTTAATTTAAATATATCAAGATAAAATTCTTGTAGGATTTATAAACGCCAATGTTCCGATGAATGCAAATTCATATCGAACATCGATGAGATACACCTAAACTTTTTAAAACGCGTGTATTTTAGAATATTTCGTAGAAATTAAATCTATTAATAAATTAACTTTAAAAACATATTTATTATTTTCATCATTATTATTTATTGGGAAAAATTTAAAAATATCAAACTTAATTAATATAATGAGCCGACATAAAATTATTTTAAAAATCTAAACTAATAAAATAAAAAAATTTTCATTATATATATCATCCTTTATTTACCTAATATTCAAAATAAAATTAATTTATTATACTTGATATTATAATACTAATAATAATTTTTATTTTATAATTTTTTAATGCAATTATCGGCATAAAGGAAAATGGTCAAAGTTCAATTCTTGAAAATAATATAATAAAAAAAGGTGCAATAAATACAAGCTTTCGAGATCCACAGAGGAATTTACCAAAAGCACAGAGAAAAAAAAAATGGAACAATGGCAAGAGTGTTGGTTCGCAAAATATGAAAAGGTTGGGGGGCGGATTCAAAAATATGTTTGGGTCCAAACCGAACGGTGCGGTTCACTCCACACGACCAATCGAATGAGCCGGGAGCGCGTTGTGGCCGCGCGAACTAAAGTGAAGGAATTTTAGCAGATATGCCCCTGTGTTTATTCCCCAAATTTTGGTTTGCACGTATGCCCTTAAAATATTGTTTATTCTGCATGGGGCGCTCTTAATAATGGCTTCTCTTTTAAAAGGGACGTGTAAACTCAGGAGTGTTAGGGGCATAGATGCAAAATTCCCAAATTTTAAATTGGATGGAGACGCTGGAGTTAAGTTTCACATGTTGATCATTTATTATGAGACAACTAATTTATACCTGTTTATTTTCTCAAATAAAATTAAATGCATTCAAACTTATTTGCCTTCTCTTTTCAGATTTCTTGTAAAATTGTTGATGCTTGTCAGTTTGTCTACCGAGAGGGTGCAAGAAGTCAATTTGTTCTAAATGTTTGATCAAGATGAGATTGAAGTCACTATTTTGCAACTATTCCAAAACCCCAAGCACACTGGTTCTCACCGTACAGCAAGATCCCCACAGTTGTCTTCCTCTTAATCACACAAGTCAATACCCAATTTGCCATTAATAACATAATAATTAGATAGCTTAGTTGGAGCTAAACACAAAGCCCCTTTATTATCCCATTTCAGAATTTTTTTTAAATTAATATTACTTATTTTATATTATTATTAAATTAAATTATTTAAAAAAATAAATAGTTTTTTGAATTTTAAATTATTATTAAAGCATTAATTTTGGATTAAAAGATATTAATTTATAAAAATAATTCACTAATCTCAATTCTGATCTTGATTTCGAACCAAATTATTGCACTACAACTCTAATTAGTCATTTGCTGACATCGTCTGTATATCGGGTGAGAAGTCGACCAAATGAGACTATTAAAAAAATAAGATAATTTCATTTTCAAATTATGCTTTTAGTTAAGTTCAAATTCAAATTAAGACTAATTGATGTGATTAAAACATAATATTATTTCAAATTAAATGCTCACTAAAAATTCTATGTTTTGACTTTTGATGGCAGATATCTTTTTGATCGAGTATGTACGTACAATTTATAGGTATTTATAAGGGTATATGTGAATAAAAAATGGTCGTTAAATTTTGAAGCCCTAAAATTAGGGTTTGGACCGGTGACGAAAAATGAATGCTAACGAGCAACGAGGACAGCCACCGAGTAGGCAACAAATAATAAGGGGTAGGCATAAACCCTAACTTTCTGGTGTTGGAGGAGGACACTGAGCCCTGCAGTATGCAGCTCATTGATCACCTACAGTTAAAACCAATGGGCCACATATTACGACACATATGTTGTGCACCATTGCTTGGTGGTGGATTTTCCAATCATTTTTTTGTGCTGCCATTAATGTAGAATATTTCATAAAGATTTGTTTGCAGAAGGTAAAAAGATGAAGAAGATTATAGTTTAACTTAACTGCACTTAGCTCCTCATTTATATAAATAAAAAGTACAGATTAGGATTGGCCGGATGATTTCATTTCAACAGCACTATGCATGCGCAAAATTGAATAATATTGGAGACGGAGAACATGGAATCTTTCCCGCTTAAACTCGCAATTAATTCAAGTCAAATGTTTTTGTTAGATTCTTTATTACTTGCGTTGCATGATGTCGTTTATGAGTAAACAGCTTAAGTAATCACAAATTAGAAAATTGATGCCAAGGTGAAGATAAGCAGTTGAAAATCTTGACGTCGCTAATCATATTTAACTCTCTTAATCCTTTTCCTAAGTCAAAGTCACACCAGACAGCCGGCTCCACATTAGTTTAAATGGCAGACTCGCAACGAAATTAAAAAAAAATGTCGAGGCAGTGTGTTGTTTGCCACAGAAATAATTTATTTATGAATTAGCTACGTATTATGACGCAAAGTTGCCTTTGAAAACTCTGACGAAGAGAAGAATAATTTTTCACCACAACAACTTTGATTATGATGATTGTTATTGTTATTAGGTTAATGCTCTTGGTTAGCCCAAAATGCTTAAACCCATGAAAACCCTAACTGGAAATAAAACTAGTCTCTCTCACTTCTCCATCCATCACCACCATTCTGAGCTGTTTCATGAAAGGAGGGATATTCAAAACCCTAATCCTAATCATTTTGATAATATTGATCAATTTTTCTGTTTACTTCGGCTAGCAATAATTCAAATAAACCCTAAGATGCATCACTTTATTTAAGGATTGTGACAATTATTAGTGCTATTGGATATCATAATAGCAAGGTCATTACTTGGCATGGAGCCAAAATGTGGAGGGGAGGATCTTCATCCCACTAAGCTAGTCAACACCCACATTTCTATACAACTGATATGGCAATTATGCCTCTTCACCATCAACTCTAACAACAAAATAAAATGATAATAGAAAAAACTACCATAAATTCTAATTATTCTATCAGTAAGCAAAAACAGTATTGATCAGATTAATCAGATTAATTATCCTATCGATAAGCAAAAAACAGTGTCAATCAGATTAATCACAATTTAAATACTCCCCAAGCAATATTTTTCTAAGAACACTTAAAAAATCTAGAGAAAAAAAAAGGTCATTTTGGTAAATTCCTCCCCATGCCTATTTGTTAGTCTTCCCCACCCAAGACGTGGCCCATATTAATAGACTTCCACCCCCACATGCCTACTCAATTCAACCCGTCTTCTTTCTCTGTCTCTCTCAATCTCTCCATTGCACTTTCTCTTCTTCTTCTTCGTTTTCTTCTCCATTGCAATCATGAAGTACCCTAAAAGCTTCCATCTTCCACCATTGTTATCCTTTCTCCTACTACTTCTGCTCATGGGCCAGCTCCTCCCCTTTGCTCATGGCAGGAGCATCAAGGACAAGCTCGCCGGAACCCGGAGAAGCAACGACTACTCCTCCCCCTCCATCGGCTACTTCTCGAGGCTTTCTCCGATGAGCAACGTGGCCCCAGCCGACGATCTCGACCCCCTCTATGGAGTCTCCAAGAGATTAGTCCCGCAGGGTCCAAACCCTCTTCACAATTGAATCATCCCTCCTTGATCAGCTTAGAGTGAGAAACACAATATACAGGTTTTCTTTTTCCTTTTTTTCTTCTTTAATTTTGCTGGAGTTTTCGTGAGTTTATAGAATTAGATTTAGTCATATTGTACTTATTCTTTTTTCATGTGAGAGGTTTGTAACGAAGGTGAAGGAAATGTGATTAGATCTTTTTTTTTTTCCCATAATGATTCATTAACCATCTTATTATTAGCCACTAATTAACTTGTGAATTATTTGCATAGTCTATAAAGTCAAATTTTATTGCTAAGATGTCGCATTAAAACAGATGAGCTGGAGCTTTCAGGAGTAATCAAGCGAGCATATGACTTGTTATCTTGTGATTCTTTTTTCGAATAAAAACCTATCTTTGTTTTTTTCAAATAACAATGAAGATTCGAGATAGAGAAAAGCAAAATAATTATTATTAATTTTAGTTATCTGATATTATATTCAGAAGATGCAAAATTGGGTAAAGTTTTTTTTGGCATTTTGTTTGGATTAAATAGTGCAAAAAAACAAAGAAGGCGTGCTCAACTCTTGGCCTCGTCTTCTTTCTCTAACTTGTCAGCGCACAAATTCAAGAAAAATTATTGTTTGAATTTGGGGAAAAAAAAAAAAAAAAATTTCATGTCTAACCATTTCTAAATTTTCACCATATTCTTATTCCAAACATAATTGGAATATTTTTCTATCCAAAAATAGTAATTTTCTTCTTACATGGGATTCCATACTAATTCTTTACTTCTGTTTTGCTTGCGGTAAGTGAGCAAGGTAGGTGTGTAAGTTGACTTACGTCCAAAATCCTAAAATTAAATTACATTCAAGTCTCTGATCTTTTGATATTACGTACAAGTCCTTAAATTGGAGAGTCAGACGTTATGTTACGAACCGATAACCATGGTGATGAAATGGCCAATGTATTCAGCTTATTGTCTCATTGTCTTTATTATTCATCTTCATCAAAACCAGCCAAAATCCTACTTGTAAAATGGTAAATGAAACGCAATTAGATCGTTAATCTTCTTGAAATTATATCTTTAATCTTATGAATAATGTGATTATAGATCAAAATTCATCATTGTTCTCACAAATCTAAATACACTCACTCAAATTTTGATTTGAGTGTTTTTTAACATATAAAAGAAACAGACCAGCTGAACTTCGAAATTCTCAAGGGAGTCAAATGAGCAAAACCAAATTTTTTTGGCTGGTTTCAAAATTTCAAATCAGCCCAGACAAAAAATTTTTGGCTGAAATCCATAAGCTGCTCCAAATCATTGGGCAGCATCAATTCTTGACCAGACTTTCTGAACGAGACTAGAGGATGGTCCACCACAAAATTGCTATTTTTCTTCATGTTAGAAGCAAGAAATGTTACATTAGATGAAATTTCATTTTTTTTGTAGGGGTATAGATGCAAAAGTTCCATCCTAGAAAACACTTGCAGGCTCTTCCTGCAACTGAGAGTACTACAAAAAGGACCTTCACATAGATTTAAGAAGCTGTACAAATGATTGTATATTTTCTTCATGAGAATCAAGTTCATGAAAGACCTGAGAGCATCTTACATTAACTCAGTGCCCACCGGATCAACAGTGAAATATATCATCAGAAATTTTCTTGTTACCGCCTGGAGTTTCAACCTCCACATCTGCATTTTGCAATACAAGAAATGCAAGATTGAGATTGCAACCGTTTAACTGCAAATCATTAGCTGTAAACTAACAAGACTCTGAAGTAATCTGTTGATATAATCAGTAATTACATGACAATTTTTTTTATCTTGAGAAAAGCAATATCTCCAGATATTTCATGAATAAATATGACAATAAGAAAAATAGATATTTAGTTTCTTTGCTAAGGTATATCCACTATTAAGTATCGATCAATTTGATATGGCTGTCATCTTGCTAATTGAGATTTCATGGTTCTACACAGATTGAAATCTGATCCACAAGCAACAGTTTCTGAGTACAACTATTGATTTAAGATACAAAACTATTGTTGAATTTATAATTGACAAGCATGCTCTCTTTCTTTAAAATAGAAGAAGAAAAGAAATATTTTTATTGAAGATTTAGTTTCCTTACGTCCTTGTAGCCTGAGCTCCCTACAAATATCTCCAAGGCATCAACTGCAGAAGATCGCAAGCCGCAATGGAAATAATTAGTCAATTCACCATAACTAAAAAACTGTGTCCAACCTGAAGTATAAATTAAGTTATTGTCTTAGGAAAAGCTAGAATCAGCCAACTCCAGCTAAGTTAAAATCAACCAAATAATGAAAACAACAAATAATAAGACCATCCTTACTAGATGGAAAACGTATGACTGCGGCATGGGTGTATTCACTATACGTTTGGCTGAAATTTTGACCTGCAATTTTTTCAGGTAACAGAAATATTGGTGAGTAAATTCACAGAAGAAAAGAGAAAGTGATCCATGGACAATTATAAGTACAAAGAACTGCTCGAAGGCACTTGGAAAAACAGCTAAGCACATCATTTTTCCCATAAAAAAGTTAAAAAGGTAGACATGTCATCAAACAACTGAAAATGATATTACAACAGTGAAAGCATGACAAGTGAAACTGAGAAGTATGTGAAAACGAGTAGAGGAGTAATCAAGGCCAGCCAATCATCCAACAAAAACAGCAACAGCAGCATATCTTATTAATAAGCAGGATCATTTATGCATACTGGTGTAAGCAGGCAAGGCCAGAACTGAGACCAGATGCATACAATGAAAACAAAAATAAAAGAGCCAATTAAGCGAGGATCATTTATGAACAGGGAGCAAACAGGCTGTCACTGGCACGTCTGCATCTAACAGCGTGCATCCTACCCACACCAAATAAAGCCAATTCTGGTTCCAAACTTCAACAATGCACAAAATTTTCTTTGGCTTATTTATAACCTAACATTGATAAAGATGCCTACAGCCAACCAGAAAAATCATATATATCAGTTTTCAGGTCTGGGCCCATGATGAGTCCTTATCTGGATAAGAATTCACTCTTTCCAACCAAGCATAACTGTGTAACCAAGGCCAGAGGATTGGCACCCATATTTCTCAAGTACAGGTTGAGCAACCACAAGTGGATTTGATAAGTAGATCCTAACATGAACCTCATAAAATTGCACCACCGTCTTTAATTATGCCAATTTCAAGCTGATGTCCTGATGGATGTGTTTTTAAATTTATGGCCATGTGCTTGAATGTAAATCTGATATAGAAAGCATCTAGGTTTGAGCATCAAAATACCATTTGCAGATATCAGTATTTACAATAGAAGAGCACAGAGAAAAACCGCCGCTAAATTGTCATTTCCTGCTTTAGATCTGTTTTCAGAAACTATTTGCCTTTCATTTCAAATAAATCTCCTTCCCCACTTCAAAGGGCCATCCCAGTCCACATTAATCAATGGCAAAACCATCAGACTGGAATAGAATGCTATCCTAAACCATTGCAGCTCTAGGCTTCATGTGGCTGCTATCCTAATTTACCCAAAATAGGATGCTCAAGAGTACAAACCTGTCTAAACAGTTTAGGAAACATGACAAGGTGTCTTAAATGGGCTTCGAAATAAAAGAGATCATCTTGATGGGGTTCTCTTCTCTGCCTGTAATGAATCGTGAATCAAGTATAATGCTATTGTGTATGTGATTCAACCTAAGGGTTGGCCTATGTCCATAGGCAAGATAGAACTCATTTCCCAGATAAGAGACGAGCAGGGTTATAAGAGTTCTGAAAAGCCATTCAAGTAATCATACAAAAGACTGCAACGAAACAGTGTTTCCAGATTCATTTGAAGTGTTGCTGTCTGCGATTGAATGCACCTCGTATCCACAACTTTGGTTAATTGCTCCAACCCATTTTGGCATGTGTTCACTCCAAGTCAACCTATCTCTGGTTTTGGTCAATCTGTCTTTATTTCAAAATGACTTATCTAGAGATTAAAAAATCAACACACACAAACATACATCCTCCCACACTGTCTTGCCCTCTCCCACTACAGTTCACATGGTTGAAGAGACAATGCAACTGATGGCTTGGCTGAATCATTCATTTGCTTCCCCAGCTTCATGTGCATTTATTCCTATAATACATCAAAGGGAAAACTAGTGGCTTTGTGAGTTGTTGCCTTTTAAAAGGGAACTTCCTCTGTGACAGAAAAGACCAAAGCTCTCCCACTTGTCATCCAAGTGGAAACTAGAGTTTTTCCACTAATAAAGTCACTTCATAAAGTATACAGATTAGGAATGCATTGATAATGTTTGGTAAAAGATTGACAGAATAATTAATTGAGGGATAAGCTGCCATAATTACCTTGGGTTGCCTGTACAATTATGGAACCAAGTTCTACACACAAGCTCTGCAGTGTAGCTAATGCCTCTTCTACAGCATGTTCAGTTGCAGTATTGAAAAAAGAAATCAAGAGAACACATTCAACACCATAGTTGAACTCCTGTCAAACAAGCGCACAGAAACAGTTTGCTACATGTACATAGGAAATAAATAAAAAGGTTAAACATCAAGATATGCACATCTAAAAGCCACATATCAGGAAAATAGATCAACAAAAGAAACAATGAAGATCTCCTCAAAAGTTCAAACTATACAAAAAATGTTTTAGAAAATTTATTTTACTGTTCTACAAGTATCAAATGAAGACTCCTATGAACATCTAGAAAGCAGATAAATTACAAAACAAAATTCCAATTCCATATCATAGAAAACTTTGCAACAAAGTTAGCAAATTCATACTATTTCTGAAGGATAAACAAATGATTGTCCACCAAACCTCTCCTCTTCGAAATATAGGCAGGATATCATCTTCAACTTCAGATTCATAATCCAAAGAAATCAACCCCTAGAAGACATCAAAAAATAATAAATGTAACTAACGAACTCCAACCATCTATAGGAAACAAAGAGGTGCTATAGAAAATTAAGAAAAAAGTGGAGTCAGAAGAAACTGGATTCGTGATTACATGCCAGGGCATACATAGCAGTGTGGTTTGACATGCTCCTTAAGAACTCCCAAGTAGGAATCATTAACATAGAACCTTTCAAGGTCTTCTTTCTTCTGAAATCGCATGAATACCACATGAGTGATATTATCCACATTAGGGTTCCGTACACGACCTGTATGAGAAGAGTCAAAAATAACCCCCACATTTAGGTTGTGACCTACATTGTATATAAGCTTATGATGCAACCAAGGAGTAGTTCTTCAATTTCAACCAGAATTGAAAAACATTGAGATAATAGAAAAGGATGAACAACTTTTTATGACTGCAACTCCTCTACACATGAACCAGAAATCAAATACATATGCACATAAATTCTCTGTATGATAGAGAGTTTAAACAATCTATCCTGCAAAGATATTGATACATTCTTTAACATCTTGGTCTTGTTAATTACTTTTTTGTCATGCAAATATCACAAATCACCATCCCAACTCTGTCAATTATAAGTTGAACTACAAAAACTACAACACATTTTCTTTAGCTGTGAAGAATTAGAAACCAGTATTACCCAAAGTTCCTACCAGGCATGATGCAATTCAAAAATATTTATAAACTTTTTGGCTAGTAAGGAGCATAAGATGAAAATAACCCTCACCGATGGACAACAGGGGGAATTCTGTAAAAATTCTAGGTCCAGGCTCGATAATTACAGAAATCCATATAAAAAGCATATGCATTGCATAGTTTTCATAAATATGATTAACAATCAAATATTATGCCAAGTTTCTTTTCCTTTAATTTCTACTTACTAATTTGCAACCCGGTATTGATCACAGGCTAAACCAAGTAAAACCAGACCAAAACTCACCAAGTGATATAGCAAGGATTCCGCTCATATGGTACTGGGACGTATACAGATGATCAAGCATTTCCCCTTCCTCCGCATCCGGCAATCCCTCCTTCGCCTTCAGGAGCAGCAAATGCTCCACGATTCTTCTGCTCAGAAATCACCAGTTTTAGTTCAAATCAACAAACAATCGCTTCCATTCAACTCAAGATGCTACCTTTTCCGAACCAATTCGTCCACAGCCCCGTGTCCACGCGAGAACACCAAGCCGCCGCTCCCAGCGCGCGATCTCGGGGCTAGAATCGCACAAATCGAACAAAATCACACCAAAAAAAGAGGGGGGAGGAAAGAAAACAAATCAGAACCTGGCGTACCATGGAGGGATGGCGATTGTGATTTGAAGCAGACATTGGTGAGAGGGATCAAGGGCTTGGGAGGAGAGAGGAGATGGGGCACGACAAGGGACATGGTGTTCTGATTCGGAGAAGAACAAGAACTGGAGCTTTGAAGAGGGAGAAGGAGATGAAGTGGTGGAAACAATAGAAACGGGTGGATGTCGGAAATCCGCGGTTTTCTGCTCGTTTTTCATTTTTGATTTTTTTTTTCATGTTTTGAATTTTTGGGGTTAATTTTTCAGAAAATTATGCCAAATAATTTTCTTAATAGAAAACTTCTGAAATGTGCTTTTAAATTTTTCAATCCATTTTAGTTAGTGATTAATAAATAAGATAATTTCGTTTTTGAATGATAACTCTACTTTAGTTTTTATTATCTAATTAAACATTCCAAAAATTATTAGTTTACTTTGTACACTCAATTATAATTTTTGATGAGAGAAGTATGAATAAAATATTAACCAAGATTTAAAATTTTGATCAAAATCCAAACGTTTTGGTCAAATATTATATTCTTTCTTTCGACTTTGTGGGAAATTTATAAGTTTTACCTCTTTTTTTTCCTAGAATTCTCTTTGAACCAAACACCTAGTGCTTTACCCGAGATCGAAAACTGACTTAGTCTTTTATCGAACCGGATGTTGGAATGTTTCGAGTGTCTTCTTGGATAGTTTTAGCGGCCCATAGGCGCAAGAGATTGAGTCAATTCTAAAAATAGGTTAGGAGTAAATTGACTAGTAACCCCGGTTTGAAGCATTGGGAACCAAATAGTCTTTGCTCATGATGGGGGATCTAGTACTTCCGGGATGTTTGTATTATCGCTAATTCGCTCACTTTCCCTCTTTTTGTGTTTATAACTGAAGAATCAAAAAAGAAGGCGAAGCAGTCAGTAGAACGAGTAAGTCTTTCAATTGTCTCTCTCCCTTCCAATAGATTAAGTCTGGAGCTTGGATAACAGATCCCTCTGAACTTCCTGGATTGAGCGGGTCCAGAGTAGAAAGTCTTTACCATCTTGATACCTGGAATGGAAGAATGGTTTTGATCGTAGAGAAAGCGATAGGCCTCCTTTTTTTACAGCCACAAATCGAGGCTTCTTGAAGTTGGATATGGATGAGCTTATCTTTTGTTCTAGGCGGTATCAAATCTATCAACCAAGATAGATGAAGAACTGATTCTTCCTCTGGGAAGACGTGGTTCATGAGCCATTGACTCGATCATCAAGTTGCCTTTATTTTATTCGATTAGGAGTCCAGAAGAAATTTCTAGTCTAGGTGATCTATTAATGGGATTTCTTTTCTCTCTACTGGCATATCGGGTATCTACTCTATGGGATGTCAGGTATTCACCGTCGGTCGGGAATGGCTCCAGGTGCGAGATCAGATTGAACCTCGTCGACCCAGTTAAGCCAGGTTCCATATCTGATGAGTAGTTTTCTTGTATTCTAATGTTCAATGAAAAGAGAAGGAAAGAAAGCAACAAGTAATTTCAGTTAGTGTTGATCTCTTTAATGGGGACAGAAGCTTCTACAAAGTAACTTAGCCTGAGTCATTCGATGAACTTGCAAAAAAAGAGGATGTTTTGTTAATGGAATTTTATTTGGGCGGTTACCAACAACACCATCAACCCGGAGAGTCTGAATCTTCATTCTTTCTATACGTAGCTCTACATACCTTGCCAAGCTTGGCTTACTTGAAAGGTTCTAAAATCTAGCTAACAAAAAAAAAATTCAAGACCAACCCTAGAAGCTCCCTTTAGGAAGTAAGAGCAGTTGGCCCATCGGGCAATAAAATAGCCTACTACGTGCTAGCAGGAAGGTATGAGATGAACCAATCCTATGAAAGTGGTAGTGTTGATGTTTGATTGAATCATGGGTGTGAACATAATTGATCATATTGAGATGAAAAGGTTTCCTCCAGGTCAACAAGGTTCTAGTTGGCCGAGACGTATACTGCAGAACCTAATCTTGAGGTTCCATGGAATACCATGCCAATAGTAGGCCGCAAAAGGGGAAGAGACATCCTCGAAAGAAGAGCCCTATTAGAGTAAAGAAGGGCCTTGGACTTGCATTGTTGCATGAGACTACATCTTGAAAGATCTTATCCTTTTTCTGCAATTGAATTACTGGAAACTAGTATTTGGTATATGGATACGGATATAATTTCGAAAGTCCGCTGGGAAGGAAAGAACAAATTCCTTCACAAGCACCACAAGGGCCCTTTTCTTTGAAAAAAAGGGAATGACAAATTTCTCTCCAAGGTCTGGAAACTGATTAACTGCTTGTGAACCTGTGCTACTAGAACTATGCCTTTTCTAGATACCCAGCTCTTTTTCAGTCTTAACCTTGGCTTACCTCAACACCCGAATGTGAAGACTCAACTCTTCCCGCTTCACAAACAAAGCTCTCTTTTCATATTCCCCTTTTATTGTCTAACTTCAGGAACTTTGGCCTACCCGCCCTGAGAGACCCCCTTCTCAGGGCTACTGCGCTTTCCTGACTCGAGACTATCAGAACAAGGGGAAGGGAAGCCCTTCTTTGACCGAGCTTGTTGGTTTCTGTAGTTGTGGTTATTGCAGAGGGACCAATGGAGAATCGGTTGAGCGTAACAAGATTGGCTTTGTTTGATTCCTTCCCCATAGAAAAAGGCTCTCTCAATACCAAGAATGAATGGGAAGACAAGAGTAGTATCTTTATTAGCAGGAGCTTTCCTCAGATCTCTCCACTAGATCTACTTTCTCATCGACATTCTGATTCCCCTACGAAGAGCCAAATGAGGGGAGACGATTTTCTCTTAGCAGTGAACCAGATCGGAAAGTATAGACAGTATAGTTTGCTCGAAAGAAATGTAACCTTTGATGCAAGCAGATAAGGGTCAAAGCCTACTCTGTTCGGCACATTCAAAGTTAAGTGCTTTCAAATCGTTTGCTACTGCCATTAGGTCGGTTCCACTTCGGAGTTGGCACAGCAAATGGAACCTATTCTACTTGTACCTTTTCTGTGGGGTAGTCTTGGGACAGATCCTGCTATGGAGTAGACCTAGTCAGCCCAACATCCATTTGAAACTAAAAAGGGGGCTGCTGACCAAAAGGAAAGGAAATCCGATTTTGGTTTGTTTTTCAGGAATCATTGAATTTGATCATATTGGCATACTCTCCCAAAAAAAAAAAGAGCAAACCCATGAAGTTAGACTCATGGGAAGAGAGAATGGAAAAATTAACTTTTTATTATTATATTGGTAATAATCAAGATTCCTCTTGGTGATCAGAGGTGAAGGACACTCAATGTTTCGAAAGCAAGAAGCACATAAAAGTCAAGTCGATCAAGCATTCTTATGGTTAGTCAAGTAAGGGAAGGACATGATTGACCTCAAAGAAAATGAGTTTGAAAGAAGTGAAGTTTTGCCCCTCCTCACTAGAAGAATAGTTCCAATGGTAGAACAATGGTCTCCAATATAGAATCTCTGCCTCCTATCTCTGAATGTACACCCAATGGATTATTTGATCCCTTGAGGTGGCTTCCATTTAGGCCCATTCCGGAATAACCTATGGCTGAATTGAATCCTCTTATTTCTTATTTCTATTCACTTTGCTTTGGCTTACAAACTGGCAACTCTAACCCTACCGATCGAAATCCATAAAGTCCAAAAAGGATGGAAAATCTATAGTCGAAGCGAAGCAAAGTTGGAAGTACAGATTGATGCCTTAGCCAAGATATCTGCTAACGGCAACCTCAAATGTTGAGCTAGACTTTCTTTTTGATGTTGAAGTATTGTATTGATCATTCTTTGAAGAATTAATAGCATTCCGAAGCTCCACGGCCTACTCTCTTGTGAAACAAAAAAAGCCAAAGGAGAAGGATCGATTCATCTTGGAGCTTCCAACTTCCTCTCTGTCGGGCTAAAATCTTTATTGCAGCCCCGTTATCGACTAACACTCGATTCCTAGTTCTCTTACTAATCGCTTTTGGGACAAGTCAACAATGGCAGAAAATTCAAAGAATAGAAGAAAGTCCATTCTAGTCTGGTAATTTCTTATTGACACTTAATAAAAGCTTCTGAGATGGCGAGAATCTTGTCTTTTTGTGACCTTCCATAGCCATCTAGGAAGGTCTTAGAAAATGCATATCAAGTTCCCCCTAAACACCTTCAAAAACTCCTTGCGAAATTCAATAAGCCTACGAGCGACATCCACGAGCAAAGACCCAAGAAGCTAGGGAAGAGACGAGGAAGGAAGGGAACAAGATAAAGAATCTTCTGACTCCTCGATTCATAAGCTAGTTCCAATTCATAAAAATCTAATGTAATGAGATGATTCTCAACATCAACTGGAAAGAATGAATGGTCTTCTCGTATCATCCAACAAGTGCTAATCCTTTCCTGAGTGTAGGAGCCAAAGAATGAACAAGCTCCATTGAGGGCATGGTTGCAGTAAAAGGTTGAAAGCAAAGAGGGATTTCTTTCTCTTTGACTCCCTGTTTGCATCGCTCTCTTCGGTGCCAAATAGCAAGCGACCACTCAGCAATGATACCACCGGTATCACCTTCTTTGAGAAAGGGATGCTTCTATTTAGTCAAAATCAAGTCCTGGGGACTTATGTAGAATATCCAACCTTTTAGTGCCACCTAAAGTGTTTAAGCCCTAAGTGGCTTTATCAAAGAAAAAAATTCTTTACGAGAAAGAAGTTCATCCACCACTTTAGTGTCTTCCACCTCTTCTTTTTGCCCTTTTTGAGTTTTTCTAATGGTAAATTTCTGGCGTAATCTTCTTTCTCCTATCAGAAAGGGCCCAAAAATTGGTGAATATAACCAACTATCAGAATGAATTTCATTGACATTATTACACCTTCGCTTTATGCCTAGGGAGAAAACCAATCCTAGCATGGTCTTTGTAGGTATGAGTTCGTGGAAGCCATTTCCAATCAAAAGCTCCCATCCCATCAGTCACCTTTCAATTGGGCCCAGTTTCGTTTTGAACTGATGTGGCTTCAACCTCCTCTGACGAGAAGTTTCTAACTTTTTTTAGTATATTTGGAGGGGTGGAGCTTCAATCCATTTGTCCTTTGGCAGGCGTCTAATGAATGGGGACTAGCACTTTCATTCCTTCCGATAATAAAAAAGAAGAGTGTTAGGACCGACGAGCCAGGTTTAGTAGGTGTAGCAGCAAACCGAAGTGGAGAAAAGAAGATGGAGGGACTTCCAAGTGGCGACAGTCAACAACCCTATAAAAAAGCTTCAATCTTTCATTAAAGTCCCAACACGATACCTCGCTCGACAACCATGAGAACACTAGACGTTCAATAGGGGTCTTGCAAGTTCACAAGATATGGATGTCCAATACTTGAGCTTGCCAATAGTATGCTTTATAGCTAGTTGATACTCACGATTTCGAACTGAGATTTGGTTAGGGTTGCCGGATTCAGAAGGAACCTTGCTATGTATCTAAACCAAGCATTTACTCTATTGAACTCCTACATCCAAATCTGGTATAATGAATACCTTACACTTTGCAAAGATAGACAAAAGATAGACTACTAATTGACTTCAATTTGAGTTGGATCCACATATTTCGAACTACCCTTTTGCTCTCACTCGACTAATAAAAAATCTTGAGTTCACCCCTGCTCTGACTTTCACAAGACATGTGAGAAATGGGGGACTAGTAGTACAAGATCCTTGCTTCTGTGAATTATCACGATTGGTTTTGCACTGCAACCTCCAAAAGCATACTATCTTGCAATCAGCACTGGAAGGAACTATAAGGGCTTTCAATTCTACTCCATGATAACTCGACAGGTTGGCGCTCGTTGG
This sequence comes from Trichopus zeylanicus subsp. travancoricus, assembly GCA_005019695.1. NCBI lineage: Eukaryota > Viridiplantae > Streptophyta > Magnoliopsida > Dioscoreales > Dioscoreaceae > Trichopus > Trichopus zeylanicus. The sequence continues at coordinate 313,644 of RXID01021599.1, forward strand.
TTCCTTCCTTCTTCCTTCGCATCGGTCGATTCAGAAACAACTTCTGGAGTCTAATTGTCTCACTTTTCCTACTTTTGTTGTCTTTGCTAGGGAAGGTTTATGTTTTCTAATTGGAAACCTTGTGCCAATGGAAATTCGTTAGAGGGACCGGCAAAAAGCTACAGGAGTTGGAAAATACTATTGCCCCCAAAATATAGTGGAAGAAGGAGCATATTATTTCACAGCTACCGAACTATACAAATTTCATAGAATTGAGTTAGGTCCCCCAAACTTACAACCTATTATTTAGGGAATTTTCTCTCATAACTGCATTCCTAGATTGGATTTACCCACCTCCTTGGAAAGTCTCATACGTGTAATATCATTCAAGCTCCATACCTAATTTTCTCCACGTTTTGTTCTTGAGTTGAGAAGGGCCTGAAGGCCTTCTCTATACTTCCTGCTTTCTTTGGTGAGGTATCGAAGAAAGAATCTTTATCAGCGACTATAACTATACTATGCTCTAACTTTCCAAGCAAAGACAAAGATCCGAGATCCTCACCCCATACATATCCCCTAATATGAGCTAGCTCGGGTTCCCAAGGAAGAAGAACTTCAAGCAAAGAAAACTAAAAGCAACGGGCTTGGGGAATCCCAAAACATCATTCCAGGCCTTCATCTCCCCTCATTCGGCTCTCTGTAGGGAAATTTCCGTTGGGTTATGATTGTCCCAAGTGTAAGAATAAGAAAAACCACATTGCCTTTATATAAGATATGAGATACTTCGTATTCACTTCTAAGTGGCCTTGGTTATCATAGGATAGTTCTTCCTCCTAAGTTGAGACCAATCATTCAAATAGATGGAGGGAAATAGACTTTGTAGTGCTAATTGCTATAAATTGACATCAGTCTGGTCTCTCCTGTGGAGATCTCAGGCCATTGACCTTTGTTTGCTACCATCCTTATCCTTTTGTATTGGGGAGTTACGTCGACCTCAATGTAAAGTTGTTATCACAAGCATATTGGGATACTTTCCACTTTGCGCTCTTCTTTCCAGAGGAAATAAAAGAAGACAAAGCCTTTGTGAGCGTTAATCTATTGCATAGTAGCGAGAAATGTCGGCGATCCACTAGTTCATTTCATGCCAAGTAACAAAAATCCCTTGTTCTATTCAGTCAATTCAATTTGAGTCTGGGATTCGAAAATCACCTTTTCGGTATGGTATGGAACCAACCTAATGTTCACAGTTGTTGTAGTATGACTTTTCATTTCCTATTCAGTCTTTCAAGTTGTAGTTAGCTGCGAGTGCTCATCATTTGACAAGAGAGACTGAGAACTTCAAGGGGTTGTGGAATAATTCTTTTAAAAAAGTCAACCAACCCATTTCGTTCTGGCGGTATTCCGCCATAGATACTTTTCTTGCTTATTTGACGTAAGAAATACGTTGGAAAAGTAGAAAGAGTGTCGAATCAAAATAATATAGTAGGATAGTTTGGTATCCAACCCACTATATTAATCCAGTTTAATATTTTTTTAACTCCCTCAACAAGTGATAGCAGAGCTGTAGATTTGAAGTTATACAAATTCTTAAGACAAAAATTACCGTGATGATCCGACTAAATTGAGTCGCACGTTAGTTTCTCTTAAAAAAAATCAAAAATTGATATAAAAATCCATTAGTATGGGTCGCACGGTGAAATTGGTCAAGTAAAAGAATACTGTGATGGTACGATTGAGTCGAGTCGCATGTTAGTCTCTCTTAAAAAATAAAAAAAATGAGACAAAAACCTGTTAGTATAGGTCATACAGTGGAACTGGTCAAGTAAAAGAGTTTTTGATTAAGAGTGTTAAAATTAATGTGGTCAAATCACGCCTAGAGGGGGAGATTATTATAATGTCAGGTGTGATGAATTAGTCTCATATTGAATATTGGATAAATAGAATCCAATATATATAGTAAAAATAGCTCATATTTCATGTGCTTAAACTTTTGGGATGGTTTGATATCCGGCTCACTATATTGATTGAGTTTGACACTTTTTTGACTCTCCAAACAAGTGGTATCAGAGCAAATATTCCAAAAACTTTTGGGATAATTTGGTGTCCGATCCACTATATTGATCCGATTTAACACTCTTTCAACTCTCCTAACAAGTGATATCAAAGCTTCAAATTTAAAGTTGGGTAAATTCTTAAGATCGAAATTACTGTGATGATGTGACTGAATTGAGTCGTATGTTGGTTTCTCTTAAAAAAATCTAAATTGAGATAAAAATCTGTTAATATGGGTCACAAGATAGAACTGGTCGAGTAAAAAAGTTCTTGATTAAGAGTGTTAAAATTAATGCGGTCAAATCACACCTGAAGAGAAAGATTGTTATAATGTGAGATGTAATGGATTAATCCCACATCGAATATTGGATAGACAGAGTCCAATATATATAATGAAAAAAACTCATATCTCATAAGTTTAAGCTTAGTAACTGATCCAATAAATCTATGAAATTTCCAAATTAAATAATTAATAATTAACCCTAACCCAACCCCTAGCTACGCTACTACACTGTGTATTTCTATTGAGGGAGTCGAAAAAGTGTCAGACCAGATCAATATAGTAAGTCGGATACTAAATCATCCTAAATACCTAAAATCCTTTATCTCCTCTTTCCCGTCTAACCTCAGCCATTCCTGTCAGGGCGAAAGATGACCGTAGGTGGGTTCATTTGCTTAAGATGGTTGTGCAGGGTAACAAAATGAAACTTTGACTACGTGGTTCATCTGAACCATCTACTAGGGGTTGTAACAATTCAAATGATCCCACTACATCAAGACTTGCAAGAATGAAAAGTGCGGATCGATAAAAAGATTGATTTTTTATTTGTCATTTTCACTTAGTGGTTGAAGTAGAGTAGACCGACTTATAGTGAATTGAGATTGGCGCACTTTTGTCAAATAAGAGTCAAGCAGGTACGAGTGTAGCTCTTGTCCTAGAAAGAGCTTGCTATGTTCGGTTGTTAACTCCTCGCACCATTGTCGCCGTTTCTAGGACCAACCAACGCCTCACCTGTGAAAACAAAATAGCAAGGTTGACTACACGTCCCACTGGGAGAATGGTGATGGAGATGTATTCCGGCTTTCTCCTTTCAAGCTCATTTTTTTTAGTAGGCCGGGATTTTCAGAGTTACTCCCAGCCTAGACTTTGAAAGTTGCCCTAAGGACTAGCTATCCTGGCCGAAAGGTTGTCGAACATTATTCGTCCAATACTTTCTTTTCAAATTTTACTCACTGTATACATTCAGGAAGAGAAGGAACGGAGTCACTCGACAAAAGAAAAGCAAAGGGAGCTCCCAGAACCTCCTCCAACAAAATAATGAAGAATCAATCTATGTAGAATAAAGTATTTTGAAGACCCGATAGAATTTAACGCTCGGATAATCAGCTTCTCCTCCCTTTGATGGTATGAGGAACATAGGTCGAAGTAGAAGGTAGCTGACTGTAAATGATACAACCTCATTAGCCGAATCTGGGGCTGGAGTCAAAGGAGCTTGAATAGACATCGAAATCATAATAGAAAGGAATTCTTTTTTCTATTGATTTTGGAGAGACTGGCTACTCCTTTTCTTTTTCTTGGAGGAAGGAAATTCCACAATAGGAAAAGAGGGAGGATCTAGGTCCTAACTATACATGCCCTCCAATTATGCCTTCATCATCGAGGTCCCTCCCGTTAGTCAGGGAATAGAATGGAATCCGGGATCAAAGAAAGTAGCCCTCGATTTATTTGCTATTTATCCATTCCTACTTTGACCTTTGTCTCACCTTTAAGCAGACGAGGTGCGAGAAAGATTGGTTTTTCTTCATCTATCTTGGTTTACTCTTCGGGAAAAGACATTTCTTTGGAGTCCAGGTATGATTGGGAGAGTAAATCGAGAGTGCCAGTTGGCTGAAACGTTTCTATTTCGACTTGTGCCGAACCATTTCACCTAAATACATCTTGGTTCTAGGGTTAGGGCTTCGCAATGAGCACAACGATTTGCTCCTTGGTGGTGAAGGTGTCGGAAATGGTGGAGACAAGCCAAGCAATATGCTCCCTCTCGGTGTAAGATCCAAGTACCTCCAAGAGGAGCGAGCCGACATAGCAGTGTCTTCAGAGGTCTAAGCCCCAAGGGCAAACCAGTAGACTCAGAGCAAATGGGTTCTCCTCCAAGCAGACATCCTCGATGGCCTTGAGGCACATGATGAGGAACTTGGAGGATACTATGGGGAAGCTCTCAGCAGGCTTGAAATTGTGCACGAAGCTAGTCCTCAGGGTCTCATCCAGTGTCAGGAGAGTGAAACACATCCCCTGCATATTGAAGTCTCTGGTCACTCGCGAGATATGACACTACAAAGGAAACCCATGCAAGACATCAAGGAGGAGGAGAAGGAGGAGAAATCAAAGCATGGGCGACCTCAAATGGAAGTAACAAAGTGAGCACCTCACTTATGCGACGCTTGCCTGTCTTACGGCGGTGTTTGGCCGCGATGATGGAGGCAACGCGGGTCGAGACGGATGAGGGCCTTATTCGGTTGATTTTGTTCCTTTTCCTCCGCACAGTACTATCCTTGCAGAACACCGTGCCCCTTCGCTATTGCCAAGTGCCAACAGTGGTGGCGGCGCTCGAGACGGGAAACTGAGAGACAGGCCATCGAATGATATTTGGAATCTTTACAAATACCCGCTTACTCCCGAAATTTGTTTTTTTAGAATAGTATGTTCACCCTTGACAATTACATATTGCCCATAAATCTAAAATTATTTTTTCAGATATTTTTTCTGTGAATTTTCTTTTACAAATTCTAATTTGCCCCTCGTTTCGTCTTCGTGATTTCATTGTATTGAGTGCACTCTTTATATAATCCAAAAGCAAAAAAAGTTAGATTAATCTCTAGTGTTGTAACCCCAAAATTTATTTAGGAAATTTTTATAAAACCTTCTTCAGAACTTAAGAAATTCTTATGAGATTTTTTTGAAAATAAGAAAATTTTTTAAGCAACAAATAAATAAGAAATTTTTATGAAATTGCAACATAAAAATTTATACGACCTCGAAATGAGTAAATCATATCGTCCTCCTTGGATGAACACATTTAAATTAAATTAGTATCTAATCTTATGATAAAATTAGTTATAAATTTTTTATCATTTTTTAATTTAAAAAAAATTAAAATTTTATCATATTTTTAATTTGAAGTTAAAGTACAGTCAAAATATAATCAAACTTTAGTTAACATATAATTAATAATTAAAAAAAATATTTTGGCTGAGACTGAAACGAGAATGATTTTGACTACAATGATCGAAACGGTCAAAATGTATCGATTTCTTTAGATATCGAAACCAAATCCGAAACCGAAACTCAAAACCTTAATATTAACAACTTCAATTAAAATAGTTTAAAATTTAAATTATAATAAAAAAAATTTTAATTCGTTGTGATTTTTATCAATAATAATAATGTAAGTAATTGTGCGTAAATTCAGCATAAGACAGTTAATTTCTCTCCAAAAACTCTCAAATTAAAAACATTCGACAGTAAAAAAAGGAACTAATTTTATGTACATTTTATCATTTCATAATTTTTTATGTTACATGATAGATTATGAATTGCCAAAGCACAACAGTATTTCTAAGCCCTGGATTCCAGACCAAACTATAATATTACTTGAATTTGATAAATAAATAATAAATAAAATAGATTATAATAATTTGAGAATTCATAAACTACAAAGAGATCATATGTAGTTTCAGGATCTTATTGGGGGCAACATGTGAACAGATATTCGGGAAATCAAATGAATATCAACCCATTAGCAGAACAGTAGAAAATTTTGGGTCTAAAAATCGATCCACCACTCATCAATTTCTACAAAAACATGTTTTAAAGATACAAATGCTAGAAAAAATCTATTTATAATCTCATGTAGCCTCCTGACAAAAAATGCAGATAGAATCTAGCCAAGCCTACCAAACCATGACTGAAAACAAACAACTGATTCCTTGGGTATTAAAATAGTAACTAGAAACAAAGCATACCACAAACAAAAGTTTTAAGTGCTTCACAAGTCTCAACTAACAAAACTGGTAAGAAAACACATGAATTCAGACATTAGGTTCAACATGATAATGAAAGCAATCCAGCTCAACATCTGCCTACATGAGGCTAGATTGGTGTTGGTTTACTTCTTTTCTTCCTTCTCGGCCTCTGCAGCCTTCTTCATCCTGGCACCAACCTGGCGCTGGTTCATCCGCTCAACACGAAGTTTGCCATATGCATTGAAGGCTTTCATCTCTTCGGTCACCCTCACAAGCTCAACAGAAGGCTGGTCACGAACAATTGGCATGTATGTGCCCTGGACCTGGGTTGCAGTTGCAAGCTCCTCTGGAGCAGAGTCACCAGACTGCAGCCAAAAAAGGCAGAGGATCAGCATAAAACATTGCTGTTGCAAAACCAATGAGTCCAAAGCAACATTACCTTGAATTTGCGGGCACGTCTTGGGAAAATGACAAGTTTGGCCTTGTAAGTCTTCAGCCTCTGGACGTTAGCTTGGAGGCCCTCCAGCGAGCGGTTCTTCCGGCGGTGGTCAACCGCAATGCCAATGGTAGGTGCAAGCTTTTTCGGGATGCCAGCTGCCTGAAAGGTAAAGTAAACATAACATGAAAAAAAAAATTAGTTCACTCAAATAAAACTGCAACAATTAAAGGATGTAAATGTAGTTTACATTGACACCTAATACTTCAGAAAGAACAATTCATAAAAACTGTGAAAAATATAATAATGGCAAAGATTTCATTTCCCATAACTGGAGCTAAAAATGGACAACATGCACAAAGAACTAAAAGCTTTTCGCCATCAAAGACTATTAAAAAATAAACTCGATTTGTTTCGCTGTCAACCTCGTGTATAGACTAATTGTGCTTACTGCTTTGTAAACTTGGCAATTCGATTTCGCAGGTCGGATTTGAATTAAGTTAAATTTATAGTATTTGATATAGGTCAATCCAAATTCGATCCGTTTATTACACATATCAATTTTTTGAACTTCAACCCGACCCGATTTTTAAAATAAGTAACCTAACCCCATCCGAATTGACCTACTTATTAAACGGATCATATTCGGATCATGACCCAAATTGACCTATTTAATTAAACGGGTCATAATTTGATCCAATTTGAATTAATCTGATTAGCCCAAATCAACTCGAATTGATCCAAATTAGCCTAATTCGATCCAACATGTTTAAATAACATTAATAATATTAATATACTTTATAAATAATTAAAATAATAATATTATAAAAACCTAATTATAATTATAAAATACTTAATTTATAAGCAATAATTTTAAAATTTACTAAAAATATTGTAAAATAAAATATTAAATAATTTAAATTAGCTTAATTGATAAATAGATTAATCCAATTCGATCCAATCCATTTATGACTTGACAAATAAACGAATCAATCGTATCATAAATAGATTACACGAGTTAATTCGACTGCGATCCAAATTCAATTATAATAAACTTGAACCAATCTAATTCAGGTCAAATTAACATATCAGGTCATATATCGTCACATCTGCTACTCTGCTTCCATAGACACAATTATACCAAATTACCAACACAATGAATACAGTAGTACATTAGTTCATTGTGTGTGCTAAAAGGAGATAGAAGTTACCTGACACTTGCTCATCAGAGAGTAAAGGAGAACAAACAACTTGCTTGTAGACAATACATAGATAAATATTTGATCAAGAAACTATATAGATACGTAAATTACTCAATCACTTAAAACAGTTCTGGAGTTTCAAAATACATACATGTGTTAATTAGCATTAACACATATCAAAGACCTCAGTAGTTAAGATATTAATATACAACAAAGAGCACCGGTTTGGTTTTTCATTCCTATGTGAGAACAGGACAGAATAATAAAGAGCACTAACACACATATCAAAGAGCTCAGTAGTTAACATATTCATATACAACAAAGAGCACTGGTTTAGTTTTTCATTCCTATGTGAGAACAGGACAGAATAATAAAGTGAATAAAATAAACAATTCAGAAAAATACCTTCAACTCCTCAAGAGTAAATCCCCTGCCAGCTCAAACATACAATATGAAAAACCAAGGACATTAACTTGCAGCAGCCCTCTAACCTCCTTTTGCAGAAAATTGAAATGCACATATCTTTCAAGCCATCTTTTTGACCAAAGAATAAAGATTTTTTTAGCATATCATCCAAAAACATCTGTTTCCAGAATTATCTCCTCCGTTCGTTCTGAAAAATAACAATTATCAGATTCCCAGAATTTTCTACTTTGCTTGTTTACAAAAGAAAAAGTCTAAAAAAAACCAGCACCCAATACTAGCATGCATCTCAGACTCATCAGTACGGCCTTCAAAAACTAATTGAATGAGAAAGCACACGCTAAAAATCAAATAAACAGCCACAAAATTCGATCTAAACACAAGAATCTGAAGGACATGAGCCACAACCACAGGAAACAGAAATCAGTTCCAAACAAAGCAAAAAATCGTGGAATCTCAGGACTTTTGAGCTAGATAAATATTTCAAGGTCATAGATTTAAATCGCACCACTCGCAAGAGAACCCTCGTGAAATCAAAGGAAACAAAGAAGAGAATCGAATTTACCGACCAAGAGATCTCATGGGAAATCTCATGGGAAATCCGCGGCTGGAGCCTCAGATATATATAAGGGAAAAACCTAGGTTCGGCTGTGAAAAATTTACCGACCAGAAAACCCGACCGATTTCGGCCGGATCCGGTAACGTTTTGGATTTTTTTTTTTTAGTATCTAATTAATATCATTTAACCTATTATATAAAACAAGTGAGAAAATGGTTTTATTATCCCCCCTTCTTATATCTTCAATGGTATCCTTAAAAAATTAATAAGTTTTTGAATATACGAAGTTTTATTTTTTAATAATGATGAGCGATTTTAAGGGCCAAAAATACTTTGATTTGGGATCTAAACACTCAGAAAAAAAATGATTTTCAGATGATGAAAAAAATTCTAAATTTGAAATCCCAAGATGAAAATTAGAAGATATTTTTTGTAATTGTTTTAATTTTCAAAAATTAGATGTAACTATATTATGGTATAATTATATCATACTTTTATATTTCACTAATTTAATCTAACTATTTTTATAAGGGAGATGAAAAAACGTGATAAATTTTGGTAACAACAAAAAAAACTCATTTTACTTTATTAAGTTATGATTTATTTGAAGGGTATTTTGGAACTTTGCCTAATTATTCATTATTATTTTGATTTTTTCTCTTCTTCTTTCCTCTTATTTTTTCATATTAATGATTTTACCTGTAACAAATTCACTGAGTTTTCAAAATATATTATGGTATATTAGATTTTTCTTTCTTTCTCAATAATCACAAATATTTTTAAACCAAAATTTTTATAATCGTTAATAATTACTCAATTCCTTATCCTTTTTTTCCTCTTCCCTCAAGGCTACTTGTAAAAGTTGTGCATTTCTCTTGCCACAATACGTCACCCACATGCCTTTTCGCTTCCCGCTCGCTCTGGTCAAGAGCTAGAGCCTCCTCCTCCACTAGAATCGACATCTAGGGGCTATTTGGTTGTGGATCAAACTCAAGGTCAAATTTAAAAGAAGGAGTAAAGTATAAAAAGATAATGTGGTCAAATAAATTTTGTTTGATTACTGATCTGACTAGCGAGTGATTCAAATTTTTTCTGGACTATTTTATCCTCAGCTTTTTCTTTAAATACGTTTCCGTCCTCGCCGTCGACTCCGTCGTCTCCAGCGATTTACGACGCGCCAAGCGAGCTTGCACGGGTAGCTTGAGCAGCGAGCTCACCGGGGGAGTTGGCCGGGTGCACTTGCGTGGGGAGCTCGCCGGGGGAGCTCCCGCGGGGACCTCGCCGGGCGAGCTCGTGCGAGGAGCTCGTCGGGGGAGCTCGCCGGACAAGTTCACACGGGCAAGATGCACCGAGGGCATTTTAGTTATTTTTTATTTATAATTTAATTAAATTAGATAATATTAGTTTCGTCAAATTTTTAGTATTTGGATGATAGACGGGTCAATCTGGGATGATGCTGAGCTTGATCCGGAAACAAACAAGCTCCCAAGCTCTAGTTTTCTCTTCTCCACATCTTTCTTTGAGCTCCCTAAGATACCGATTCGGCTCCAATTAGTGTGAAAATGGCTGACTCTTTGAGTTTTTATGGATAATTTTGTTGGTTTTTAGTTGGATGATAGTTAAGCAATTTTTTAAATTTTTCTTGGATTTTTAGTTTTTTCAGCCGATTTATTTTAAAAAAAACTACTTTGAACAAAGTTGTTTGCTTTTAGTGCAATCTGGCGGCATTTAGTGTGGAAATCTCCATTATTTGAGTTTTTGGGTGCTTTGTTGGGTTTTGAGTGGATGATGCTTTTAGATACTCTTTTTTAATGGGTTTAGGGCTTTCTTAGCTATTTATTTTAGTTTAGCATCTAACTATTCTTGGAAGAAGGTTGATGTCAAGGATCAAACCTCTACTTCATTAGCTACGCGGATTTTTTTGGCCATTTTTAGAGATTTTTGGAGGCTTTTATGTGCTCCATTTGATCAAACTGCGATTTTTTTTTTTTTTGGTTTTTTGATATGGTGGGTGGAATTTGGTTGAGCGATATCCAATTCTGGCTAAGAGATAGAACTTTTTTGGATGTAGTTGATAGGTTTAATGGTCTTGAAGATCATTATGAAAGTCAAGGTTTTGATTGGTTTCAATGTTCTAATGACTAATATGATGATCAATCAAGATTGGATGCATGGAATGTGTTAAGGTTGATTTATTTGATATGTTAAAACTCTAATATTTTATTATTATTTTTTGGCATCTATCATCTATTTAGTTCTTTCATTTATCCAGATTAAAAATTAGAGTTTTTGAACCGGAGGCCTTTAATTATAAAGAATTCAAGAGTTGGTCTTCATTTTAAATTTATCCTCTTCGATAGAGAAGTCGAAGGAGAATTCAACACTAGGAATAACTGAGCAACATTCAATAGATAGGAAGAAGAAAGCTTTAGTAAATGGTTCTAGCCAAATTTCTATATGTACCTTCACATTTCATGAATTGGTGGTTGCAATCAACAATTTTAAGTCTGATTGCCTATTGGAACAGGAAGGATTTGGTAGAGTTTACAAAGGTTACTTTGAGAGAATCAATCAGGTAGAGTTTATCAAGATATGTGTTGTTTATATCTATTTCTTTAGTCATGAGAATGTCTTGGTAAACTTGACAATTTCACTTTTGTAATTAGAATATGCAAATTTTTAAAAAATCCATCATGAGAATGTCAAAGACTAAAAAATCAAGTAGAATTAGGAATTTATACAAATTCTATAATTTAAGCTGTTAAAATTGAACTTTCTTGAGCTATATGCCTATGCTAATAATTTAGAGCTCAAAGTGAGATAAATTTTAGAAGGGTTAGAGTCAATGGCAATATGGAGAGATGGAGGTCTTGAATTTAGGTGGACTGAGAGAAGATTCTGCGGTGAATCTAGATAATAACTTCATCACTTGTTCATGGAGCAAGTTTGACTTGATTCTTCTTTTTTGGTGTTTTCTTTAAGAAAAAAGCGAAATCATGAAATGAGTGATTTCTGTGGTTTTACTTTGTTGTGAACTTGTAAGATTATTTGTTAGAAGAATTCATATTCTTCTAAGGCTCTATTTTAAGATTGAATCTAAAAGATAGTATTTTTCAGGTGAAATTTATTGCTAAGGATGAGCTAATCGAAATCAACGCGAAAATTAACAATTATATTCTTAAAAATTTTATTACATTTCTAAATATATTAAGTTTTTTATTTTTTTAATAATGATGAGCATTTTTAAATGTAGAATATTTGGTTTGGCGATTTGAAAATCAGAAAAAAAAAATTAGACAAACCATTTTTTTACTTAAAACTAATGAAAATGTGCTCATTTTCTTAAAAAATTACAAAAATATTCTATTCTAAAAATTAATAAGAACATTCTTTTTTCTTCAAAATTTACAAAAAAAGTCTTTATTTTCTTAAAAATTTACAAAAATACGTATTTAAAAATTTACACCCTTATTTTCTTAAAAATTTTAAAAACTCACATTTTTAAAAAAGTATAGGAAAGTCTTTTTTTTTTTTTATTTGTATTATACACATTTCACTTATATTATCTCTTTTACTTTTGAAATAAATAAGTATTATTACATACAATCACTTGAGGTATTTGCTGAAATAAATAATAAAATTTGATAGTCAAATTATGTTGTGTTATATTTTTTAAGAAAGAAAAGAAGAATATAAGATAATTAATATTTTTAAATAATAGTTATTAAAATTAATATTTATAATATTTTGAAGAAAATAAGATTTTTTTTATAAAATTTTAAGAAAATATGGGCTTTTCTATAATTTTCAGGAAATAAGACTTATCTGTAATTTTTTTAAGAAAACAGAACTTCTTTGTCAGTTTTTTTAAACATAAATGTTTTTTTCCTATAGTTTTTAAAAAGTGAAGACTTTTAATAGAAAATGTTTAGAAAAGGAGGATTTTCTATAAATGTTCATATAAAAGAGGATTTTTTTCCTAAAAGTGAAGGATTTTATCATTATTTTTTTAAGAAAATGAGCTTTTTTTATACATTTTGATGAAATGAGATATTTTCTATATGGGTGTTGTAAAAAGAAAGGGTTTTTGCAGGTAAAAATTGACGAAAAGAGATCTTTCTGTATGTTTGTACAAGGGAGGTTGGCTTTCGATAGATTTTTAAAAATGAGGGTTTTTTTTTTTGGGGTGGCAACAATTTATTAAAAATGAGGCATTTCTGGTGCGCGTAAAATTTGTTAGAAAATAAGGTCCCAGTTTGTGAAATTTTTTTTAGAATGAGGGTTTTTCTTTTAAATTTTTTTTAAATAATTTTTGGCAAATTTTGATGAAATTAAGATTTTTTTAAAATTTCTCCTAAGAATGTAATGTTTTTTGGTATTACCGAAAAAAATTTCCTACAATTTTTTTAAATCAGATTTTTAATGTACAAATTGACTTAATGAGTAAAAGAAAAAGACTTACAATTTAATTAAAATTCAATGAGTAGTTTTTAGGTTTATAAAAAAAGGGAAATTCAATCGTTAAAATATCTAACAACACCGTTTATAGTCTAGGGTTTGGTCAACGGTCCCTTTCAAAGTGCTCTCCTATTGTACAAGTTGCTATCCTAATCTTTAGATCTACACAAGTTCCATCAGATATTTCGTTTCATGAGATCCCATTCACAATCTATTCGTCAGTCACCTTCACATTTGAGATTTTTCTATTTGTGAGCTCTCCGTCCAAGCTCTCCTTGTTTGTCAACTCCTCGACTACAATCAGCTCATCAATAAACTTCGCATCCATAAGCTCCTTGACCCCACTAAGCTTCCTCTTAGATAGTGCATGATGTATGCTCAAATTTGTTATGAGAACAATATAAAAAAAAACCAATTATTTAGTTTCCACCAATATCTCAAACCTAAAGATTAAAATTTTAATATTAATAAGTCATTAAAAAAATTTCATCCTCAAATAATATTTCTTGGAAAAAGAAATTGGTCAAAAAAAAACTAGCCCAAAATTTAAACATCTCATATAGATATAATTAATCGTCAACAACTATTTGTGTTTATTTATAAGATATTCATGTATCATACATAAGCTAATGGCATCACACTAATGGAAATACACATGAATGTTGGAGAAGCCCAAAGAGTGTTAAATCATATTGTTGAGTTTTGGGTGTCTCGAACTGAGATTAGAGTTTGAGTTAAAGTAGGAATCCAAAATTGGATTTAAACTTATGATTGATTTATAATATTAGGAGTTGTAATTAGAGTAAAACTCAGACTCAACAAGAGTCTATAAATATACTATAATACATAGCGCTTAGTGGTGGTGTAGTGCTAAGATTGAACTAAAGAGAAATAGAGAGAGAGGAATAGAGAGAATAGAGAGAAGAGAAAGAGAGGGAGTGTTGACTCTCGTGTGTAGGTCTTTCTAGTGCTTCTCAGCAATCTCTCATGGTGGTTTCTCATATTGTTCTCTTGAAGATTCTTTCTAAAGATGGAGGTGTTGCCGAGACTTAGTAAAGAGTTTAGTTGAGTAATAAAGAGTATAGTTTTTTTTGTAGACTCTTATAAAAGACTTTTGATAGTAAATCACTCATTGTCTTATCTTGTTATTTTTTTTATCTTGTATTATTTCTCGTTTCTTGTGTTATTTGAGAACAACGTGATTCGTAAACCTTCCACTACGAATCCCAACATCATATTAATATAATGGATTGAATACCAAACTATTTCAAAAGTTTAAGCTAATCGGATATGGACTACTGTTAATCAAAAATTTTTTTATTCAATCAATTTTAGCTTCGAACCTAAAACTCTAATACCACTTGTTGGGAGAGTCTACAAAGTACTATCATGCCACTTGATGGAAGAGTGAAAAAAATGTTAAATTGAATTAATATAGTGAGTTAGATATCAAATTATCTTAAAAGTTTCAAATAATGAGATATTAAATATTTTTAATCAAAAACTCTTTTATTCAACCAATTCTAGTTTCGAACCTAGAGTTTTGATACTACTTGTTGACTCCAAAGAGTACTCTGATACCACTTATTTGAAGAATTCAAAGAATGTTAAATTGGATCGATATAGTGGGTTTGACACCAAACTATTTCAAAAGTCTAAAGTAATGAGATATGAACTTTTTCATTATATATATTAGACTTTATTTATCTAATTATCTAATATACAACTAATTCATCATATTTAATAGCATAACACATGAAATCTACATGCTCATTAAACTAGTTAATGTAAATAAAACATATTTTTTCTGGAAGCTGATAGAGGTCTATGCTAATCCTAGTTACCTTAACGGCTTCTCAAAAAAACTAATCCATTATATATTTCACAAAATTAAATTCTTACACCATATGTTATATGTTGCACCAGCATGTGTATTATTGCAACTCAATTAAAAATTTTGATGAAGAAAGATCCACAGCAAGAAAGTTATATTTTGAGTTGTTAGAGATGTTTAAGTTGAGCCAAAAAAAAATATGTAAACTCTTAACAAGATTAGAGATGAGCTGCTCATATAGATTGCAATAGAACTTAAGAAAACAGAAGAGGTAAGAGTTTATTTCCTAAATTTTGATGCTAGTGTTATTTGCACAACTCCTTACAAAAAAAATATATATTGTCTATGGTAAATATCAGGACAAAGGAAATAATATGGTTTCCACCAATATATAAATCTTAAAAATAAAATTTTAATTCTAATGATTAAATTATTAAAGTATTTTATACTCTCTTCTTGGTCGCTGCCTATCAATTGACGCACTCATTGGTGGTGGCCCTCAACACCAGTCCCAATATTGTCTGCCTAGAGGCCATTTCATATAACTCTCCACCTCTCTCTTTTCCATTTAATCCTCTTAAAATAATATTATTCACCAATATCTCAATCTTAAAAAAAACTTAATTATGAAGTATTTTATCAACTTATATTTATTTTCAATATCTAAACATACTATATAAATTTTTAGCATTTTATATAAATATATTTCAGCAATATATGTGGTTGTTTTTAAGATATTCATGAATCAAGTATGAACTCATTACACTAATAAAAATGCAAATGAAATCTCTATACATATTAAACTAATTGATGTAAATATAACATATTTTTTCTATAAGCTCGTCATGCAAATAGGTGCAAGATGAAGAGGACCAAAAAAATAACTAGTCTTACTCCATTGGCAACCTATGTGTCGCCCACCTTCACATATGAGATTTTTTTCATTTATACTCTCCCTCTAAGACCTCCTTATCTGCCAACTCCTTAACCATAATTAGCTTCTCAGCAAGCTTTGCATCAAGAAGCCACTGGACTCCACCAAGTTTCCTCTCTAATAGTACATGATGTATACTTAAATTTATGATAATATCAATATAAAGAAATATCAATTATTTGATTTTCACTTATATCTCAAACCTAAAAATTAAAATTTTAATATTAATAAATCATAAAAAAAATTTGATCTTCAAATAATATTTCTTGGAGAAAATGTTGGTCGAATGAAGCTTTAAAAAAAATTTGAACATCTAATATAAATATAATCAACAATCAACAAATATTTGTATTTGTATATGAGATATTTATAAATCATGCACGAACTAATTGCATCACACTAATGAAAATGTACATGAATGTTAGAGGAGTCCAAAGAGGGTCAAATCAAATAATATAGTAGGTCGATACTAGATTATTCTAAAAATTTAAGCTAATTGAATATTGACTACTCTTAATCAATTGCTCCTTTATTCAATCAATTCTAATTTTTGAATTTAAAATTATGATACGACTTGGTGGGCAGTTTAAAAGTACTACAATACCACTTACTACAAAGTTCAAAGAGTATTATCGAGTCAATATAGTGAATCAAACACTAAATTATTCCAAAATATTAAGTTAATGGGATGTGAGTCACTCTTTTACTTGACTAATTTTATATTCGAACTTGAAGCTTTAATACCATTTATTGTAAAAGTTCAAAGAGTGCTCTGATACAATTTATTCGAAGAGTCCAAAGAGTATTAAATTAGATTAATATAATGTATTGGACATTAAACTATTTAAAAGGTTAAGCAATTCAGTTAGAAGTTTTGATAGAGAAAAAACCGCAGTAGTGGCATGTAGGAGATGAACCAAGAACGACATCACTTGTCCCAGTGATCATACTATAGAAGGTTATGTTGAAAAGATGTCACTTATCCTAAAAGCCAATTTACAGGAAGTCGCATCTAAGATTATGTTGCTCGTCCTAAAGGTCGTTTTGTGAGGTTGTGCTTAGAATTACGTTTATTTGTTCTTAGGAGCCTGACTATAAGAGATTATGCTTAAGATCACGTTACTCGTTCTAGAGACCAAACTGCGAGAGGTCATGCCTAAGATCATGTTTGTTCATTCTGGTGGCCGAATTGGAAAAAACTGATGTGAGCCATGCTTGTTTATTTTTCTCTCAAAAATCACCATAATATATCTTATATTGGTAACAAAAATCAATTATCATGATATAATTGACAAAAATATAAATAAATAAAAAGAAATAAATATATTCCATTTATGAAACCACTCAAGTGAGAATTTTGATAGAGCAATTTGAGAGATTTCGTGCTTCAGTTAAGGATGAAGATCACCTTGTATACTGCTTCTTTGATATCCTAGACACCATTTGATTCAAAATCAAGATCAAGATCAAATTTAAAATTAAGACTAAAATACAAAGAGATAATCTAATCAAATTTTTGATATTTGAATGCTAATCTACCTATTAAATGGTTTAAACTTTTTTTAAACCTTTATACCATTGGATCTATTATTTATTAAAATTTAAATGAATAAAAAATAAAAATAATATGATAATTTATTTTTAAAAATAAAATAAAAAATTTACTTATTTTTAAATTATTTAAATAAAAAATCAATTAAAATAAAATAATTTTATTCTTGATTTCAAATTAAACGCCCCTAACTTCTTTACGACTCGACAGCTTGTCTTTTTGTTTCTTCCTTTGTCTCTTCCTCTCCGCATGGCCTTCCTTGGCGGCAGCAGCACATCTTTTTTTTTTTTTTTACTTATCTGCTTTCCTCTCTATAGCTCGCCTCCACCACAACTTTTATTTTAAATTTTTTTTCTTTTGGCTGCAAATCCACTCCCCGCGAGAGCTCGCCCAACCTTTTCATTTTTTTTTTTGTTAACTGACAGCAATATATATTTTTTATATTGCAGCAACCCCTTTCTTATTATCTTCTCCTTTTTTTCCCTCGTTCCTATCCCATAGCCATGGTCGAGCTCCCCCACTTTTCTTCTTTCTTTTGGCTGGATCCGTCCGACAGCTGACGGCTGGTGATGGCTCGGGCAGCACTATATTAGGGTGTTGCGGCAGCGGTGAGAGGCAGATTCCGAGGGGACTGTGAAATGTGGGCGCTCTCAGGCGGTGGCCGATGGAGGCCTTGTGGGAGTCTGGGCAAAGTTGAAGGCCGGCAAGGAGGCAGTCTACTCCTCGGCAATGGAGTGCGTGCACAGAGCAGGGAACGGGCAGAGGGAGGAGAGGCCAGAGCAGCAGCTGTGTTGGGGCAGCCGATCCACAGTGGGCATGCAGTGAAGGTGATCGGTGAGCAGTGGCGCGGTGGAGCTCGTGGGGTCGCGGGTTAGCGTCTGCAGGCAACTGCACGTGTCTGGGACTGGTTCACCGAAGCTCGGGTTCACGAAGTCATCGTGCAGGAGCAGACACCATGACGAAGGCTGTCCTTTGAGGTGATGTCCCTGCGGCGAGCGCGCGATGGAGATGGCCGGAGCAGCAGCTATGTTGGAGCAGCTGATCCACAGTAAGCGCGCGGTGAAGGTGATCGGTGAGCAGTGGCGCGGTGGAGCTTGTGGAGCCATGGGGTAGCAGCTACAGGCAACTGCACGTGGTTGAGAGTGGTTTACCGAAGCTTGGGTTCCCGAAAGTCATCATGCAGGAGCAGACATCATGACGAAGGCTGCCCTTCGAGGTGATGGCCCTGCGACGAGCACGCGATGGAGATGGCCCGAGCGGCCAAGGCCAGAGCAACAGCTGTGCTAGGGCAGTCGGTCCGTGATGGGCATCTTGTGCAGTCACCTGATTGTTTGGATGTGAAGTCTGTGAAGTCAGGCAATAACTTTACTCGAAATATATCGTCGGAGGTGAAACAACACAATTACTAGCTCGAGTTAAAAGCAAAGGATCTCGAAAAATAATATGCAGCAGCATCTCAGGGACAGGAATGCTGTTTGCATACTCTGACAATGTGAAACCCAGTTTGTTTGAGTTAAAAAAGCCTAAAGTTGGAAAGAGGGTATGGTCCCTTAACAAACTACAGCTACCTCGAGGATTGCCATTTGCCCATTGTATGGTATTCAGTGTTGATTCTAAGCGCTTGATGCTTGCTGGCCATGATAGAAAGATATATGTAAGCTTTCTAGATTTTTTGTTGTTTTAATGGTCTAGCATGAAACTACTTGAGTGGTTTTGCATATCAAGCTGCTTGTTTTGTGGATGGCATCGAGATGGTTTTACATTTTTGATGTAGCAAATCATTGCATTGGCTTTGTCTCTGCTAGTCACATTTTGTTGTCTCATGCTGTAGAACATATGTTGTCTTTTCTTTTAATCATCAGTTATTAATCTAGTACTCCTTTTTTAATTTTAGTGGCAATTTTGATAACAGGTTGTGGACATGGAAAGATCAGAAGTGGACGATATCTTTGTGCCTCATCGAAAAGAGAATGACAGGACACTTCCCCCTAGTGAACCTCCTATAACAAGAATGTTTACTAGTTCAGATGGCCAGTGGTTAGCTGCTGTCAACTGCTTTGGGGACATATACATATTTGATCTGGGGACTCATAGGTAAGAAATATGGGACCACTGTCCCTTTTTCCTTGTTTTACTAGTTTTTTAGTTAGTTTTCTTTTGGCAAGTCATATTGTTTTGCTTTTTCTGCAATTGTGCACCCATCCCAACAACAGACATTTCCATTTTTCCTTGTTCATTTGTTACTTTTGTTATATTTGGTTGTTGGTAGAGATTCTTTTTTCAATAAGTCGCGATATTCCTGTTGCAAGCAAGTTTAATTGCTGGTCAAGCTTTAATTGCAATATCTGTTTACAGACAAGGTTGGTTCAGATCCCGGTTGAACGGAGCTTCAATTACTTCTGGTGGTTTCCTTCCAGGAAAAAGTGAATTTCTTGTTGTAACTTCTTCAAATCAAATATATGTGTTTAATGTTGAAACAAAACAGTTAGGCGAATGGTCAATGCATAATACAAATCTTTTGCCTAGAAGTTTCCAAGAGTTCCCTGGGGAGGTTATTGGAATCCCCTTTACACCTCATTTATCAGCCATTGTATACAGCACAAGGTACTTCCTGCTTTATTTCTTCAATATTATGCTTTACGCTTATTCATCTTTCTGTGAATAAACAAAAAATTTTACCTTGCAATCTATTTGTACTTTACATGCTAATGCTTAAAACTTTTGAAATCTTGCCTGGCGAAATCCATAATTGATGAACAGAAGAAATAACCGTAAAGTGGAAAAAGTAAATATCTACCTACTTTGTTACTTTCTACATAGTTTGGATGGAACCTAGTTTTTGTAAAATTTGGTTTGTGACTATAGCTGAAAATTCAATGTGTTTGCTGCTGTAAACTGGAAGAAACCGTAACTTCTTGCAGGCTTCTTATTCTGAGGCCACGGCTACCTAGTCAAAATGAAAATCTTTATAATATTTCTTCCTTTTACTTGTGGTTTGATATTAGTTGGTTTTCATTTTAACAGGGCAATGTGCTTGATTGATTTTAGACTGCCCATTGATCAAGATGATAGATTATCAAATGGTTTTGATCTACCATTGGACCAGTTTGAGACATTGAAGGCAAAAACAAATTGGAAGCGGAAAATACAGAATCAAGAAACCAAATCGCATTTTTGTGCATTCAGAAGTCCTGTTTTATTTGTCGGCCATCTATCAGAAAATTCACTCTTGGTCATACAGAAGCAATGGATGGAAGTTATCAAGGCCTTTGATGCCCCAGTAAACAGACATGTATACGGAACATAGACCTCTGACTCCTAATCTACAACCCAAAGGATTCCTGCAACCATCAATGGCTCCCTTTTTTCCCCTTTTTCTTTTATGTGAGCACACCAATATTTCAAGAGCCCTACTCTTTATAAGGTAAGATTGGGTAACCATTTTGGACACTTGTTATCTACTCCTAATATCAAATAACTAGATGCATTATTTTTTCCAACAAATTTTGATTATTTTTCTGTTTGTTCATCAAAATGATACGCTTGTATTGGTATTTAATTAGTATGCAAAATATCAAACAGGTTCATGGTGTATTTGTTAGGTTTGTTGATTTATGAAAAAATATTGTATAAAGGGATGATCTGTGAAGGATTTTTTATAAAGAGATGCATTTTTTAGAAAGTTCATTATACTCGTTAGTTAAGTTTATAAACTTTTGATATCCAAGAATTGATCTTTATATTTAGCATGTAAATAGTTTTGTTCTATAATTATGAAGTAACTTTAGTTAAAGTTAATCAAAAAATCATTTAGAAAAAAAAGAATTGTTATTTCTTCAATTCTTTGACTTTTTCACATTCATTTTTGTAGTGGACTTAATTTAACCTTGATTATCCGCAGAGCAATGGTTCATTACAGGTTGTATCTAAATTTTAACAAAAACAGTTGCAATGTTTTTGTTAGATTTTTTAGATAATTAGTTTTATTAATTTTCAACTACGAGTTCATGAAATTATGTTGATATAATAATGCCAAATTTAACAATGACTTGATACTAGAAGGCTAAAATAAACCAAATTAAGAGTCCTTTTTTCAGTAATTAAGCAACACATAATAACATAATAATGTTTCTTACATTTCATCTTCATTGCTTGAGTAATCCAAGAAATGCCCCAACAATATTGAACTGGCTTCAATTCTCCTCACTTGGAGAATCTTGTTAGTATAACAAAATCATTAACGAGAGAAATATAAATAAAATATTAACAACTTCAATTAAAATATTTTTAAAAATATTTTATTTCAATTTTGGGACCGTCCTCTCAATTTTAGTTTCGATTTTGACACTTAGCAAAATTGATACGTTTCAACCGTTTTGGTCATTTAGTTTCAGTTTTGGCCTTTTCGATTTCAGCCAAAAAAATTTTTTTAGTTATTAATTGTGTGTTGACCAGAGTTTGACTATATTTTAACTGGATTTTAATTTCAAATTAAAAATACGATAAAAATTTAAAATTTTTTATAAAAATTTAAAAATTATGAAAAAATTTATAATTAATTTTACCACAATATTAAATATTATTTTAATTAATTAAAATTAATTTTGATAGTTTACCACTATTTTTATATATTACTATATAAAAAATATACGAAAAATAATATGAATATGACGTGATACAATTAATCATCATCATCATCATAATCATCTTCAGTTGAGTTTGAATCATTTGGATGTGGAATTATGAATTCAGTACCTGAATGATGCAAATGAATATTTATTGATATACGAACCAGAACAACTAGATCTGCGCGATCTCGTGACAGTAATTCACATGGGAATGAGACCGACACAAATTTTTTTTTGCTTTACTTTCGGTGGAACGGTCATGCACGCATGTGCGTGAACAGAAAAATTAACGTGTTTCGATCAAAATTATTTCCATTTCAGTTTCAACCAAAATAAAATTTTTTATTTATTAATTATATTTTAACCAAAATTTAATTTAATTTAAATTATTTTTTAACTTCAAATTTAAAAAAGTATAATATGTTTAAAAAATTTTAAAATAATGA